>CM042756.1:7831517-7870640 GCA_022496165.2 Catalaphyllia jardinei
CCACCCTCCCTCCTTCCCTCCCTCCCTCTCTCCCTCCCTCCCTCCTTCCCTCCCTGTATTGGTAGCTTGGTCCTTTTTCCCATCTTTTTCCTCCAAGTGATTGTAATTACCTTTTGCGAGACGGTGGCTTTTGCCTGCTGAGCCTTACCAGGTTATTTACTGCTACATTCTATTCCGTTTATTGTGTGTAAACCATAGCTGCCTAGTTAATAAATGTCTTTAGGTGGCAGGGAAGTACAACCTTGGCTGCCCTTTGCCCCACTGCAAGTGCTATGGCCACCCTTGGCAATAGGTCCGGGTCTCTCCGGGATGGTGCCATCGTACCATCTGACCTATTGTCCTACCAGAAGGGCACTCCTCTTCTGGTTCCTCCTATGTTACCTCCTAACATATGTTCCCCTCGAGACACTGCTACTCTAGGGGAGATAAGCTCTGCCTTCCTGTGTTTTGCCACTACAATCAGTGTTTTGTTTTCTGTTTCTTGCATCTCCCCAGCATAGGAAGAGAAGAGGGAGAGGGGGTGCAATGTTGTTACCCATATAAATTGAGGAAAAGTTACGTTTGATTATGACTTAATTAGCACTTCTGATTTGTGGAAACGTAGGTTTGATATTGCTGAGAATATGGTTTTAAACACTTTTGGAGAAAGCAAATTGATTTAGGTCTTTTGACCGGTGTTTCGATCGAAATATCGATTGAAGTTTGACACTGTGGGTAGATACCCGGTCGAAAGTATAGGTCGACGGGGCTGATTTCCGTTTCGTAGACGGTCGATGCCATTTTTAACGCCAGATGCCATTATTGCTAGCCAAGCCTTTCAGAATGGGTGGTGCTTCATCTGCTTTAGTTTAGGCCTGGACAAGGCAGAAACTGGTTATAGTTTGTTGGTGGCGTTAAAATGCACTCACTAAATGCTTAATTGTTCATATTCACACTGATTTGCTTGCGGGTAGCTTTTATTTGTCGCTTGGGGCAACTCCATTTTCAAATATTTGAGAAAGTCACGTTTTGTAATTAAATTGTGCGGAAATCTGGCGGATCAACCTGGTAGTGTAATGGTATAAGAAGGATGTTAAGAAACACAGGTTCCGGGTTCGATACTGGATGGTTGTTTACATAGCTTCCTTTTTCTTTAATTTTAGTAGACAAATTTTTTTTGATAGTTAAAAACTTTTCAAAGTGTCGCGTAAATGCCACGGCAAGTGATCTGTCAAATTTAGCTCAAAAGAAGCAATCGATCTGAAACTGAACACGTGTTAAGAGGAATCGTGTTCAGTTCTACTGAACTCATACAGCTGTTTCGAGAAAGGTTGTCTTACAACCGGGGAAAAGCTTACGTGGCAATGTCGAAAGTTATTATGGGTAATGGTAGTTTTTGCGGTTGTTTGATTGAACCTCAAGTTGTTTCAGCGTGGTGAAAGGAAACAACACAAACACGTGTATTCTTTATTCCTTATTTCTGGTTCCTTATTGCTGAATCACCTTGAACTACCAATCAACCTTTGTGGAAACAGCTGTATACCACGCTTTTAAAATACTTAGGGAGTTTAACAAAACCACGACGGCAACGGCAATAGGAATGTTGCGAAACAAAAGGTTTAATCAGTATAACAACAGCTTTGCACGTGCGTTATAAATCTTTCTTCATTTCTTTGCTGTTCTCTGCAAAACAACAACGCGAAATGACCAAATTCTGCGTTGTCTGAAGAACGTGAACTACGACAGCTAATTTTTTTAAATTCTATTTCAAATTTGTCGCGGTGTCTCAGATTCAGTCTTGTGATAGCTTTGACAACGATAAACAAAGTAAATGACGTAAAGCCCTGGTCAAACGGACCGGCAAGTAGTCGCAAGTAGACCCAAGTTGAACTTGCGTAGAGACGCGTTGGGTGGCCAAACGGACCGGCAAGTTTCCTCACAAGTACACGAAAGTCGCAAAAAAAAGACCATTTCAAAGCAGACATATCCTGCATTTCATTGGCTAATAATACGTTAATGGACGCCACCCAACTTGCGTTGACTTGGGTTGGGTGGCCAAACGGTGAAAAATTTGCGTCGACTTGTGTGCAGATTTGATCTCGACCAAAGTGAGCGCACATCATCTCAAGTCAACGCAAGTGCACGCAAGTCCTGGCCAAACGGAGTCGCAAGTGGACCCAGGTTTTCAACTTGCGTCTACTTGCGACTCCGTTTTGCCAGGGCTTCAGAGTATTCCGAGATTCGTAGGTACAAAATATAATATTTTGAAGCCAAATATAATATAAAATATAGATTTATTTTTTAATCGACGGCGTCGCCGTGGGAGGTTCCCAAATTCCCTATTATCAATCCAAAGAAACAAGCACTCATGTGTCTGACATTAAATTAAAAAAAGTTTGAATTGAAGAACGGTTCAGCCATTATCTAATACCGCTTTCATTAGTTTGCATGATACTGTAGCTGAAATTACCGCATATGATCTACACAAATTTTGCACAAAGGAGCCACTTGTTGTGAAAACTGTCACGTGTAAGAGAAAACGTGTTACAGCTCAGCTTTTGTGCCACGCGCACGCTGATTTTGTGCTGAAATCCCTGCATTTGCTGTGGCACGTTGAGCCAAAAGTAAACTGCTATTGCTTCGTGACAGATTAAAACCTGTAGGAGCTGAAGGAAAACATATATACATATATATTGGGGATTCTCTCTCCTCTTTCAATCGCGTTTCATAACTTAAATGCGCAAGTTAGTTCATAACGCAGGAGGAATGAGCTAAAAAAAAAGTAAGTAAAGTAAGCTTGGATACTGAAGTATATTTTCGTTCACTTCTGTAATCAATTTTACCTGCCGGGTCGTAGCCAGTTACTTGCAAACTAAGGCAATTGCTTCATTCGTTGTTTTCGTTTCTGTTGCTTACACTCATCATAGACAGCCTACTGAATTACATAGGAAGAGATTTTAACCATGGTCACTGCCTCAGGTATACTGAAATTTTCTTGCTGGTTCTTTCTAGTTCTAGTTTACTTCTTTTTCGAACGTGTGTCATTAAAGGCTGTAAAAGCTCAAATTTTTATCCAAGTGAAAGATTTGTCCCCACCTATAGGTGCAAGTGAGCGCAAGATGGAAGTTTTCGACGCTAAGGCGTGAGAGTCACGTTTCAGACGTGAAAGCTGGCAGGTGTAAGCATGTGATCTGTGAAGTTCAATCAAAAGGAACCAGCGCAGTCGTCATGTGCTTGACAGTAAACTAAAAAAAGGATTGATTGAATTTAAGAACGGTTCAGCTATTAGCTAATATCACGCTGATCAGCACATGATCAGCGTGAAAATACCGCATGAAAGAACCGCATGTGACTTCCAAATTTAGTAGAAAGGAACCAATCATTATGATATCTGAACACGCGTTAATAGGAAACGTGTCTCAGCTGAGCTCTTATTCTATGCTGAATCTTTGCTGAAATTATTGCATCTGTTGTGTCACGTTGAGCTTAAGGTAACCAATCCCATTGCCTTGTGACAGAGTAAAACGTTTACGAGACGAAGGGAAACATATATATAAAAAAACATTAACTTTACATTTCCAATCGTTTTTGATAACTTTAGTGGAAGAGAAGTTAGTTGATAACGTAGGAGTACCGAGACACCAGAAATGCGAGACATCTTCCCTTTTTACCTTGTCACAGTTTTTCTTTTGTTCTTCACACGAACGCACTCGAAAGAACTGCAGTCGAATGATTCCACTTCTACATGTAAGGTAGGTAAGGTCAAAGTGATAGCGTTAAAAACTAAGGTTTCGTTCAAAGAACTTGCTTTGTTCAACAGGAACATACACTAAATGAGATACACCGATATTAATGGTACTATATGGATTTATGAAAACGGTGCTAAAGATTTCTACACCCCTATCACTCTTATTTTACCTTGATTTCACTACACTTTTAGGCCACTTTTAAGCCAAGTAAACGGTCAAAAAATAGAGAAAGGACAGAAATGAAAGATAAAACGGTAAAAGAAGAAAAAAAGGACTAAACCTCATTTTATTTTTTTAAAACGCCCGCTTAGGACGCGATATCAATTCTTCAGCAGCGTTTTCATAAATCCAGACATAGATATTCTCAGTGATATACTTCCTTTTGGTGAAGATTCTGAAGATTTACTGTAACTTTCGTTTCAACAGCCAGATCGTCATTCTGGAATGCCAGGATTGCCTGGCGTTCCAGGAATACCGGGAACTCCGGGCTCCCCAGGGAGAGATGGCTTCAAAGGAGAAAAGGGCAGCATCGGAAAGCGGGGTTCACAAGGGGCTGTAGGAATCCCAGGTAAAATTGTCCCACGGGGACCTGAAGGATCCAAAGGGGAGCTGGGGAAGAAAGGAGAAATTGGTAAGATGGGAGCGAAAGGAAGTACGGGTATCCCTGGGAACATTGGTCCCAGCGGCTTAAAAGGATTCAAAGGAGAAAGAGGTTCGATGGGAACAAATGGAAGCGAGGGCATGCCTGGGATCATTGGCCCCAGGGGTTCAAAAGGATCCAAAGGAGAAAATGGCATCGGAACAAAGGGAGAGAAAGGAGATGCAGGAAATATGGATCCAAGACAGAGAGCTAATTGGAAACAATGCGCATGGCAATCGGGAACGAGTATCAACAAAGGAAAAATAAAGGTAAGACGTCGTATCGAATCGCATTGGCAAGAGCGCGGATGCGTTTTGAATGCCTTTCCTGCATTCGTTTTTACACGCAGTTCACTCAAACTTATTACATGTGTTAAGGAATGTTTTAACAGAGATGATGATCATCTCTGTTAAAATTTTGGGTTTTAGTCTTGAAACAAATGTGTTCAGTTTTACTTTCTTATGGGTTAATTTTTGATTTTTCTTAAATTGCCTTCGGTGAAATCTTCCAAAATTTTCATTTTACATCGTATCCAGCGGCATACGAATTTTCAACACCAAAAAAAGGAAGGTTTGCAAATATCTGTCTTTTGCCGCTGCGAAAAAGACAGCTTTTGCAGATTTTCATGAAAAACGAGCTCCGACTAAAGTAAAATATTTACTACCAGTATAATATTATTTTTATCGTAGAAGAAGAGATCAGTAAGCAAATTGAAAAGAAGATATTTGTTTGCTCACAGTTTTCTTTCGCGTCACGAAAGAGAAAATGACTACTCGTACATACTCGTTTTTATAATTATGTTTTTTTTCGGCCAAGGCTGAATGTTCTTAATTATTTTTATGCCGATTTTAGGCTGAAATCATTCTTGTGAATATTCTCATATCATGGCATATCACATTTCTGATTTTGAATGTATTTGGTATCTAAAGAAATTTTGAACCATTCTGCAGGCATTACCCGTAAACATTAATCGACCTGATTCCTAAGAAACGGGCCACAAACTATTCTACCCGGACTTGCGCTTCTTTAATTGTTCCACCCTTCAACACGCGTTACATGAAAGACTTTGTCGCGTTTAGAGGCTCAGTCCTGTGGCTGAATGCAGTGACCAATAGCTGCAGTGCCCTGACAAAAAACATTCCTTATCGTGATCTCAGGCTAAAGCTTAAGTCTCAAGCCAATTTCAATGAATTCAACTTAAAGATAATGTCCGCATCCACTTGTAATTTTAGAAAAGATGACTTTGTATATACTTAAATTTATATTCACAATTTCATATTTGTAAGCGCCAATTAAGTTTAAACGTTTTGTCCGTATAGTTCTTAGTTTTTAGTCTTTTAGTTTTTTGATCTTAGTTTACTTGGAATTAGTTAATTACAAACAACCCCACAAGCTCATGACACAGTTTTATCAATAGTTCATCAAGTTCCAAAATACCCTTGTTAAGAGCATCTTCTCCCCTTTCGGTTTCTTCCCCTTTTAATTTGGGCCATATTACGTTGAGGTACACAATGTGACGTCTCGTTCCAATATCATGTGCAATTTCGGCCGCGCACTGACCGGAACAAATTTGAAAGCAAATAATTGCGCGTATTTTGAAAGCAAAAAAGTGCTTTTTAGATTTTTACTGCACTTTTAAAGCTTCGAGTCGTTAGATATCCAACTACGTACAAGAAACAAGAGAAACGTTTTCGTGTCATGTGCACTTTAAAAAAATATTGTATTTTTGCATGCAATTATTCCTTTGTAAGCTGTATCCGTATTTAAACATCTTTAGTCTTTTTTTACTATTTCAGGAATGTTCTTTCAACAAGCTGCATGACAATACAGCCCTTAGAGTCTCCTACCAGGGAACCGCTAATGTCTATTCAAATGACAAATGCAGCAGATGGTACTTTAAGTTTAACGGCAATGAATGCAGTGGTCCCTTGTCGATCGATTCAGTTATTTACGTTTCCTTGCCAGGAGGGGTTACTCATAATCACCGTAATCATTTCTTCGAAGGTTATTGTGAAAACCTCTCACGGGGCACAGTCAGCGTTGAACTCTGGGTAGGCGTTTGCAGTGGGTACACCACACTGGGTAACGTTTACACAGGACATATTTCAGCGTCCAGGATTATGATTGAAGAAGTATTGCCATCCCAGTAGTACTGTTTACATTCGAAACCATGAAAAAGATTAGATTAAGTAGTGAATTCGGTTAACGTACTGCTGTTTCTGCGCATCCTAACTTAGCACGCAAATTTTGAGATTATTGAAACTTAAAAACGAGGGCCAAACGAGATACAGAAAATCACCACAAAGTTACAAAATTCCAAACAAAATGTTTGCTTATCCTAGGTTAGCTTAATCAGGCTTTGAACAACCCTGGCCATGCTGGGGATACGCTTTTAGGCTTAGCTAAATCTATTTATTATGCATATGCAAACTTCGCGGTATCGCGGAGGTCACGGGTTCGAATCCCGTTGAAGCCCTGATTTTTTTTCAGGCTTCTTCTCTCCAATTGCTTAAATTGGAAAATTTACTGCGATGCTGATCACTCTTTACTTTCATCTACAACCGCAATTACAAATATGAAATATTTCATATATATCTCACGTGCAAACTTCTGTTAACTATTTTTGTTTGCTCTCAGTAAAGCCGCTAGACAGAAAAGTGTTCAACACAATATAGTGAGAAAAACACCTATTTCGGACCTTAAAAAGATTTGATCTATAGAGATCTTAATTTATTTTAATGGTTTGCTATAAGTAAAGATGTGGCCCGCCTAGATTAGCCTAAACTACCTGCGGGCTCACGCTGCTGTCATAGTCAAGCTTTTTTGTAACTTAATCATTTTTTGAAATTAAGTATTAAGTGTAAAGTATATATTTTTGTAAAATTGGATATGTTTGCGTAATGATGATAAATAAGTTATTGCTCTTATTACTTACTTTGAAGAAATGTGCTTGTGTAGTACGTAGTTAAAGCTACATTCCTAAACCAGGAGCCATATTCGCGGAGGGAGACGGTAAGTCTTGCATGGGTTTCCGCACACCTATAATATCCTTGCATACGGCTGGAGCGCGGGAAATTTCAATTGACCAATCAGGATTCAGCAGGTGGGAAAAATTTTAGCGTCCTCACGTTAGTTGACAGGAAAAGCACTGAAATCAAGCACCTTTTCTCATTGGAGATTGCATTAAATATTCACTAAAGGGGGTTTACAATTCCCAAAACCATATCGCATTGAAAAACTGAAAAATATGAAACATGTTTTATCTCCAAGCTTCTAATTTGGCCCCCAAAATAGTAGTTTCTCGAGCGTCGCCATATAGGATAATAGTAGTCTTATTTTGAACAAATTGTGCTGTTCGTCGTCAAATTAAACCCATAAATTCTCTAGTTAATTATTAAAAGAGGCCCAAGCAACTTTAGCACTGTCTTCATTTTAGCTAGCGGCGAACAAAAAGGCTTTTTTCGTGTCGTTTCGGTAGGACACCTAAGTTTTGAGTGCCACCGTATGCAAGGATTGGACAATTTTGCTATTTTTAGAAGTAACTGCGCCATCCTGACGACACATATCCGCGCAAATCCACACACGTGACATGGGTTCTCGCGTGGACGTTGCCACGTTGCGTGATCACATGGTGTGAGGTACGAGTTTATCTTGCAGTTTTTTTACAGCGATGGCAGGGAACAATGAAGGGAGTAAGAACCAGGGCGCTTATATGCAGCTGTATGGTCTGAGCTAATGGAAAAGGTAAGTTTTTCAGGGTCGAAAACAAGACTTCAATTTCGCGCTTTGAACAAATAAGATCTGCTCGCGCTAGTTGTAACCTTATGAGTAAGCTTAACCTTAAACTTATTTTACTTATCTTTTGTGCTGAGATGCTACAACAATTTTCACCAACGCCAAAACCCTACTAACATCATGTGTGGCTCTTTAACATAGTGAAATTTTACACTGCAAAAATAAATTGATCAAAGAAAGTGTTATGGTATCTTTGCTGATGATTTTTGCTGTTTTAACTACATAGATCAAGTGAACCTCTGCAGTTATGGCTGGTGACTTAACTGACTTCTAACGGCAGTCGTAAAACTAAAATAAATGCCCAAAAATATACTAATGACTCGATGCAAATGTTTGTGGTATGACACTACATAGAACACATGACAATAAAATTGGAAATAAAGTTCAAAATGGAAACTTATTAAACTTAGGACATAGAAATGTGCTCTTTGTACCTTGTCCAGCCTTAGGACCGCGAAAGAGACAAAAGTGGGACGCTAAACGAGCGTAAAATCCACCAAAGGTTAGGTCAAAAAACTTACGACCACGCTAGTCAAAAACACACTGGTCCGTGCCCGGAAATGGCGCGAAACATAACCGCGCGCGGACTGGATTGGCTTTAGTCACATGACTCCCCACAATGGGAATCCACTGTCCCTATAACGTTGAATGCTCCCCAAGATAAAAGGGCAACAACAACAAAGTTTATAAGTTCTGAGTTTCTAAAAGATAGGAAAATGTCCGCAATAAACAGTCTTCCTGCTTCAGTCAGCGACGTTTCTTCAGACAATACTGCTCCTTCAATCTATGCTTGTCTTGGCAGTTTGGCTCCTCATCGGGGAATTCTCGGTGTGCTTCCTGAGTTTGTGGACAGGTCGATCCAGGTACTTCACTTCAATAGTTCTCCGTCCTTGCTTGTCAAGAATTCGAGTTGCCATAGGAAGTTTAACCTTCCTTATAAGACCATCGTGGCTTTTTATCCTTTACCATGACGGCATCATTCACTGGCATATTGCGTTGGGGTTTGAACCAATCCTTGCGAAGTTGAAGTGTATGAAGGAACTCCTTCCTCCATCTATCCCAAAATACATTCGCTAGATGCTGAACTCTTCTCACAACCACGCTAGTCACTGGTCTGTGACCGAAAATGGCGCGAAACATAACCGCGCACGGACTGGACTGGCTACAGTCACAGCTGTATAGCAAAGATATCGGTGACGTCACCCTTTGTTATTAATCTGCCAATCAGAGAACTATTGAGAACTATTTGAATAGTCATACACTGTGGCTTCATCTGCAAACAGCAGCCCCTTGTAAATCATTGATCAGAGCCACATGGGGTATTGGCTGAGCAAGACTAAGACCAAGATGGCTGGGTGTTGGTCCAATTCCCCTTTTTTTATTGTTTGGCGTTTTTTTAACCGAGACACAGCGGAGGTTCATGAAAACGCAAAAAAACTTTGATTGTGGCGAAATCCGGAAGTTTTGGGGAATGATGAAACTGAGAAGCACTCAGTATTTATGCAATAGACCACAAGTTCCTATGATTTATAGGCTAATAAACCAAGCTGGATGTTGGTAGAACACGAGAAAAATTCGTAAATCACGAGCCGCAAGGGAGTGATTTACGAATTCTTCAAGTGTTCGAGTGTTCGACATCCCAAGTGGTTTATTTAACAAATAAAGAAGCCTAAGCCGTGTATTACACTGATAAAACGCGATGGTCATTTGAGAACACGAGGGAAATGTAGAAAACACTCGCCTGCGGCTCGTGTTTTCTACATTTCTTGAGTGTTCTCAAATGACCGAGTGTTTTATCACAGTGTAATACACGGCTTAGGCTTCTTTATTTATTCATTGATTTATCGAAAAGATTAGTTAAGTTCAGTCTTTGCAATTTTTGCTGGAAGTTTTTTTTTGCGTCTAAAATTCACTCTGAAGTGCACGGGTCTCTGTAAAGTGCGAACCGGATGGCGGATAGAAAATTGCAAATGACACTATGCTGATAACAAATTCTCTAACTTACGATGTTTCCTGAAAGTACTATTTGTAAATAAACTAAGCTTTCTTATAGAATTTAGGCCGGGAGAAGTCCAATATTTTATATTCAATCACAAAACAGAAAAACCGGATAGGCCTTGATCGAATAGTAACAGACTAGACCTTTATCGTCAGACTCACTCTTCCTTCACTACAAAGAAGAAGGCCTTTCGCTGTCTACTATTAAGTGAATTTCCAATGCAGAGAATAGGCATTGTTAAACTGAGTGAAGCACTGCTACAATTAAGCCGTGTTTACATATTGGCCTCAAATAAACACGAGTAGGGTTGGGAAAAATTCGAGACAGTTGTGGACGTCGTCTAGGATTTGCATAACTTTCGAGAATTCTCCCAGCTCCTCGAATGTTTAGATGAGGCTATGTAAACACGGAAAATTTTCCGTGTTTACATACTGTTCTACTGCTTAATTGTAACGGTGCTTCACTCACTTAACAATACCTCAAAGGCTGCTGGTAACTTGGCGCGGATCGAGTCTGACTGTACATTAAGTGATGGTTTTAGAAATGGACTATGTTGGTTTTACTAATCGACACCTCTTTCAATGCATGAACGAACACACCAACTCATCAAGATCTTCAATTGGCAAGCAAATGTTGCTACAACACGGAGTCCAACGACCAGCCATTGCAGAAAATTTCACCGTCCTAAAAAAGTGCCGGAGTAAATTGGACTGTTTGGTCTACGAAATGTTACTCATAAAAGAACTAAAACCATCACTTAACGTACTAGTCCAGTCAATATATTGATAAGACCCATCACAAATTGCAATAGAATTTATTTCCTCACCATCCATATCAGGAAAGTGTCCCGATCAACATATAAAAAGTCTAGAAAAATGTACGAAGGGGAAGTTACTTAATTTTTTACTTATACATCATACCTGTATCGGTACAGCATGAAAACGAGGCTACATACAATAACCTACTCCTAAATGTATTTCTTTTATCACAAATTTACTAATGTCATTCAAACAAGAAAGATAATGATCCAGACATCCTCACAAGTTCAAATTTAACTGGGCAGGACAAATGAATCACGAATTATAATCCTTTTCCCTAGTACGTTTCTAATTTTACAAATATGCCTTTAACGATCAGCATGGGAACAAGACTAAATACAAAACAACTTTCCTCGTTTACTTTTCACTGATGGAAACATCACCGGCTTAATTGAAATAAAGTAAAGCTATAATCTAGACACCTTAGCAGACGGTGTCAATTTGGAAGAATGCATGAATCATACATCATCATCATCGTCATCATCTTCACTTTCACAGTCATCCGGCTGGACAGAGTTGGTGCAACCTGAGCCTCTACACTGACCACAAGCAGTTGAACACTCTAGGTTGTGTTTTCTGCAGGTACATCTAGGGCTGCTGCAGTCTGTGGAGCAGTTGCATCTCACAATTTGAAGGAAGGCTTGAGGTGCTGGAGGTAAGTGTGTCATGATAGGAAGAAGCAATCTTTCACTGGCCTTCCATCCCCATTCTTCTGCTGACAAGGTTTCTCCAACCCCCTTCCACTGTTGGACTTGAATTTACACACGTAGGCTGTGATATCTCGCTGCTTCTGATGTAGGAGGTAAGCTCTGTGGCAGTCCTTCGTCAGACTTGCCATTGTAAACACAAGCCAGTGCCTTTTCACCCGCTGCGACAACATCCTCCTTGGAGGCAGATGTGTTGTTGAACACTTGTGCTTGATCTCGAAAATGCTGGCTGGCGAAGAACTTCTTCAGTGAGACTCCCTTACCAATACCATAGAGGCGAGAAGTGGTATCACATCCAAGGATTGCATGGATGAACAACATGTTGCTGCATACCTCTTGACCAAGCTTCTCCTTCAGCACTTTCATGTTCCAGACCCGCCGTTTTATCGAATTGGCCTTTGGCTCAGGCTGAAAGAATAACTCAAATGCATCCAATTCCGTGTGATAGCACAATAGGATAAGAAGATCGGTGTCATCCCCGACAAGCACGGTGTTTATCCTTCTTGTACTTTCCACAGATGTCTGTACTATGAGAAGATCAGCATCTGCTTGGGAGTGACGTGTTTGGCAATTTCTCTTCTGCAGATAGCTGCTCAGCATATTGATGAAGGATTGCTTGTTGCTTGAATTTGACAAGAAGTGATCTTTCTTCATGGTAACTTTCATATCATCAGAAAATGTGACGGTTGTCCCTGTTTTCCCTCCTGCTCGCCTCTTCTGTGTCATATTCTTTGTGGAACTGCTAGTGTAACCATCAAAGACAACAATTGCTGCACCATACTTCCGAGTCACGTAGTTGCAGTACAAATCACAGATGTCCCTATATGTAGGGAATCCACGTGGCCAAGGGATCCGATGAAGAAGCGCACCACCATCCAACACCTATTGGACTTCACCGGTTGGCCCAGCAGGATCGGAAGGCAGCTTGGCCCAGATAGCATCTGCTAGCACTGGCTTTTGTGGCTGAAGCAGCATTAACGAGGAATCAAATAGAGCTGTTGGATAGCTACATAGCTCATGCTGGAACATGGCTTCCATGTCATCCAGTGATTTACTGGCAATAATCAGACGCTGAAACAACAGCTGCGGATCCACCTGGATCTTCTCTCCATCAATTTTAACAGATGACTTTGTACTAAGCGTGATGACCTAATTCTTTTGAACTTGAATTCCACAGCTGATTTTCCTGTCATGGATTCTAAGATGGTCTGTCCGATCTTCTTAGCATTTTCCACATTCACGGAACTGTCAGCATGGACGCCATTCATGATGTTCATCAGATCTTGATGAGGTGTGAAAGGGTTTCTTTCTGCTAGAGAAAAGAGCAAACTCGGGGTGTCCTTCATGTCGCGGGCTTGCCTGGACTTGGTCATATCCTTGTTCTGCTCGCCTGTAACTTAACCGGTGAGGTCCAACATGACACGATTCATCTCGGCACAGGCAGGCATGGAGAGCAACCAAGTCAGTCGCTGTCTTTCCGTCATCCCACGGATTAGTGCATCCCTCTCTTGTAAGACCACCACTTGTCTTAACGCTTCTCATTAGCACTTGTTCAATCACAAGATCTGTCGAGAGTCCTGCCCACATGCGGTGGCTTCTTCTAACTACATGGAACCCCGCTTCAAATTTCCTGTATACATCTGGATGTTCACTCTCAAGGCTGTTCATGGATTGCAAGTACAATCTGGCACTTTTAGCATACAGATTGTGCCCTGAGGCAGCCAGATAGGGAAGCATCTCTGACAAAGCTTGTAGATGGAGTCTCCAATTACCGGTTCGCTCAGCCTTTATGAACATGCGAAGGATGTCTACCATATCCATATACTGCAGCCAGAGCGATGCTGTGCGGTCGTCCTTCATGAAATCCCTCTGTTGTTGGAGATGGCCTTTTATCCTGTCTAGAACATCAGCTGCACTAATTTCTTCTGCTGACTTTTTTTGTTTATTAACTCATCATACAGGGCACGAGCTTCCTGAAGGTCAGGATTCTGTCTGGGATCTGCAGTAGATAGCGTGTTTGATGCAACATCTTCATCTTCATCTTCATCTTCAGCTGCTGCTGACTCATTTGACGTATCTTGCATTCCTGAAATGGGAACTGTCAGAGCTTTGGATAGCATGAGTGTGTTAAGAGTTGCATCTACAAGAAGATGTGCACGCACTGCTCGAGCGATAGCTTTACCAGTAAAGATGTGCTCCACTGCGTTTGGTGCATAAATCATCTCTAAAAGCTCTTTTAATCCAGATCCTGCCATGAGATTGCCAATGCAGCCGAGCAAACTCATCTCAGTATGGAATCCACCAAGACGCAGGACTATTTCACGAAGGTCACTTCCCAGATTGTCAAAGCCTTCCACCACAGTGGTTGATCAAAAGTAATAATTGGTGTTACGTTATGCTTGCGTGCATGTTCAGTTACAAACTTCAATGTGGAGAAGATGCAAGTAGGGTCGCTTGAACTCATGTCAATCATTGGGAGGAATGTCACAGAGGACTGACCCGGGTGGTTACCACGATGAACAAACTGCATCATACCAGACCAAGCTGGTCGAGAGAAACCAAATAAGAGTGACGTCTTCCATAGAATATCAAGATTGGCTGTTGGATCGAGGGCTTTCTGGATAACTATGTCATCGTACTTTATCTCTATTTCCTGGTTTGCTAAGCCCTGGTGCTGTATTTGGATGCATTCTGCTGTGGAAATATCTTCTGCATTAACTTGTCTCCTTGGAACAAGTTGGCTCTGCGTTGTTCCGGGGGTAACAGCGGCTATGATCCCCATGCCATGGAACGTATCGTTGCCGTCCAAGGTTCTTATGTTATGATCAACATTATCTGCAACACATTGAACAAACTCAGAAGTATGGCTGGGAATATCAGTTCCTTGATTTACAGCTGCATTTTGTCCAAACTTCTGCACTTCTTGATATGAACAACAAAATCCATGACGGTGAAGGGAGTCAATAAGGAAACGTGATGCAAAATGGTGATGAAGCTGTACAGCCACTCCAACCTGAAGTGGTGCAAGTAGAACTCGAGGGCGGGCTGCTTGCATCATAGCTTGTCCAATAGATGCCAATTTAAGGCCGACATCTTTTCCTGTCAAGATCCCTTCTAAAAAAAAGCTTGAGAGTGGCAGGAAGGAAGTTGAGGCATCTCTCTTCAGTTTAAATTTCATTTACGGTGGGATAGTGCTCATTTGAAGTGTCTACTAACTTGATGTCATTCTTAATGAGCTTGGCAGCAGTTTCTATGATGTGTTGTTTTTCCTGTTCGGGATGATCCTTTTGACGAGCATGAAATTCTTGAACAACAGTCTCTGCTGTGCTCCTGAACGTGACTACATTAGCCCTTCCATTTAATTCAGTGATTATTATTTGATCACCAAAGTGCTCCTTGATCTTAGCCTTCATGTGTGTAGGGCCATACGCTGTGCTTTCCGAGTCTGCCATAAAATCATTCATTAAGTCAATTAGGTCACTCACACTTATCTGTTCATCGTCATTTTCTTGAAGAAACCTTGCTACTCGCAGGAACGCATCCGTTTTTTCCTCATCTTGCGGTCGGCCAACTTTTTTCTTCTTGTGCGTAGGTTCATCAGTCACAAACATCTTTTGCATTTGCTTCCCTGTGCGGAAATTGACGCTACATGTCTGATGATACACTGCATCAGCGGCAGGTAAATCATGTACGTGCATAATTCTGGCCTGTACAATGTCACTCCATGCATCTTGTCTTTCACAACATGTCGCCAATATAGTATCCTTCATGTCTAGGGTTGTTACACTATAAAGACCTCTCTTTTTTCCCTTGCTCCACAACATTGACAGGCGTTCCACAGAAAAAAGCAATCACTGCTGAAACTGAAGCTCTTTTCCGCTGAACGGCGTTTGGAGTGGGAAATACTTGTGTCTGGGGTTTGGGCGGCCTCTCTTTTTGCTTGGGCTATTTTGTTAGGGTTGCAATGGATATTGCGGCAATATTGGTGAACCTGTTGCCCAGGTACGGTGCAGATAGTACTATCATTACGCTCTAAACTTGCTCTGTTAACAATTGCACTGCCTTTCTCTCCTAGCGTAACTATAGCGGAGTCAGGCCCTTGGTCGAGTGGCTCTTTACAGATTATGCAATTGGCTTTTCCATCCATCACAGATTAAGTTTAAGATTATCTGAAATGATAAATATTCCAAGATTGATTGAAGCTTCAGCGAGTCTAGTTACAACACTGAATTCGAAATCCGAGTCTGTTCTTGCCATCATAAATTTGCTTTGTCAAATTTAAGTACGTTTTTAAGTAAAATCTACTTATAGGTCACCAAAATACTTCACTTCAATACTTCTTTTGTACATTTGTTACTTTAAAATACCTGTTATAACCTTAATATGGTTGCATCAACAATTACAATCTTGCACAGCATATAAACAATGTAAACTAAAAGAATTTTAGTTCTTGCACATTTTAAAACTATTTTTATACTAAAATAGTTTCACGAACTCCAGAAAAAATATGGTATTTTGTGGCTTGTGCCCGAACTGAAGTGCCTCGATGGTCTCTATTGTTATCTTAATATGATAAGTTAACTGCGAAATAGGGCTATTATGCAGCTTGTCCTGGCCAATAGTCATCATATTTCATGAATTCGAAGAATAAACGATTCACATTCAAATGATGCTTACAATTTATTTCATTATAAGTGCAGAAAACTGTTGTATTTAAACTACTAACAAGCTTACGAACTTACATACACTGTAGTGAAACCAAAAAAATATAATTCTACTTTTCTCTGCAATCTAATTTGCAAATGTGTGTTTTATTGTGCTTAACATTCTATTCAAATCACCATCAATATTTGAAACATTGAAAAGCAAGTCAAAACAAGTAAGAAAAGGACTCATCTGTACACAGCAAATCCCACGTGGAGGCGGCCATATTGAATTGAGCCTGCAGTAACTAATGGTCCACGGTTATTATTTTTAAACGGTCTCAAAATGTTAAGACAATATTTTTTCAATCAATAAAGACAATTACAAGGTTTTCCTAACGTTCTGATTTATGTAACAGCCTGCAAAAGATAACTGTTTATATAGCCTCGTTTTCATGTTCAGCATCAGAGTATCCATATAAATAATAGATTTTTCTCCCCTTGTTCTCCTTAGATTGTTCTAGACTTTTGATATGTTGAAGAGGATATATTTCTGGTTATAAAACCGTAGAGAAACTTTCTGTTGCAATTAGTGATAAGTTGACCACTTTTATTCGCTAAAATGCTTGGACTATACAGTCAGACTCGATCCGCGCGAAGTTATTCACTGATGCTTAACATATTTTCATAACATCAAGCACTGTGGAATGCGCATATTAGATATTCAAAATCTTCAAATCTCTCATAACAACTTTTACATTAGCATAAACGACCTCAATCTTGAGAATGATGTTTTGATACATCGAAACGTCCATTAACCGTTATTTTAATTTTTCTTATAAAATTAAATGAAAATTAAATTTGATTATCGGAAATGTCTTTTCCTTCGTGGCGCGACTGACGAAAAGTCTAAATTTCTTACAGTTGATATTATACCCCTCTCTTTTTCATACAAAATAAACTTAACAGTTGAAGATGGCCGGCAATTTACTGCAGCTTGTCATGGCGTGGGAATCTCGCAAAACCCAACCCAGGGATATAAAAAAAAAAACAATAAAAGCAAGTGACACACTCGAACTCCAACCCACGGTCTGACCAGTACCTAACGCATGCGCACAGCCATATCACCCGGGGTAGCAGCCATGGACAATTGTTTCGGCCTTGTTAGGCCTCATCAGCATGGCATAGCCGTCGGGCAGAAACAGGACTTGAAGCCCTAAGTGGTCTGCCCTTTAATGCCGAGGCGGGTGCTAAGCCTCAGCTCCACACAACACATGTGGGAGCTGGTGGCTGGGAACCGTACGGCAGTTCTTCTACGACGTTCGAATTGTTTCCCTTGCACAGTCCGATAGGATGTGTCTCTACTAATAAAAATATCGTCGCCACTAATATTTGGAAAAATGAAGGTGGTAACTGCATTTACATGCATGGACTTAACGTTTCACACATTGGGCTTTACTTTACTTTATTGAATTTGTTGGGCCTACCTCCTTTTTCGAAATTGTGTCATTAAAGGCTGCGCAATTCGAATCAGGGTATTAAAGGCACCCTTCGACCGTTAATTGACCGATACTATCGGCCGAGTATTGGTCGACATATCGACCGACATGTCGACCGAGCATCAGCAGACTCGCGGTCGAGACTCGGCCGATATGACGGGCGATACATCGGCTAATATTCGCTTGACATGTCGTCGATGTCTCTGCCGACGTGGCGAGTGACATTTTCACCGGTATTTCGATCGAACTATCGATTGACGTTCAACCGTGTGTGGGTATTTGTGGATACTCGGCCGACCGGATAGGTCGAGTATCGGTCTACGGGTGCCCTTAATACAAATGACGTGAGAGTCCTTTCGGATGTGCTAGTTTTAACAAAATAACGTCGCCCGTAATTCAGTGAAAAGAAAAGGAAATCGAAGGTACCAAACCCCTTTTTCTGTAGCAAACGTTTCTTGCCGGTTCTAGTTGAGTTCTTTTTCAAAAGTTCAAATTAAAAGCTCAAATTTTCATCTAGGCGAGAGAGATTGGCCCATAGATATCTATAGGCGTGTGATGAGCGCAAAATGGAAGTTTTCGACCCAAAGGTGAGCGAGTCACGTTTTAGACGTGAGAGCTGGCAGGCATATGCATGTGGTCTGTGAAATTCAATCTAAAGGAAATAGCGGTCATGTGCTTGACAGTAAGCTAAAAAAAGACGTTTTCATTAATTAGCTAATATCGCGCTGATCACGCATGATTCCGGTACCGCAAGTAATCTGACAAATTTAGCCTAAAAGAACCAATTGATCTGAAAACTGAACTTGTTATGAGGAATCGTGTTCAGTTCTACTGAACTCATATACCGCGCTAAACACTTAGGAAGAAAATTTAAGATGTTTCGATGATACACCAACGAATATAAGTACAATTTAAAGGAAAAAACTTGATATCAGTGAAATCCTCGATATCTTCATATGTGAGGATATCATATCTTAACATTTGAGGATATCGTATCGTTTTTATCAGACTTTTATATAATAAATATACATAATTCATATGTGTGTTGCTTTGGTTGAGTTCTGTTTGCTGGGTAATAAAACTCAACACTCCCAAGTGGGATATGTCGGCCAAGGATGTGGCCGTTTATTTTGACAGCAAGTTTAGAAACGTTAAATTATAAACATACCAAAGTATTAGCCTAGCAAAGGCAAGGGAGAATCAGCTAATGTAAAAAAAAAAAAAAAAAAATAGAGAAAATGGGGTGTGGTGTGAAGAAAAATTCTCATCACTAGCTAAGAATGCTGCGTAAAAGGGAAAGTGGACCACGTTTAGCGATGTCTATATCCGGGATGACAGAAATCCCCTAACCAAGTACTAGGTCTAGCTACATTACAAGCTACATAAAATCATTTATTTGGTAAAATAAATCCCTCTTATGAATGCAATTGTGTCTATGTAAGCTGTCTCAGTATTCAGACCGTATTTGGTCATTTCTTTGGACTATATCAGGAATGTTCTTTCAACAAGCTGCACGACAATACCGCTCTTAGAGTGTCCTACTAGGGGAATGCTTTAGTCTATTCAGATGCAAAATGCAACAGATGGTATTTTAAGTTTAACGGAAACGAATGTATCGGTCCCTTGCCGATCGACTCAATCATTTTCAATCGATGGGCTGGAGGACGTTCTGAAATTTACCATAATCATTTCTTCGAAGGTTACTGTGAAAACCTAGCACGAGGCACCGTCAGCGTTGAACTCTGGTAGGCAAGTGCCCTGGTGAATCACTGGGTAACGCTCACACAGGATGGAACTCAGTGTCCCGGATTATGATTGAAGAAGTACCGCCATCCCAGTAGTGCTGTTTATAATCATAACTGGGAGAATGATTAAGCAGCTTATGCGATTAACTTAAGAACTTGATAGAAGTAGAATTGGATTTTAAAATTAGTTTTAGTTAGTGAGAATTCCAGGTATGCATATGAAAGTTTATATACTTTTTAATATAATATTTTGTTCGCGATACGACGGATAACCGCATAGAAATGTTATTGATAAAATACAATGTAAAAAAACATCCATTGCAGATCATGTACATTTTAATCTGTGTCTGATCTTGACTGTTCTCTTCGAAGAAAAGTATAATTTATTTATGCCGATACATTGTACGGAACTGAACTCGTGAGCTCTCTGTGGGGTCGCACCAGTGTGCTGAAGATGATATGGTGTACAACAAATGATGAACTCGTGAATTGGCATTTCTTGGCCACTTATACTGTGTCGGTTTTATAGAAACTCAAATTAAAGTTAATTGTTAACAATGTCCATGGTAATTAAATTATCATTTTCAGCAAACATGGGGCGAAAAAGGCACTAAAAGCCACAACAATGTGGCAGCCCCACCAAGACACCACTGCAGAGCTCCCGAATTAAAAAAGGAAGTTACAGTAGAGAAAGGAGAATAATATTGACGAATCAGTAACAGTCCGTGCCTGACTTAGTCACCATCGAGACTTACAATACCGTAAAATGATAGAACATATGGCAGCCCATGTCTGACTAACCTGCGATCCTTCCCCGCGTCCAAATACAGGGAAGGAGGGTATGATCGCAGGTTAATGTCTGACCCATGTTGCTTTCACGTAATGACGCACGACAGAAAAAGTAAATATACAACTAAATACGTGACGACGGGAACGGTAGCAGCCCATGACTGACCTCAGTTGCCGACATCACTTAATAATGCAACTAAAATCATTGTCGACAGAAAAATGGAGCAGCCCTTGTCTGTCCTACAAGGTCATCAACAACAACCACAGTCTTGATCATAGTACTAAATAATGCGCCCATGTCTGACACCGGAAACGTTCGGTGTTTTGATAGACTGCAATAGGTGCAAGGTTTTGTTGGCAAAATAACGGTCTCGGGAGGGCCCCTCGTGATTAAAATAAATAAAATATTATAATGTAGACAACAAAGAACCAAGTCACGCAGAATAACCATGATTATTAAATTCTCAACCTCGGATAATGCAATTCTAGCTTTCTAGTTGGTTCACTGTATCTTAGTTGCCAGCGATTATACCTACGTTTAACCTTATATGGAAACTAATGCGGCAAATGTGGCTTGGCATAAAATTTTATGTGGGAAGCCAAGTTCTGTCGGCAAAAAATTGGATGAAATAAAGCAAATTCGGTGAGCTGTCTACAGAAGAAATACAAGAAATTAAAGGACAATCCCATCCAAGTAACAAGAAAAAAGCCATAAAGTTAGGAATGAGAATATTCAATGGTATGTACTCGTTAAGTTTCCCGTAAAAGTTGTAAAATTTCAAACACGAACATTGATATTATTTTACGCATTCATGAAGATTACGTAACAACAATTTTTACCTTAATGTTACTGAATGGCTTGCTAGTCCTGGTGGCACCAAATTTTCGAAACCGATAGAAGAAATGTCAAACGAGGAACTGAATGTTTTTCGGAAAAGTTTTTGCACGTCTGTGAGGAATAAAGATGGCACAATGTCAGTTTACAAAAGTTCATCAATTAAATCCATCTGAGAGCCGCCATTGATCGTTTCCTTCGCTCGCACCCGGTCATCAAACAGTTTTCCACTATCTCTGACCCCGCTTTTACTGAGGCAAACAAAGCATTAGAGCATTTGCAAATGACCTAAGGAAAACAGGCAATATTGCCGGCCTAATAGAGCCCATAAGAAACGGTCAGAAACTAATTTCCAATGAACAGATGAAGAAACTGTTCGACAGCCGTGAGCTCGGACGGGCAGAGAGCAAAAATGTCGCAAAACTACAGAGGGCGACCTAGTTTTACCTCAGTCTCCTTTTTGGCTGACCACGACAAGAGATTCAACGCGAACTAACGCCAACAATTCTGTGCTTGCGAAAAATGCATCAAGGAGTTGAGTATTTTGATGAGCTGAACCGAAGCGTCGGCTCGAATCTTTACCAGCCACAAAAAACCATCAGGGTCTCGGAGATTCTGAAGATGAATCCGATGCTAAAATAGTTTCTGTCCCTGACTCTAAAACTGGCCAGCAACAATCTCCACATATACAGCTCGAACTGATGCGAGGGCAGCCACAGTAAGGGAACGCTGATAGAGTTCTTGTCGAGTTCTTCTCGATGACTCAAACTTGAACGCTTTTCAAACTTCCTGATCAAGGTTGAATATCCTTCGTTTGCCAGACGTTCCTTAAATTATAGATGATGGTAATTTTCGTTCAGCAGACTCGCCGGCTTGGCTTTCAAATTTTCATTAAACGAAAGTTTACAAACGGCGCGCATGCCATGTGACTTCCCACTTGCTGTTGTTTTTGCCACATCAACTTCCGGTCGTTTTGTAAAATTAAAACCTATTATTATATGGCTTGTGTTTGTAGCCAATATAACGCACGCTCTGATTGGCTAAGTGCAGCTCAACGACAGGGCATTATTCTCCCGTAATGGCCACCGGCCGATTACGGATTATGCAAATTAGGAAAGACGAAAGGTTATCCAAATCTAGGCCATATTTCCTTTATTTACATTGAAAATCGTTGTGATACAAGACGATGAGTGACGATTAACATTCAGAGAGTTAATTATATCACTATTTTAAGGAAAAATGAAGTTACATCGGCAAATTTCGAACGAGTTAATTAGTCAGGGAGAAATTGAATTAAGCTTATTCAAACAACGAGAAAAACCACGAAAGCCAATGAAAATTTCAAGTGAAATGAAAACAATTCAGCGATATTTGTCGTCAATAAACAAAGGAAGCATAGCAGAAGTTTTGGACTTACCAGCTACTGACCTTGACCACAAAGCTTTTTTATAGATATCGGAAAACGGATGGTGACCGGATTATGAACCTGACACCCTGTCGGGTTTGCAATGAAGTATGCAGAGGTTCCTTTCCGAAGGCAGGTTTCCTTTCACTGTCTTTTTATCATTCAGAAGGCAATTGGTGACACCAGAGCAATACAGCAGTCAACATCAACAAATTATCTTGCTGTAACACAAGCCAGTTTATCCACATCTTCAGTCGAGCGGTTTCTTTTTTTATCCGGCGTGGACATAGCAGCAACTCTGGGCGCTAGTTCAAGATGTTTAACGGGCCAGTAACTATAATCCAGGAAACTCAGAAAAGGCGAAGAGTTTTCATCGAAAGTGACGACGAAGAGTAGTGCTGATTCCGTTTTAATTGTATATTCGTTTACCGACACGGCCCGGGCCGCATGGCTTTTGAGCAAGTTTGAAGCACTTTTCTGTAGGAATTGGCGTTTGGCGGTTGATTATTGAGAATGTCGATGAAATTTTTCTCGTCATATAGTAACACAACTGTACTAAAATACTTTTTGTGGCCGTATTGATCATAGTTTTCCTCAAATAAATATATTCTTGATGAAGTACGCGTTACTTCGCTAAATTCTGTTGTGCAGTTTGACGAATTGGGAGATGAATGAATAGATAAGCGCGCGCATCACCGGATGTGAGGTAATGGGGAAGTAACGACTTCCCCTTGAATTAAGATTATTTTCTTTCTTTAGAACCGTCTTGTTAGCCATATAATAAACAACTTAATAACCTCGACTGCTCGGTCGTTACGGGAAAATCTCAAACCTCGGCCTACCGTATTGACCTCGCTATCGCTCGGTCAATACGGCAAGGCCTCAGTTTGAGATTTTCCCGTAACGACCTCACTCTCGGTTATTAAGTAGTTAGTAAAATTTAGCTCTAATTCCCAAGCATACAACCGCACCGAACATCACTTTCCTGAAAACCGCACACAAATCCGGACTTTTGTCCGGATTTTTCCGCATTTCCATACATTTCTTTGTAAATTGTTTTCGTTTTTAAATGCCTGTATCTCAGTCAGAATTAGCCTGATTAACACTAGGCTCGATTTCCAGCCGTTATGGGAGTCCGGTCATATGTCCTCCTCCCAACTACGGCTGGATCACTGGTCCGTAGCGGTTTTTATGCAAATTACCATGCGCTGGGAAAAAATGGTGGAGTTTGTTGCACGCAAAAAAACAAACCTGTTAGTAAGGATGTGTTCTATGTGGGAATGTTTTGGATAGTCCAAGGAAAAGCGTAAAAAAGACAGGGACCTATTTCAAAGCTACTAGAAATCGTAGTCAGCAAGCATCTCGTTACGAAGGGTATCTTTACAACGATTGTCACCAATCACTGAGTAAACAAATATTTGAGTTAGTCGAAATCGTCGATCCTGCGCCAAAGAGAACTGTCTTCTGAAACCAGGAATCATAAGCCCACGTTGCTTCTTCAGCCTGCCTGTGTTGCAAGACCTCCTTAGCACACTAGAGCTTTAACTTGCCAGTTTACCATGCCGGTTCTACCACTATGTGTAGCATGATTGAATGTCGCTAGTCCTACAGAATTTCCAAAGGAAAGAACCTCCCGAGTTTAAAATGGATGTAACAACTCTTTATTTTCTTGGCAAAAAAGATACCAGAGATTAAGGCTGCCAATTGCTATCCTGATTTTAATGATCCGACAACAAAGTGAACAAAATTGCGTGTCGTGCTCTGGTACACGGGCGTAATAAAACTCGTATTCTAGCTTTATATGGTTTAGTTTTAGCCCTTCTTTTTTAGATTATCAAAAATTGCAGTTACAAATTATCAAACTTCAAAACTCAAGTAGATTTACGAGTGAAAATCGCCCAAAATAGCCTTTTTTTCCTGGCAAAATAGAATATTGAGGGACACTCGTTTCTTCAGTGGTCGCCATCTGTAAATAATGCCAAGTGTTGGACGCACAGTAACGCGGCCATACATGCATGAAAAACTTATTTGTCTGTTGTTTTGGGTGTGCTCACAAGGGCAGATGGTTCGCTGGATAATAATTAATAAAACTTACAGAGGTTTCAGATTTGTGCTTTGAAATGTATCACCATTATAATCACCCTTACAAAATTTACAAAATTTCTAAGGCTTGCAAGGTTTTTCCAAATGCCTTTAAATCTGCATCAAAATGCAATAGTAAACCCTCCCTACGGCATAGTGTAGCATGTACATTCCTAGTTGTCAGAACAATACATCAACATGAAATCTGCAGTTCACAGGGCCCCACAGGTCAGGTGTGTTACTTCCTTCCCTGCCATTCTTATAGTGGTATGTTTCAATGCTTTTTGAAGGACCATAATGGATTATGACTTTAACCCCTTGACTACAAACTCTCATTTCATATGCAATTGTCATTATCAAACTTCTCATGTTGCCATCTGATTTGGCAAATGACTAAGAATGTTCTACGTTAGGCTGCGTTCTTTGGGTTATCTGGATCAGGATCAGTGATCCAAGATCTGTCTGGATCATGGTGCATCAGAGAAACTGATGAATCCATAACCAGAATGAATTCAACGGTTCTTTTGATGCACCATGATCCAGACAGATCTCGGATCACTAATCCTGATCCAGATAACCCCAAAGGAATGCACCCTTTGTTTATCAATTCTGGCTTGAAAGACATCACATTATGTATTCTTTGGATCTCCTTGTATCATTCAAGGCAACCTGTTTTACTGTGACAGTAAATAACAAATTCATAATCGATAGAGAGATAAGAAAAAAAAGGGTAAAGGTGAGGTTTGCAATTACCACTGACAACTTGACCTTAAATGCAATGTTCTTTCGATCGAGAATCTGATGAAGAATGACAAACTCTTCCATCTCCAAAGCTTAATATTTTGTCTTTGGTTTCTTAGTTGCTGTTGCGCTTCACACAACAAATGAAAGGGGACCTCTTTCAAGAGAATATATTTCACTTACTCTTGAAAGCTATTTGTGGAATGCCTGCTCTCTCTTTTTTGGGGGCTGAAAAGCCCCTGTAAAAAAAATTATTTTTGAATAGCCATTTAATGGTTTGATATGTGTGTTTAAAAGAAATTACATAAAGCCATAAAGAATGCTAAAAGGCTTAAACGATCACAAGATAAAAAATAATTGTCACAACTTTACAAACCATGCTGAACTAAATTGAGATACTGTATAATACCATAACAGTATAGGATAGGTTTGATTGTATTGTTAAAGAATTTAAGGTCCAAAACTGAATTGTACATTTCTAACATGTATTTGTCATTTATGTATCTCTGCAATATCAAAAGACAATATGAACAATAAAATCAATGAGCCTTTATTTTCAACCAGCAGAAGGTATTACACAATTACTTTAAGTGTGAAAGGTTGTGACAGACGGTCAGAACTTGCTGTGATAAAGCCCACATTTCATGTATCCAGTGTTTTCTTAACATCAATTTGGAATCAACTACGACAAATATTATAAACAAACCACTCTAATTCTTACCAGTGTCGGACATAATGGGCTTCATTACTGGAACTAAGCCAAAGCCTTTTGAAGTTTTCCTGTAAGTTGTGAATATAGGTAGCCATCGGCTAAGCTCACATCCATGGTCCTTAGCACGACATGAACTAAACCGCCCTCGACTCCTTTTTTGCGTGTAACGCTTTCGTCATTTTGCTCATCTCCAATAAAAGCTGCTTGTATACCTATACCTGGCTCGGTCCTGGATAAGCGACTGAAAATCACGAATGTTTCTGAGGCCGTTGACTGTGAAACTAAAATATCTTTCCCTTCTAACAAATTGACAATGGCTTCCTGTTGTGTTTCTCTAAATTTCTTGATATAGAAGCGCTCTAACACATATTTTACAAAAGAAGAAAACTCATCCGCACTGATATCCGCCATGTTGGATAGACAAGTGACAGAACTGACCAATCACAGGGAAGCCTGCTCGATTTGAGCAGGCTTCTCTGTGATTGGTCAAGAAATACAATGGGTAGACCAGTGATCCAGCCGTGGTTTGGGGCGAGGAACGCGGGCTCACAAAACGGCTGAAAATCGAGCCTAGATTAACACCAAACTTGGGGATTTTAGGCATCTCGGCGTGCTCTTTCTGACTATGGGGATCATTAGTTGCTAATCCCATAATTTAGAGACTTATAGCCCCTCACGGTATGAAATCAGGCAATAGCCAACTCGGCCCTACGGGCCTCGTTGGCTATTTACCATCTCATATCCAACGCGCGCTCATGGAATAATTGTTAATTAGCTTATGCTTAGGTCTGTTTATTTATATTATTATACATTAAACTCTCTAACTCTTTTCTGATTGGCCGAAATAGTACAGTGAATTTTTGAAATCAGCGTGCCGTGACGTGACGTCATAACTGCAGATTATACAATTATTATTTCAAGGACACTCAAGGTCACGGGTTATCATGTCATGTATGACCGCAAAGCATGATTTCTAAGAGTAATCATGCCAACTTCGCGCCATTAGTGTTGCTTGCCGTCAGTGAAGAAGCAGAAACATGCTTTCAATGTATAATAAAACAATGATTAGATTCGGCTTTCGGCTTCGGCTGATAACCCTTACCTCGACCTTGATTATTCTGGATATCACAAAAGCCTCATCCAATAATTCTTTCATATTTACTAGGGCAGCATTATTTGTGAAAAGCAGCACGCAGCGGTTCGTCATGCTAGACCCCCATACGTGGACAGCCAAAACAATGGGGAAAAGTTCCAGGAAAGTAATGTTGAAACTGTGCCATGTGTCTGGAAAAGCGCGCCAAATCAGTGCTTTCCAAATACCGCACCATAATCTTTTGATGCCGCGGCATCTGTTAATAATTCAAGTGTGGAAGAAGTTTCCCAGCTGCGACCTGACAGAAAAAATGCCTTCCATTAAAATTATTTAGAAATGTTAACCACATACGAATATCATGTTTAGATTCTGTTTAAACGGAAGTGGCCGATAAGGGCTTCTTAGAACGGTGGTAAGGTTAATTAAGCGGCGTAAAAATGCGCGGCTTGGGATGACAACTGAACAACAAAAGTTCGCGCAGAGTGACAGAGCGTTACGACATTTGAATGTAAGAGAGGGTACGAGAGAGGTACGACATTTGGATGTAAGCTTGTCAAAAGGCAACCTGGCCTCCTGCCGCACAGAATCAAGCTCTATACCAGCAAACTGTAAAGTGGTATTCGGTCCCACTGTCCTGGACATCCAAAAAAGTTGCACATATCGAGGAATTTATGAAGGTCTTTACTGCATTTAGCTCTACTCGGCGCAATAAACAAAACGTCGTCTAAAATATGCAAAACGGCAGAGACAAGGCCTACTCTGGGTCCTTAAGTCGCCTTAAGTCGCCTTAAATCGCCTTAACGTCATCTTTACATTAAGTCACCTTAATTCCATACCCACACACACACACACACACGCAGTGGGAAATCAATATACCTCATGAGATAACAATCACAATATCGTTTACTCATGTCTATGTACCAAATGCCTAAAATGCAGGAAAATATAGATACTTTATATACCAGAATTGTGACAAAAAAGTACCACATACCCAAATTCAAATGGCCCTCGATACAACTTACCTAAAACCCTTGGCCAGGCCTGATAAGTTAGCAAAGTTGTGACAGATCAAGGAATCTTAGTTTATTTCCAAAACTAATGATGGAGGGAGGAGAAGCAGGGCGTTGCCTCCTCTCCCTTCTTGCAATACCCCCTTTAATAAGGTGCTGATGAGCCTGGTGAACTCCTGCCACAAGACGTGGGAGAGGCCAGGACACACTGGGGCGCCTGTACCAAAGATAATTGTTTGCAGGAATGATGTAAGGTACATGACAGCATGATCATAACTTCAACACAAGTCCTGATTAAATATCTGTGACAAGTCGTTTTTGGTAATTGGCTCTAGTGGAGACACCACAAACAAGAATCTAGAGTGACGGCTTTCTAACGATTTACAGTTCTGCGCGTGCTACGCCAGCACCGACACAACTAACGACCGTTGCGCGTGATTACGCGAGGGATTCGTAAACATCTGGATTAACGATTGAAATACTCACTATTAACTTAAACTTAAGTAAAAGGCCTAAGCAAAGTATTACTGTGTTCAACCAACCTTCATCTGTTATTTTGCGAAACAAAATTCCAAATCTTTGAAAGATATATCCTAACCAAATGCGCAAACGAGATGAACAATAATACCAGATAATACTCCACATCCACTCCAAAACTCCGTGGAAACCTGCACTAACTTTGGTCTTTGCACAGGTTTCATACTTAACTTGACAGATGGACTTAACGGCAACTAAAAGCCAAAGCTCAAAGAAATTCTTTTCAACTGATGACCCCGGCAAATGAACCATAAGTCTAATCCGCATAATTACGTGTCGGGCAAATGTTAAGTTTACATATACAGTACGCGATGAATGTACATCTTTCACATTTGATGTCTATGCAGGAACTGTGGCGAAAAATTTTAACGAAAACACAACGCACGTGCTTTTTCCTCGTGGAGTGAGTCATCAGTCTTTCGAATCTACACCTTCAGAAGCAGTCCACCTTGTGTCCATTGACTGGCTCTCTGCTTGTATTGGCGAACGAAAAGCAATTCCAGAGAAAGAATTTGAGGTACAGAGGTATTTCTTTTGTTTTACCAGGTTTACATGATATTCGTCTTTATCACAGAATCGGCCATCTTTAGTGTGACGTATGTAAAACGCGCGAGACGTATGTTTTCCCCGTGCGCGCTCCTCTGTAGCATGGAAACTAGCTAGACGCTGGCAAGGAGTTCTGGGAGAATCAAAATGGCGGCTAGCCTTGACTTCCACTTTGTGGAAACAATGTAAGATTATACCTGCCAACGTTTTCTGAGATATAAGCGTGAGATTTTTATCCTGTGAGTGCCGGGATTTTTGAGGACGACACGATCATTTCCAAAGATTCCCGAAGGAGTCCGACGTCTTCCGAAGAAGTCCGAAGTCTTCCGAAGACGTCCGAAGTTTTCCGAAGTCTTAAGACGCCTACAAACGCGAGCTCGCTCCCATTGCTTTTCACTTCAAAAATCAGAGATCGCAAGGAAGGTATTGTCATTTATTCATTTTTCACATGGTTTTCGTTCCTTACATGGGTCGGAGTTAACATATTTTTGGAAATTGTGTGAAGCAAGATGGCGCGACAACTCACATTTTTCAACCAGGCATGAGAAATTGGCCCGCAAGCGTGAGCCGGCGTGAGATTGAAGTTTTTAACCCCGCAGGCGTGAGACTCACGGCTAAGGCGTGAGAGTTAAAGATTGTTAATGATATTATAGAAGTCGACGACCGACTAGAATGCTACCATCATCCAGAAAAGTGGTTCCGTTATTTTCACAGCGAGGTGGAACTTTCCAGATCTGAAAGCTTGGAATGTTTGGTTTCCAATGAGGCTGGCGATTGCATTAAGAAAGAACCTCCCAAAACAGTTAAAACCTTCATCTTTAATGTCAGTGGAACGTCCGAGTTTCCATGAACCAAAAACGTGGTCAGTGATCAAGGGAAAGAAGTTTCATTGAGAAGGACCTTGGCATACGGTACTCGTTACGGTATTGGAGTGTTCTGCCTCACTGGGGAAAGGGAAGAACATATTGGTTGGGTTCCAGAAAAGAAACAATCACCGTTTGATGCCAACGGAATGGCGTATATTTTACCAAACTTTCGTTCAAAAATTCACAGTGCAAGCTGCAAGAATCTTGGGAGACACGTTTACAAAGATAACCACTGCTGTCATTTGTGAAATATCATGACTTTTTGTTGTTTATTTATTGTTTACATTACAAATTTTATATAATAGTCTTATTCATTAACTCATCAAAAGAAATCCATAATTATGACAATCAAACATCTTAACCTGTAAAACTACAATAGAAATTGATGAAAACCGCAATGTCTCCCTCCACAAGCAACATTGTTTTTTGTACGTTTAATGGCTATCTTGTGCCTGCAATATACTGTAATTACTTTAATTATATTTTATTATTATTCTTATTCCAATCCAGCACTTGTGAGCTCTTGTGGCTTTGAAACATGGACATCTGACCCTGACATAAATTATAGCAATAAATGAAATAATATTATTTTGATCATAATTATTATATCGATGGACAAGAATTTTGGAAAGAAATAGAGCTTTTTCTAGAGACTGTGATGAATTGATACTCTATCATTGAAGTCGAATTAAAGCACTTTAGGTTGCCTTATGTTGTGTAAAGTCGTCTTAAGTCGCCTTGAATAGCCTAAGTCGCTTTAAGCCGCCTTAAGTTACGGCGACTTAAGGACCCAGAGTAGGCCTGAGACATGTAAGTGCTACATGGCAGCCACTCTAAAGAACGAACTGAACTTGTCGAAAATCACGCAGCTAGAATTCAATCCCATAGCTACCAAGACAACGATCAAAATAGTATTCATTTGACAATTTGATACCGAGTAAATTGTACTCCAACGTATGAACGGGAATTATACGGAATTCGGACTTAATATCCTTTTCATCCAAAAAGAAACCCGCTGCTAAGCTTTTTAAAATATGAATGGCATCACTAATAGTAGCATAATAGACTGATGAACATTCGTCAGTAGTGAAATCGTTTACAGACGAACCTTTTGGGTATGATTAATGGTGAATTAAGCTAAATTGATTAGGAGCCCTCTTGGGAACTATGCCAATGGGAGAAGTACGAAAATTCTGAATAGGTGGACCCTTGAAAGGTCCCACAACCCTACTAGCTTCGATTTCTTTCTTTAATTTTGCTGAAACAATGTCCGGGCTCTGCAATGCACTATGCAAATTAGGAAATTCAAAAGAAGATAATTCGCAAATATGTAATAAATTCGAAAACCGTTCCGAATACCGTCGTAGGGTTTCTCTGGCTAGACTATAACCGAGTAAGTGGTGATCCGGATTTTCCGACATTTGGCCGCTGGTGGTTTGATAAGACCTGATATTGACTGGCTGGAAGTTTGCATTGCACTTAGGGCAGACATTCTCATATTGGCATCCCCTTCACTGCCTACCGGCGTGAAATGTCTAGCATGTACCTTTGGGAATGGTAGAAGACAAAAACGGACTCGTGCGCACGAGTCCGGATGATAGAGTTTTGCCAAAAAAAATTGAACATCGCCCTAAGCCATAATTCCCAGTGGATTTCATGATCCCAAGGATAACGGTTAGGTGCAGATTGCCTTAAGTGGCGGAACTGCTTGTCATAAAAAAGCCAGTCCGCCTATTTATGAGAGGGATCACGCACCACTTCGCAATATTTCATTAGCTTGGAGACGCCGCCAGCAGCTTTCTCCGAATAAATTGTGACGAATATGTTAAAGGCAATAATCCACTGCTGAATAGTTGTCACCTTGTTAGGCTTTTGAAAAGGCTCGAGCATTAACTGGGGTTGACCCGAGACACCTCCAGAGGAGGTCATGGATAAAGCATTCCGCTCACGGGGAGAAGCCACTGCCAACAACGCCCCGAAATTTATGTATTCGTGAGCCCAAATTTTTGCTTTCGTTTTTGAGCTAACTCTAGCACCTGGTAAAAAGCTGGCGGGGTTCGTCCTCAGCACCCAAGGTAGAAAGTGGTGGATCCACGCCTTGCGTACCTGTGGGTTGAGTCAGGTTTGAAATCTCCTCGTCCACCAGATGCTAAACCTGACGAAGTGCTGTGGCGGTGTTATCGGGGACACTCGCTTGATGCTGCGCGGCAATCGTGCTCGTGAGCGCATGGAGATTTAGCTGGACCATTCCCGGTACTGGAGCGGACTGGATATCTTGTACTATTGCAGCTGGCTCGGCTTTTTGCAGATCAGGGGCAGGCGGCAACGGGCGAAGACACTTAAAACTGCTTTCGGGACCAGGAGTACGCTTCCTAGGGGGCATGATTCCGCGAGAAGAAATGAGCTATTTAACAGCAGATGCTAGATGACAGCGTTAATCACATGCAAAGTAAAATAAGCGTATGAAAATTACATGGACGGAATAAATATATAATAGAGTGGGCGGACTAAAGTAACCTCCAAATAGTTTCGGTATGTGAAAACAGACAAAAAAGGCTGTCATCAGACCGGTACAACGTATTTGCTGTAAATGGCGACAAGTGCATGATATGAGTAACAATCACAAAGGCCCATTTCTATGAATAAATGATTATTTCACAGAAATCACAAAGGAGTAACTGTAAATTCGTCCAAAATCAATGAAAAGTCTCTCACGATTCGCTCGTACATGCATTTTCTTTGTCGGCGAGCTCATGTGGTAAAAAAAAGCATTTTTCTAGGTGTAATCATCCTCATATTCTTTGCGTGTGTTTTAAGGCATTGTACAGTGATGACAGATTACTGTGACATTCAAATATAAACAAAACAAAGAGCTACCACCTGAAAAGTGTTTGCCACTTTAACGTTACCTGATTCTGCTTCATTTTTGCTTCCAAACAACATAATTGGACTTGAGGCATTTAATCCATTGAGATAATCTCCTGGGATTCACCATCCAAATGCCTGTTTTGCTGTCAAAGAGAAATATTTTAGTAGCAATCGACAGTTCAGATGCAGAAAGGTCAATAATTGGAGATATCTACCTGGAGTTTTGAAATGCGGGTTGCCCGCTGAATTCTTAAGTCGAGTCCAACTCATTGCAGGCAATCTTTCAAGGCGTAATTTGCTTAAAGCCGTGACGCTTTTTGGGTAAAAAAAAAACATCTCCATCTTCAGGAATGACCAGCCTCAGCTCCTAACCATGCACTCCAAATAACCTCCTGGAATTGACAGAAATCACAGGAAAATCCACAAAATATGGCCAAGGGGGTAAAAAGACCGGCCTGTAGCGTCGTTCTGTTGCCCCCGTAGAGGGGAGCTTCCGTCAAGCTAAGTGTAACGTTGTTGCACTCAGATGCAGGGGGGTTTGTGTCTAATTGGATGTCATGTTGTTGCACAGACACAGGGCTATCATCTGGTGTGCATTTGGGGTTTCTAGATTAAGTTCCAGCGGGGGAGGATGGAGTTGTTTCAAGGACCATGTTTTGTGCCAGACTGAATTTGAAGAGTTTTTGTACAGGAACTTATCCCTGTCTTTCAAATCTAAGTGAATCCCTCAAATAGAGAGGGTTTGTATCTAACTGGGTGTGGTGCGGTTGGCCTGACACAGAGCTATTACCTGGTATGCATTTGGGGTAGCCTGGTTAAATAGCAGGGGGTGGGGTTGTCTTAAAGTTTGAGGTGTTTTCGTACTCTGGTGCAGATGTTTTTGCGCTGTTTGCATGCAACAATGACCCACTCTGTAACTAATGTTCCAGGCGAAAAAATTTGACACCGTTCTCCAAAATGCAGACATATATTAAGATTTATTATAAACAATGTGTTCTGTGTTCTTTTATGCAACGAATTAAAAAAAAGATAACTGCTGATGTTAATGCTGGTTGAGTAGTGTTTTTGGTTCTCCTTAAGGTGTTTAGCTTTAAAAGGTCCACGGTGGGAGCTTCTACGGTAACTTTTAAGGAATTTAGTCGACAAAGAAAATGACAAGTACCCCTTAGGGGTGAAAAAGTATTGGAGCCACGCTCACAAAAGAAGAATCTTTGTACTTCATAAGGGACCCTTTTAAGTTTAAATGCGAGTCTCCACCCCCGGAGGTTGATGGTCAGTTCTCTCTATGAGACGCACCTGCAGTGAATCATGGTAGTTGTATTCATCATCTTGGACCTGATATTTGTTTTGATGAATACGACTACCTGCAAACAGGTCGCACAGAAGGAATTGGCCTGATTCGGAAATTTTTCCATCCTAGCGGTCAGTGTTTTAAAATATGGACCGTGAAGAGAACTTATTAGATAGAATTCTTCTTTTCATCGCGGACCAGGTCAGCCAGCCATTTAATGATAGGTTAGTCTTTGCATCGATTAAACATAACTTTGTAACGTTGAATATACTATCCTGATGCATGTTCAAAACGTTTCTCCAGCAAAGTCCGATAGGATGTGATTCGTCAATTTGTATAAGCTAAACGTTCCTTGTTATTCCTTTTTTTCTGATTTTTTTGAATGTATGTCATCAGAGGCTGCAAATGTTTGTCTAGATGAGAGAGATTGGTCCCTAGCTACAGGCGTGAGTGAGCGCAAGATGGAAGGTTTGGTCCGGAAGGCGTGAGAGTCACGATTTAGACTTGAGGGCACCATGTGTTTGCACGTGATCTGTGAAGTTTAATGAAAAAAGGAACCAGCCGTCATTTAATGCTAGAATGTCAGAGTGCTTTATAAGTTAGCAAACATCACACTGATCACGCATGATTCTGTAATTAGTGAACTGCATTTGATCTATCAATTTAGAACAAAGCAACCAATCGCTGATCACGCATGATTGTTTAACTCAATGTACGTCATGTGATCTGTTAAATTTAGCACAAAGAAACCAATCGTTATGAGAACTGAACACGTGTTAAGAGGAAACGTGCTCTTATTCCACGCTGAATCTGTGCTGAGTCGGCGCTGAAACCACTGCATCTGTTGTGTCATGTCTAGACATAACGTACCAATCAAAACGCTTTGTGACGGATTAAAACGAGCTGAAGGAGAACATACATATACAGGGAATTCTCTTTCCTCTTCGGGAATTCTCTTTCCCCTTCGTCACGTTTTAGACGTAAGTGCTGCATGTGTTTGCACGTGATCTGTGAAGTTTTAATACAAAACAAACCAGTCGTCATGTGTTTGACCTTAATGCTAAAATTTCAAAGTGATTCATCAATTAGCCATTATCACGCTGATCACGCATGATTGTTTAACTCAATGTTCGTCATGTGATCTGTTAAATTTAGCACAAAGAAACCAATCGTTATGAGAACTGAACACGTGTTAAGAGGAAACGTGCTCTTATTCCACGCTGAATCTGTACTGAATCGGTGCTGAAACCACTGCATCTGTTGTGTCATGTCTAGACAAAAGTAACCAATCCAATCGCTTTGTCATAGATTAAAACGAGCTGGAGGACAACACATAAATACAGACAATTCTCTCTCCTCTTCCAGTCGTTTTTGGTCACGTTGGAGGCACGTTAGTTCGTAAAGCAGGAGCACTAAGCTGTCAGAAATGCAAGATATCTTCTCTGTCTCCCTTGTCATTGTTCTTCTTTTGTTCTTCACACGAACGCACTCGAAAGATCTGCAATCGAACGATTCGACTTCTACATGTAAGGTAAGTAAGGTCAAAGTGATACCGTTACAAATTGAGGTTTCGTTCAAAGAACTTGCCTTTTTCAGCGGGAACTTATACTAGACGAGAAACACCGATATAGATAGTACTATTCATATATTGAGATGCACTTTCTTAGCTTTTGATCAATTCTGTCAGAAGCATATCACCTAGAAACGTTCAACTTCCCCTATATGTTTAAAACTATGCTGCCGATTACTCCGGACCAATGAAAATCGCTTTCCAATTTTTGCCTATATAAGGAAATTCTGAAAGTGCGCTCCTCGCTAACTCCTCGCGTGAATCTCTCGCAAAACAAACCTGCTCAAAATGGCGTCTCAAGCGAAGAAAACTTGTGGCTAAATACAGGAATCGATCCGACTTCTCATTGGGCGAGCGAACAATGGACTCTCTTAGCACGTCGTTCGGAATACCGCTGGGACATCAGTGATCGATCGTCTGCTTCCAGAAAAGTAGTAGAGTAGATGAGAGATCCATCTTCGTACAAAATAAATTAGAAATTAATCTGCAGATCGAAATTAAGGAAAGACGATAATGGGCTCTTGAATTGACCTCGAAGTAACAATTTCACGTAAAGAATCAGATAAGCAGTTTTATTCCTTTGTAAGACTTCAATAAGCCGCAGTTTGGCGCAAAACTTGAAAATCGATGCTCACCTATAATTAGATCATATTTAATTTTTGTCGGATCGATTCCTGTTATTAGCGACAAAAGGGTCAAAGGCTAGAAACAGGAATCGATCCGACTTTGCATTGGACGAGAGAACAATTGCTGAAATGAAGTTGTCTTTATTTACAGCGACTTGTACATGAATTATGACTTTTGGAAAGAAGATAAGCGCATACAAATTTAGCGCGCTTTTCCTTCTTTAGCTTAGTATCCACGCTTAGACCCAGCCGGACTCCTGCGTAATATTGCGTGACTAAAACTACAAAGCTTTCTTTCCGCCACCGTTTTAAAAAAGTATGAAATTGTTGTATTTGTTTGTTTACCTTTAAAGTACGTGGTTAAATGATATATGGAAAAAATGTATTCCATACATCCTTTACAAGTACTTTTATTTAGTGATCACATTTGCCTTAACGGACCGTCACACATCCGTCGGCCTTGTATCTGTTTATATATATCGGAAGCATATATGACATTACACAGTTACTGTATTATTATACTGGGTATGTTAGCTGAGCTCAGATATTGTCTGCAAAATAGCACAATTGTTCCCTAGTCCAATGTGACGTCGGATCGATTCCTGTATATAGCCTTTGATAACAGGAATCGATTCAACAAGTGAAGATCACGTAAGATCGATTTTCAAGATAAGTTTTCCGCCAAGCTTCGACTTATTTACATGAGAATGGAACGGTTTATCTGATTCTTTGCATGAAATCGTTATTTCAAAGTTCATTCAAAAGTCCATTATCGTCTTTCCTTAATTTCGATCTTGAGATATATTTCTAATTTTGTACGAAGATGGATCTCTATAGCTCTACTCGAAGCAGGCGATCGATTACTGATGTCCCAGCGGTATTCCGAACGACGTGCTAAAAAGAGTCCATTGTTCACTCGTCCAATGAGAAGTCGTATCGATTCCTGTATTTAGCTGCAAGTGCGAAGAAACTGTCGGTCAGGAAAATAAGAAAGATTTGCGCGTCTGGAAAAGCATTGAGAGAGGAAGTTTTAGTTGAGTTTCTGGCGAGTTGGCAGGAACCTCCAAAGTTTATCAAGATTCTTGTAACAGCGAGTTTGAATCAATAAAATGCTGTAGCAGTCTGTCGACGTCTGTAATAAAAAGGTCAAGTGAGAGATTTGTTGATTTATTTAGTGAAAAGATAAAAGTCTCTCGGGACAAGTACGCGATGCTTTGGGTTAGGTGGTATGAATATGTAAGGAGGTATTCAAAAGTGAGGAAGTTAGTTCACGACAGTTGCATACATGGTGATATTGTACGATCGATGGTTTCGTGTTAGACCTTGAATGCAGTAAGCGGTACACCGTTTGCAGTGGGTACACGGTTTGCAACTGATGCAGTGTTACAACTGTTTAAACTGGCTTGAAATGGGCATATTCTTCTACTATGTTTTTCAGAATGCAACATTTTTGCTTTTTAATTTTCATGGGGGAGGTCATCCCAGAAATTAAGATACGAGTGGGGGAGGGCAGGAAAAGAATTTGATGAAGAGAGGGGTTTAGGACTATTTATCAAATACCACGAGTCGCCTTCCAACCCCATACAAAATGAACAGGTCCTAATTAGCTAATCCTCTTAAGAAATAACAAAAATAAATTGCAATAAAAGGAATAAATAAATAAATATATAAATATATAAATAAATAAATAAATAAATAAATAAATAAAGGCAAATTGATAATAATTTTGTGGAAGTTGGGTATGATTTGCTTTAACAACCATGAAGTTGGGGGCAATTAATGTAAGTGGCAAAAAATACAAATCCAAGATTACTGTACTGCAGTTTGATAAATACGATTTTGGTCTTACTCAACTTGCTTGAACATGTTTAAATAAAATTCCTACTTATAAGTTTGTCTCAGACATTGCCACTGGCAATATCAATGTTCAAACTGATGAGAGTTAGAGATTTCTCTTCCCCCAGTGTTTAGGTGTTGTATGTAATTTGTATTTGCTTGGTATGTCTATTCTTGAGTTCTCAGTACATGTAAGGCCATGCAAAGGGAAATCTGGCTCAACAGAAAGGCCTGGTTGAATTACATGAAATGAATGTTTTGGATGTAAATAATATACTCATACTATAACAGTGCTTGCAACTTAAATTGCAGATGGGAGATGTGAAAACAACACTGACTTGCATCTACTTGAAAATAATAATTTTATTTAAAAAGCGTGTTTTAAAATGAATATTTGCAAAATAATGACAGCCACAGAGAAATAAACAGCACAGCAGCACAAAAACCATATTCTCGAGCCAATGGACAACATCAAATTCACTTGTAAATTATATTCAGTTGTGATTCATATTTTTTAAACTGGAAGATTGGAATGTCTATGATGGGCATGGTGAATTAGCAATGAATGAAAAGTTCATACCCTCATTAGGAACATCATTGCGAGGCACATCGCAGCGATCAATGTTACGGAGGACAAGAAAAAAGAACAGGTCTGCCTGGTCATAAGTAGTGAAAATAATTATGCTATAAGGAAAGTAATGATAATGATAATGATAATGATAATGATAATGATAATGATAAT
>CM042756.1:7870650-7885650 GCA_022496165.2 Catalaphyllia jardinei
TAATGATAATGATAATGATAATGGTAATGGTAATGGTAATGGTAATGGTAATGGTAATGGTAATGGTAATGATAATGATAATAATACATCGCTTATACAGGGCTACGCTTCTCAAAGATCCGGCGGCGCTTTATAATAAAGGTGATATAAACATCAACTCAATTACATAGTAAATTAAAAACCTTGTAAAAAATCAATGAAAGAACTGCCTAAATAGATGGGCTTTAAGTTTAGACTTAAATGTTTCTAGGAGTTCCACTTGTCTAATGTCATCCGGCAGAGCGTTCTACAAAGTGGGTGCTCTATGCGAGAACGCTGTATATCCATATGTTCGCATTTAGGTACGATTAAGAGTTTTTTTCTTAGAGGATCTTAGGTTTCTATTAGGAATGTACGGTCTTAACAGTTCACTAAGATAGAGAGGACCCTGACCATTTAATATTTTAAAAACAAGAAGAAGTATCTTAAAGTCAATAAGGGTGGACACAGGCAGCCATTGTAAGCTTTTAAGTACAAGAGTAACGTGTTCATATCTGCTGGTGGCTGTAAGCAGGCGGCAGCTGAATTTTGTACATATTTTTAGCCCATTAATTTGTGACTGCTGTAGGCCAGATAGAAGGACGTTAAAATAATTCAATTTCGACGAAATAAAAGCATGAATAAGTATTTCACACTGACGGTGCGAAAGGAACTTTCTAATTTTAGCTATGTTACGAAGGTGGAAAAAGGCCGTTTTACAGATGTTATTTATTTGTACATCCACAGAAAGCACATTATCAAGCCAAACACCAATGTTCCTGGCAGATTCGGCAGCTTTAATAATTTAAAACATACTTTGTAATTAAAAAGTCCTTGGTTGTGTTAAAGTAAGAATGTATTTCATTTCTCGAGTCATTCTCAAGACTTTTTGCAGAGTTGGTAAACTAAGCAAGCTAGAACTTGTTTAGTGACAAGCCATCATAAAAATGCGTTGCAACTTAAATTGCAGATGGGAGAACTGAAAAAAAACAATGACTGGCATGTACTTGAAAATAATAATTTAATTGCAAAGTATGTTTTAAAATGCAAAATACTGACAAGTGCAAAGAAAAAACAGCAAGGGCCATATTCTGGAGCCAGCGGTCAACATTACAGTTCACTTGTAAATTATATTCAGTTACAATTTATATATATTTTTTTAAAACTGGAAGACTGGAATGTCTATGATAGTCATGGTGAGTTAGCAATTAATGAAAAGCTCATACCCTCATTTGCGTCCTCTTAATTTTATGCATTTATGACAATGCAAAGTTTTCCTTTGTCCTTTGGTCGAAGGTGCTTCCAGGTGGGTTGACAGTCATGTCTAAATGCTCATAAAACACTTGTAAATATTATTTATTGATTTATGCTTATACATGTACAGCCTCCCTGAGTCCTACTGACTACCAAAACTGAAAGGAAAACAAGTAAAAAAAGAAGTGGGAAATAAAAATAATCAACCATACACGACTTAACAATGACATCCAAGAGTAGAAAATTTTTGTTTGAGATAACAATTCAAGACAGGTAGTGATCAGTGATCATGATACATGTAGTGAAAATTCACTGTACATGATTTGATAGACCAGAATCCAAAGCAGGATCCAAAACCCTTGAACATCGGCCAAAGAAACGCATAACATACGCACTACAAAAGCAAATTAACAAGAAAACATTATTTAAGATATAAAGGAAACACGCAAAACCACAGAATTATAACCCTAACTTGATAAAACAAGCCAGGGTAGAAATCAAACAACCCCCTCGTATTGCCGCGAACATCTGACAAATCAAGGGAAAAGCTCCAACTTCAAGTCCGATTTTCTAAGAAATTAACTATCGCAATAGGGCATCACGAAAATATAGTCCTCGATACTGAGCCTTGTTATCCCGCAAACGTCAAATAGAATATCCATGTTAAGCTCGGGTTCTAAACAAACGTTTTTAACGTGGCATGATGCAAAAAATGCTTACCTGCACTTGAGACTTGGCAAATAACTGGCCTAGATATTACACTAGCAGCTCCTAGAAAATATTTTTATCTGGCCTGCATATTGATTCTTATGATAGGTACAGAAGTCTGTCCAGAAGCAACAATCTCAACTCGCACCAGGCGTCCGCCGTTGCTCCTGCTGGACTATCATGTGAACCGTGTCCGCGCGTAGTCCCCGCAAAATGGACATATCCACGCGAGAGCCCTTGCTCCATATTAGGAAGTTAAATTTGATTGCATCTGAATAATGGGCAGCATTGAACCAGGGTTAAACGCTTCTAGGTGATATGCTTCTGTTCTGTATTCCAACTTCACATGATCCGTACATAATACTTTTATGCATTTGCACAATAAAAGGTTTGATTAAAACCTTATCTGTTAAGTAAGGAACGAAGGCTTTGTAATTCGGGAATAATTGAAATCTTGTACAAGTGGTTAGTAGTGACAAACACTCGAGTCCATCATAAATCACCAAAAATGAAAATAATTGATCTGATGAAGAATACACGAACTGCAAACATTTAGCTCAACGTTGCTGAACAGAACTCACTTGAGCAAGGGTGAAGATTCCTAAGATTTACACAACCTTTTGTTTCAACAGCCAGATCCTCATTCTGGAATGCCAGGAATTCCCGGCGTCCCTGGAATACCGGGAGCTCCGGGCTCCCCGGGAAAAGATGGTTTTAAAGGAGAGAAGGGCAGCATCGGAAAGCGGGGTTCACAAGGCGCTGTAGGAATCCCAGGGAAAATTGGCCCCCGGGGGCCTGAAGGACTCAAAGGGGAGGTGGGGAAGAAAGGAGAAATTGGTAACATGGGAGCAAAAGGAAGTACAGGTATCCGAGGGAACACTGGTCCTCGTGGCTTTAAGGGATCCAAAGGAGACAAAGGCTCGATAGGAACAAAGGGTAGTACGGGTATCCCTGGGATCATTGGCCCCAGGGGTTTAAAAGGATCCAAAGGAGAGAAGGGACACGCAGGAAACATGGACCCAAGGCAGAATGCTAATTGGAAACAATGCGCATGGCAATCGGGAACGAGTATTAACAAAGGAAAAATAAAGGTAAGACGTCGTATTAGGAAGGCTGAACACAGGGTGCTTTCCATTATGCCAAAGTTTCCGGAAATTTCGGTTGGAATTCAAATGGAAAGGTTCGATTCGGTTTTTTCTAACCAGAATATTCGGGATCACCTCTGGAGGTGGTCCACATATTTCGGTCGGAATATCCCGACCTAAATTCGCCGTTCCATTTTTGACAAACCGGTTCTTTGCCCTTATTAGGGAATTCGGTAAAAGAATTTAAAATGGCAAGAGCCATTTCTATTGGTTGGCCCGATTCAATCGGAAAATGTCGTTCCATTTTCCCCAGGTATTCCCACTGATCTCTGACCGGTCAGTTTGGCATAATGGAAAGCACCCACAGTTTCTGATTATCTTTCTTCTAAAACCCTTGATTCTTTGTTCGCTAAAAATGGCAACAAGCAAGTTAACAACATAAACTCCGTTTTTTTTTCATAGCTAAGCTCACGTAGCAACAAGAATAAATACACAGGCCATTGAAATCGGTTTTTCTTATTTCAGGAATGTTTAGTCATTGGATTTTCTTTACGATTTGTATCAACAACCTTGTCATTTTCGTCCTCAGAGGATAGGATATTTGTCTGCGGACATCATCTATCTACATTTACGAGGATGAGATAATGTCCAAGGACAAATCTACGAGCATATTTTGCCCCCAAAATGAGGCTATTGTGTTTATTATCGTTCAAATCGTTTTCGCAACGTGGCAGTTTTGAAATTTGATTGCACACCACTTCTGTGAACGCGGCCGGTCTTTGGTCGCTAAAAATGGCAACAAGCAAGTTAGCAACATAAACTCCGTTTTTTTCATAGCTAAGCTCACGTACGTACCGTTGCCGTAGCAACAAGAGTAAATACACAGGCCATTGAAATCGGTTTTTCTTATTTAAGGAATGTTTAGTCATTGGATTTTCTTTACGATTTGTATCAACAACCTTGTCATTTTCGTCCTCAGAGGCCGCGCTTCTTTTCCTCAGCATCAAAGAATTGCGACCTCTGAGAAGGTCCAACACCGGAGTTCGCGATTTACACAGTTCCTGCACCCCGCGCATGCTCATAGTAAAGTCTGACAATCTTATCGGCTGACAATACGAAACGATTGTGCGCGCGCTGAAACACACCAGCAAGAGCGCGTGTTAAATGTGTTCGGCCCACTGTGGCTCGAAAGGATTATCATTTATGGCATTGCACTAACAAGTGTTAAATTTTTAATGCCTTTTCTGCATTCGCTTTTACGCCCAGTTCACTCAAAAATTTTAAGATAAGATCATGCAAGCAATGATAAAATAGTGTTTTGCTATCATCTCTGTTAAAAATTTAGGGTTTAGTTTGAATCAAATGTGTTCAGTTTTACTTTTTTATGGGTTTATTTGTGATTCTCTACTTGTCTTCGATGAAATTTTACAAACTTTTCCCTCTACATCGTATACTGCGGGATGCGAATTTTAAACGCAAAAAACAGGGTTTGTGCAGGCATTTTTTTTCTTCATTTTTTTGCAAATCTATATCTTTTGCGGCTGCGAAAAATACTGGTCTTATAGATTTCCCTGGAAAACGAGCCGACTAAATTAAGGTATTTACTACCAGTCTGCAAAATGTAAAAGAATTTCACTGAAGGAAACGCGAGAAAATTAACTGTCAGTTTTTCTTTTTGTGGTCATGTTGTCGTCATTGTATACCCAAAACCACTGATGTTTTCCTTCGAACGCGCGTACATTACTTGAGCTTTCGCCCTCACGGTCTGTGAGAACTGACAAAACTCCAATGATGGGGATATCGAACGGTCCCATTCAATCTAAAAGTGCTCGGAAAATGTTCTTTGGTAGAATTGCCGCCATAAATTAGATGAGTACTCGCTTGCTAGTGCTCCCAAAATCTGCTTTCATGCTTGTATTCTCGTTAAAGTGTGTGGGATTGATTGAAATTCTGTGAATCCTGCTTTAAAGTTATGTTGCTTTTAGTTGTAGATAGCCTTGAGCGTTCAGCCTCTGACTCACGTGAAGCTATGTGACGTAATTTGGCATCAAACAAGGCTGTAGCCTGCTGGGATTAGATGAATCACGATAACATCTTAACGTTCTGCCTAGCTTTGCGTCCATTTCCCTGTTTTAAACTGGAAGTGTCAGTCAGATTACTTGGCGCAAAGCAATGTTTCCTTCTTAAAACAAACGAGAGATTAGCAGAAAGTTTTCGAATAGCTTGCAGCTTGCCATTTGATTTTCTAAAGTACTGGCTGCTCGTAAGACAAATTTGATCACTGCTTATGCTCGAAAAATCAAACGCACTGCTCCCCTGCTTGCACAGACCATTCGCTCCCCTAATGATCTCATTACTAGGCATCATGATGTTGCTCTTTTTAAACCCACTTCATCGATGTGTAGAGGTAGTAAGCTTGATAAAAGTGGTAAATGTCTATTTCATTGGTGGATGATCGCCGGGCGCTAAAAGGTAAAACCAAGTCCGACTGTACTGAAAGCTTTAGACCAAGTCAGATGTTCGACCTGGAACTACTAATACATCAACAGATAGAAACGTTTCCCAAAATTACGGAAAGCAACAACTTGTCTTCTAAATATAATTATGTCAGTCTACACTAAAAAAGCTAATTTTGAACGATCACACCGATTGATTTATTCATCTATTGATGAATTGATTGATTGATTAATAGATAGGATTGCACACCACCTATGTGGACCCGGTCGGTCGGCCCGGTACGAGTAGTAGCTTTTAGGCTTAGTCCGTCGCCCGTGACGCGAAAAAATACCGCGAGAATAAAATGGCGACCAGAATATAGACTATCGAAAAAGCTTGAGAGCATGACTTTTCCCTGCCAAGTTTATTGACGGTATCCAATAGAACTTCTCATCTTGACGTCCTTCTTTCTTGTCACGCAAAGAAGCTGTCATAAGGCTTCTTAAAGCGAAATTGCCAAGTTGTTAAAAGAGGAAGACAAGGGGGACATCTTGCAAAGAGCGTTGCTGCCCTCTGTAGTTGCAACTTTAAAAGTTATTAGGGATTTACTTTAAGTAGTAGCCGTTCAAACGAGCAGGATTGAAAAAATGTCTGGACCGGAAGGTTTGGTCACAGAACTTTGCTTTTCTTTCGAGAGCAAAACGTGTCTGAATCAAAACCGAGTTTGTAGCAAATGTGTCTTAAAAGTTTGGATCGCTGTTGAATTCATGAGGTAAATTAACAATAGCGTTCATTTGAGGCGAAAATATGCTAGGATATTTGTCTGCGGACATCATCTATCTACATTTACGAGGATGAGATAATGTCCAAGGACAAATCTACGAGCATATTTTGCCCCCAAAATGAGGCTATTGTGTTTATTATCGTTCAAATCGTTTTCGCAACGTGGCAGTTTTGAAATTTGATTGCACACCACTTCTGTGAACGCGGCCGGTCGGTCCGGCACGAGTAGTTGCTTTTACGCTTAGTCCGTCGCACGTGAGGCGAAAGAAAACCGTTATCATGAGAATAAAATGGCGACCAGAATAGAGACTATCGACAAAGCTTGAGAGCTTGAGTTTTCCCGGCCAAGTGATTTTCAATGTGAATTTTTAAGTTTATTAAACGTATCCAATAGAATTTCTCATCTTGACGTCCTTCTTTCTTGTCACGCAAAGAATCTGTCATAAGGCTATTTAAAGCGAAATTGCCAAAGAAGTTGTTAAAAGAGGGAGACAAGGGGTACATCTTGCAACGAGCGTTGCTGCCTCTGTAATTGCAACTTTTAAAGTTATTAGAGATTTTTGAACGCAGAATTTCAACTGAGCATTTACATTAAGTATTTGCCGTTCAAACGAGCAGGATTGTAAAAATGTCTGGAAAGTTTGGTCACAGAACTTGGGTTTTCTTTCGAGAGCAAACGCATCTGAATCAAAACCGAGTTTATAGCACGTGTCTCAAAAGCTCGGATCGCTGTTGAATTCATGAGGTAAATAAACAATAGCCTCTATTTGGGGCGAAAATATGCTAGGATATTTGTCCGCGAACATTATCTATCTACATGGACGAGGATGAGATAATGTCCAAGGACAAATCTCCGAGAATATTTTCGCCCCCAAATGAGGCTATAGTGTTTATTATCCTTCAAGTCGTTTTCGCAACGTGGCAGTTTTAAAAGTTGGGGAATATATAAACAAGAGCCTCCATTTGGCGCCAAATATACTAGGATATTTGACCGCGGACATTATCTGTTCCGAGAAGCGAACAGTTTTCCGAAAACGTAAAACTGTGAGCTGCGAGGAACAGATATGTCCAAGGACAAATATCCCAGCTCATTTTTTTCTCAAGCATCTGAGCGGGCCCGATGCTTAAATCCTCGAATTTGATTGGCTAATCGTACACGTGACCGGTACAGCTTTTTACGATACGGCCCACGGGCCGCATTTTTTCCCAATGCTGGCCCCGCTGCTTAAATTTCGCTCCTAAAAGTTAACGGTAATCGTCAATCTTTTGCCTTTTTTACACATCCATCGACGATTAGTCACCGCAAGCTTATCTGTTCTCTTTAACATGGCAAGGAGAGTCACTGTAAGTAAATTCAGTTGAGTGTTTTGAAGTTGTGAGAGTTTGCTTGGCGCTGTAATGGCGCTTAATCCTGTGTTTCCTTCGCCGTAGAATTTGAGTCAATTTCAGTCAAATTTAAGTTTCTGATCGTTGCCGTATTTAGGAGAATTTCTATAGAATACACTTAACGAATTTCCTCGCTTTCTGCTATTCAACTTACGGTAGAAAAGTCTGATTTCAAGTGACGACTGACAGACATTGTTTTTGTAGTAAAACTTCAAACTTCGCACGAAATTTCACACCGGAAAAACTGTTTTGGAAAACTTAACTGGCTAAACAAATGCAACTAACATAAAGTAGTACGTAAACTATATGTTCTTTAATACATCTTTCTTTGCCTACTATCTGAATTATTCGCTCGCTGCCACTATTTTTTAGAAATCGTTAGTAGACGGCGCACAGGCCGATTCAATGACAAGATGCTGAAATAAAGAGGATGAAAGTTGCGTAAACAAACCCATTAGTACTCTGTAAAACAAATTTACTGCAGGAAAAAAAATAAACATGTTATTTACCGGGCTAGGTCTGTCCGTATGGTAAAAACTGTGCCCTTAGTCTGCGTACGGCCCTCGGCCAGTAATCAAGACCTCGGGCACAGTTTTTTTCCCATACGGACCTCCCGCCCGGTAAATAACATATATATATTTGTCCTCGGACATTATTTGTTCCGAGAAGCAAACAGGTTTCCGAGAGCGTAGCTCGAGGAAAACTGTGAGCTTCGAGGAACAGATAATGTCCAAGGACAAATATCCGAGCATATTTTCGCCCCAAATGGAGGCTATCGTGTTTATTATCCTCCAAATCGTTTACACAACGCGCTCAAATTTGAAAATTGGGGTATATTCTCGGATATCCCCCAGTTTTAGCTGGGGATATTCGGCCACGTGACATGTTGAGACCAATCGCGTGCGAGCGAAAACATTTGATGGATTATAAACTAGGATATTTGTCCGCGGACATTATCTGTTCCGAGAAAAGAACAGTTTTCCGAGAGTGTAGCTCTAGGAAAACTGTGAGCTTCGTGGAAGTGATAATGTCCAAGGTATATTATCCGAGCGCATTTTCGCGCCAAACGAAGGCTATTGTATTTATTATCCTTCAAACATTTTGTGGAATATTTAACAACTATTCACCGCAATTTAAACCAATAAGAATCGGAGAAAATTTAGTGGTGAACTATAATGGCTCATATTTGGAGTTATTTAGCCAATCAAAAAGCTAGAAATGCAATAGTCGCCGCTGAGAATTTACTAAAACGTCATATAACGAATCGCTCAACTAATCAGATTGCTGGAAACTCTTTGTTCAGCTCTGAAATTATACTAATAATGAATATTCGATCACGTGACGTGTTTAGACCAATCACGCGCGAGCAAAAATATTTGATGGAATATAATTAACAATTATTCCATGAGCGCGGGTTGGATATGAGATGAATAGATAGCCAACGAGGCGCGTAGCGCCGAGTTGGCTATAATCATCTGATATTCAACAAGCGGGAGTGGAATAATTGTTTTATTAAAAACGCCCCCAAAATATAGAAACCTAGACTACAATAAAAATTTTAAGGCCCAAAAAATCACGAATACGCTCGCCATTTTTATAGATCATGGTATAATGGCTCATATACTATGATGGCTTAGCCAATGAAAACTCTCGAATTGCATTATCCAATGATCCAGTTTTTAATAACCTCGGATATTCTCAAGTTTCGGTCACGTGTCGTGTTTAGACAAATCGCGCGAGGGCAAAAATAATTGATGGATTATAAAATATGATATCTGACGGGAGTAGATTTTTGGCAACACAAGATCATCCAGCTGTGATGACACGTTTGCTACTAAGGAAACATTTAAAGCCAGAGTCCGGTTTGTCACATTTAGGAAATTCTGGAAAATAAAGCAGGGCAAATTTACCGAAAAAGAAGGCAACTTCAACGATTCGACAGTCCATAACTCATGTTTTATTATTTTCTAAAGTAGCGAAAAGAGGGTTTGTAAGGATATTTTGAAGAGAAGCTTATATTTACATGTTGTAGCATTAATACATTGTTCAAAGTCAACTCAGCATCCGATGTCATTTATCATGTTTTTATCGTGTTCATCGACAACAACAATTTCGATATCAGAAAACCTACCGGTTCACTTAGCTAACCAGCTCTCACCCTTACAAACTAATTACAATTTTAATATCTACCTAAACTTTATAAAGAGTGTAAAAATCAAACATTAACATCTATATGAGCTGAATAAGTATAGGTAATCGCATGGGTCGGAGTAAAATTAAGGATTAATATCACGCGAGTTTTCGGCAATTTCTGTACCTTTCGAAAACACAAGTGATATTAATCCTTAACTTTACGAGGAACCATGTGAGGCAAAATGTTTTCTTACTGATCTCGCGCTCTTCCGTAATTTCTGCGGAAGCCATCAAAATGTTCCTGGTAAACTTCAATCAATCATGAAAACGTACAAATGAGCTGAATGAAGCTTTATTGTGGTACAACTACGGCAAGAGGCTATCGTTTTGTCGAGGGTCGAGGGTCGAGGGTCGAGGGTCGAGGGTCGAGGGTCGAGGGTCGAGGGTCGAGGGTCGAGGGTCGAGGGTCGAGGGTCGAGGGTCGAGGGTCGAGGGTCGAGAGTCGAGGGTCGAGGGTCGAGGGTACTAACGTCTTTGCTACGGCGAGAAAGATAATTGATGTAGTCTGCTTGATTCAGATATGTTATTGGCTCCCATGAGGAGTGTTAATACTTCACAGACCTGATTACTTATATAATTCAAAGTCCGGTTTTCATGCGACTTTATATTACAAAACAAGACGCCTTTATTTAATTTGAGGGCTTTCACGCGGAAAGCTTTGGCCGATGTACTATAAATGTCATCAACTTTGAATGGAATCCTCGTAGAATTAATAAATCCAAACGGAAATGCAAGCATTTAGTTTCGTGTTTGTTTTTTTTTTAACTCCAGGACTGCAAAGCTGGAGTCATGGAGTCTTGGCTGCATAGTTTTTCAGTGTTATTGATAGACCGCGATGAGAAATATTCCTTTGCCGACTATATAACTAAACATGAACTATTGGTGATGGGAGCTTTCGGAGCAAATTTTTGGCTTTTTTTTCTTTCAGTCGGTAAATTCGCTATAAAAAAGACAAAGATGTCTGAGATTTGCGATCTAAATTACCACTCTCCTTCAGTAAACTTGATGGGCTTCGCGATTGGTCGCGATGAAAAATATCTGTGAGATTCTTTTATTATTATTACTGCTTATGTGAAATTTGTGAGCTTATATTTCCACTTGGCCAGCGATGTAGGAAAGAGATTTTTAGGCGATGGCAGCTTTTGAAGCATGTTCCCTCAGGCCGAAGTGATCCTACGTGAAACAAACACAAAGATCACGTGCCCCCCGCCGGATACGGGATAATTTGCAAATGCGACTACGAAGGGAAAAAAAGAAACTCGACCTAAACTTAAGATCGATATGACCCTTTTTAAACGTTTCCTCCACCGGGCTCTTCGTTTTGTTATAGGCTATAGCTAGTTGTTACATGTATTTCAGAAAATGTTTTTAAAAGTTCGGCTAATTATGTGACAGGTCCTCGTCCAGCTGTTCATGTCACTACTCGAGGAGGCCTCACCTGGGCGACCCTTCACGACATCCAAATACTTTTTCGTTGACATTGCCAAGAAAAAAAGGAAATTTGGACTATCCTAACGAATTCCTATCGTCGTTTTCCTAGTGTATTCGAGCACATCGACGATCAAGACAAAAAACTCTAGTTCTTCATAAATGGGAGTCACCGAAAATGACAATAATGTGCTACATGAATGAGGCCTACAAGGGGGTCGATGTGTCGCAATTTAGATCTTATCACGGTTTTCGACGCCCTCTAGACGGGTAAGCAAAGTGATCAGAAATTACAGTGTTTGTATGGGAATCCGATGGCAAGTAACGTTTTTCCAAAATTGAATTTTACAAAATTTTTGAATCGTAATGTTAACTAAAGATTGTATTTACCAAATTTGAAGGTAATAGCTTAGCTAGAAGACGCTCAGTACTGTTACTTTTTCCAATTTTCCATACATTTGTCTGTATTTCTTTTCCCGCGAACCTCATCTACCCAGCCAAATTTAAAAACAAATGCATGGAAATTAGAAAAATTAACTAGCTGAGTCTACCCGTGAAGATGCGTCGAAAACCGAGATAGGGTCTATTGAACTTTTAGCGGTAGATGCACAACTTAGCAGTCAAATTTCCGCTTCATTGTCGCGCTTCGCGTTCTGTACTAACAACTACAAGTATAATTTGTACTAGTTTTGATGCTAATTTTATTACATAGTTATTGTTATCCTTAATATTTAATAATTTTTTTATTTAACTATTTAGTAAATGACTGATCCCCAATCCTCGATCCTCCAACTTAAATCTTTGATCCTGAATCGAACAGACGACATCAGTCATCTTTCTCGTTGTAGGCTGGCTGTAGGAGTACTCCGCTGTAGCAAATACGTTTATGATATGAAATGCGATCATGTTAACGGACATTAAATCAAATCGGGGAGGAACTGGACTCCACAAACGGGACTGACCGGCAAAGAAAAAAAAATATCTTCAGAAAAGAAATCGTCGTTTAGTAATAAATATTACCCTTGACCCTCGACCCTCGACACGGGACCCTCGACCCTCGACCCTCAACGCTCGACGGAAAGATAGACTCCTACGGCAAGAGCCGCAAAAGTCTGAAAAAGTACACTGACAAGATTTGTGACCAAATCCTTAAAGCAAAAAATGTTTAAATTACTGAAATGTTTCTCGAGAACCAAAACACTGGATGAATATTATTTGCCTGCGCTAAAATAGACTAAAAGGAAGTCAATTGTCGGTTAACACGCATAAACCAGCTGAATCGGGAGCTGAATGTGGTAAGCGTATTTGCTCGACTACGGGAAGACTCCGACAAATATTCTTTATGATCGAAGCGACAGAAAGTTCAGCCCTTTGACAATTTTTAATGGGCAAAATGTTTCAAAGTTACTTGGACTCAGAATCCTGGATGATGATTTTCTCTGGAGTTGACCTCGCTAATGCTTGAGCATTTTCTGGACTGAATTATCAGCGGCAATGTTCAACGTGACGCTACAATTGTTGAATAGTAAATGGTTTGAACCCAGGAGTATCAGTAGTTCGTGTTGTGTGATCGTCCGGGTGAGAACTACACTCACCCGGACGATCACACAATACGAACTACAATTGTTTTTGTTTTTTTTTTTTTAATTTTTTTTATTTACATGACTTTCACTTACAATGTTTACAACATTTCAACTTATTAAAATATACTTGCACTACACTTACTTAAAACTTAACATATGTACTTGCATTATAATTACCTTTTACACGATGTTTAAACTGTGTTAACTTACACTACTTACAGATACATGCATTACAATACAATTACACTATTACAGTTGATTTATTTACGTTTTTATTTACATGCTAATTGTCGAGTCACCAATACTAATAGGGTATTAATTTTATAGAATTCAATAGATTAGCATATAAGAAGACAGAGAAAAGGAACAAATTGAGATACAAAGCCGGCGAAAAAAAGGACCTAACACAAACTTATAAAGATAGAAAAAATTTCCATTTGTTCCTGAATTCCTTCTCCTTATTACAAGTAACTGCAATATATTTTTCTAGGTACATTTTGTCGCGCACTAGTGAGACAAAATCATCGAATCGGCACTTTATGGTATTTAAAGCGTTAACATATAAGAAATATTTACCCAAAATAATGAGATGGTTGAGGGCTAAACAGTAGGTGTGACAGCGAATAATTCCGAACATAACCTCCAGTTCTGACAGTAGCAGTTTCGTATTACTAGAGGTCGAGTACCACTCCTGGAATCTATTCCAAAAAGAACTTGCGTATTTGCAGTTTATAAACAGATGCCACTGGGTCTGACACTCTGAAGGGACAGGAGGGCGAAGCGACTTTTTTCATTTTGTGTAACAAGCTATTCGTTGGTAAAACTCGGTGAATGATTTTGTATTGAAACATTGCCAATTTAATTTCTTTCGTGGCTTTGAATGGTAGGAGATAGATTTTATTCAAGTCGCTTTTTTCAACGCCAGACGTTAAAAGTTTTTTCTCAGAAGTTGGTGGAGGTAGACCTTCAAGGCTAAGCAGGATACTATATATTGCCTTGCATGATAGTGAACAGATTGAGGTGGGAGGTGTGACTGGGTCTTTGGAACTTTCTTGCAACAGTTTCTTCCAATTTTGTGGAATAGAAGAGAGAATGCTATAATATTGTAAAAAGTTACATTTTACATTAAATTTATTGCGAAAAGAATCAAATGGAAGGAAACGACCCTCACAAGAGTCAAATAGATCCGAGATTTGTTTTATTCCTGCGTGATACCAATGAGAAAAGAATACCATTTTCTTATTCACAGTTAAAAATCGATTATTCCAGATTGGCTGTGAGAGAACTTCATTTTTATTTTTAGGTATGGCCGTTGCGATGTCCTGCCAGTAAAAAATGATTTGTTTGTAGAAAGCAGGAAGATGGTTGTTTAGGTCGAGGAGATTATAATCATAGTTACATTTAAACAGTTCTGTACCGCCAACATCGGCTAGGAGCGATTTTGGTATGTACTGCCATGGAGCATCCGATTTAGAGCATAATCGTTTCACCCAGTTTAACTTAAGTGCTTTGTCGAAGAGAGAAAAATCCTTCATGTCCAAGCCACCAGCTGTTTTTTGCTTGAAGAGGGTAGTCTTTTTTATTTTGGCGGGTTTGTGATTCCAAATAAAGTCGAACGTGATCTTGTTTACTTCTTTACTGAAGTCTTTAGGGGTACACATGACGCTGCAGATAAAGACCAGTTTTGAAAGTGCTAGAGTTTTAATTATATTTATCCTACCAACGATGGAGAGGTCTCTCTGGGACCACATGTTCAATGTTCTCTTTAGAGATTCTAGTTTGTCAAAAAAAATTTTCTTTTCAGACACTTCTAGATCATATGTAAAATGCACTCCAAGCGCGTAAACTGGCTTGCTGCTCATTTGGAGTTCAAGTATGGTGTCTTTTCTGTGGCGCATGCAGCCAAGCCATAGAATTTCAGATTTTGTTTGGTTTAGTTTTAGACCAGAGCACCTTTCGAAAAGCGATAATAAATCAAATAACTTTGACACCGATTGGACGTCAGAAAGAAGTGCAGTTGTGTCATCTGCATATTGCGAAAGTTTGACTTCATTATGTTTATCTATTGCGATACCTTTTATTTCTTTTGATCGTCTAATACTTTGTGCGAGTAACTCAATAGCAAT
>CM042756.1:7890650-7894534 GCA_022496165.2 Catalaphyllia jardinei
TCCAAATATTCTTATTTTTCTCCAATTTTAGGCTCTTATTAATCTTAGATTATACAGCATGACTTCGAATGTAATTGGTGTCTGGATGATGTTAAAGTCATTTTAGAGTCAGCCTGCGGATATTAAAGCCTGATATGACGCACATAACGTATTCCAGAAATGTTTTTAGCATCAAACATACGGCTAGTGACTAATTGTACTGTTTAGAAGGACGAGGAATTTTATAGGCTTAGTTAAAAACATGTCACGGTGTTGTATTTGCACATTATTGCAAAATTATATTCTTTTCAAAATATCTCCCTCGTGTTTAATTTTAAATATTCTTAAATTCCAGAATTTCAGCGACGTATTCTTGTAAAATCTATTTTTATAAAAAAGGCGTAGTGTACTATCTCTGTGGTACAATACATCGTTTGTCTAAACCTCCCTAATTTATGCATACAATTATTCCTTTGTAAGCTGCATCGGTATTCAAACATTCTTAGTCACTTTTTACTATTTCAGGAATGTTCTTTCAACAAGCTGCACGACAATACCGCTCTTAGAGTCTCCTACCAGGGAAACGTTAGAGTCTATGCAGATGCCAAATGCAACAGATGGTATTTTAAGTTTAACGGCAACGAATGTAGTGGTCCCTTGCCGATCGATTCAGTCATTTACAATCGCTGGCCTGGAGGGCTTTCTAATATTCACCGTAGTCATTTCTTCGAAGGTTATTGTGAAAACCTCGCACGAGGCACAGTCAGCGTTGAATTCTGGGTGGGAAAGTGCCCTTCTTTTTCACTGGGTGACGCTTATACAGGATGGAATTCAGTGTCCCGGATTATGATTGAAGAAGTACCGCCACCCCAGTAGTGCTGTTTATATTCATAACTGGGGAAACGATTAAGATGTTTATGGGATTAACGTAAGAACTTCAAGTTGATAGAAATACAACTGGATTTAAAAATTAGATTTAGTTAGTGACAATTCCATATATGCATATGGCAGTTTATGTACTTTTTATTACTATTTTTGTTCGTGATACAGCGGATAATCGCACAGATATGTTACTGATAAAATACAATGTAAAAAAATTCATTGCACAACATGAAAATTTTAGTCCGTTTCTGATCTTGACTGTTCTCTTTGAAGAAAAGTGTATTTTAATCTGGAGGTGGGACATTGGGGTTTGCGGTAAATTGGTATTGGACAATTTTTCTTGCGGTATTTCGGTATTTTTAATCTCGAAAGGCGGTATTTTTTTCCGAGCCTGCGGGATGCGGCTTTTTAGCATTTTGAACTTTAATAGAAATATCCTCCACGTCCTCCAACGTTGTCCGAGCCTTTTATATAGCTTCCGATTGGACATTCCCAATAAAGTATAGCTCTCATAGTAACAGAAAACTGCAAGTCCTTGTGTCGAAATCAGAAAAGGCTAAGTTATTTTTCTTTTTATTATGTTGTCGAAATCGAAGATCACCTGACTTAACGTTCATTAACAAATTCCTAATTGCTTTATTTGCTCAGAACTTAAACATAGAGTAGTGGTTTTGGCATGATATCTAGTGTCGAGTCGGTATTAAAATATTGCGGTATTTGGCAATTTTTTTTTTCGGTATTGCGGTGTTCAGTTCTCCCCAATGTCCCCCTTGGTGTGTGGTGCTCACACCTTTTTTCTATAGATTTTTTAGGTACATATGTTATTAAAAGATTTATTGAAAAAGCAAAGAAAAAAAAAACATCCCCGGAGATCCAGGGGCAGTTAGTACGTGGGAGAGGCGCCACGCACCTCTCGTAAGGTCTAACAGGATTGGCCGAGAAAACAATAGAATAAACAACAGAAACAATGGCCCTAGTCCTGAAAACAATAGAGGTGGATGACTCCGGGAGCAAATAAAATTAGAGGTTCCGAAGAGGTTCATGACTACTGACGTGGGAGCGGGAAAAAGTCTAAACGGGCGAAAAAAATTCGGGCTAGAAAAAGTCAAGAACGCGAAGAAGAGCTGGGCTCTTCTTCGCGTTCCTGACTTTTCTTCGCCCGAATATTTTTTCGCTATTCGAAAGTTATGCCATTTTCTTCGCCTTTATTTTAGTATCTTGTGCATATGAATAATACTTTACTCAGTGTACAGTGTAATCGATTAAATAAACTTTTTTTTACTCTTATGTCTGGTTTATTTGCAGAGCACGAAGCTATTTCTTCGCGCTAGTTCTTTTTCTCAAGATTGCTATCGGTGAAGATAAGTCATCTTATTCAGTGCTGTAAATCATTTCTTTAGTTTGCCGTATTCAAATATATCAGTTTCCAATGCTTTGATTATTGATGCAGATACCTCATATATACCTGTTCAAGGAAAAGATCGCCCCAGGATTTCATCAGATCGTTATAATGTATCGCTGCCATCACTGGAATTTAGGAGATCGTCGAGATAGAACTAATATCTATCTCAGTATTCGTCGTCGCCACAATCTCTATGATCTTTGGTTGTGACCGTGTCGGAAACCAGCCATTTTCGACCAATACTTTGCCCTTCGACATTTATTATATATAGCATCAAAAATGTTGTTTTTCCTCGTCTGGAATAATGATTTTTAAATGTATATAGAATTTTTCGGTATTCAGAGCTCAATATTTAATAGCTCTCAGATTACAGAATTTTTTTTATACATTTACTATGTATCGCTAGTGGGTGTCTGACGGTTTGAAGAAAACAATTAAAGTCACGCCGAATGGTGAAAAAGGATTGACGTACGTCAAAAGCAATACGAGTAAATTGGAAATCGTTGCTAAGTCATTAGCAAGGGGTTAATACGTGTCGTCCAAAGTTTAATAAAACGAAAAGTTTTACAGGTTTATTTTCCATGAATGTTAACAAAACTTGGTGATAAATCCCGTGATATTTTGGCGGCAAAAGTAGCTTTATGTTTGAATGGCCAAACACCCACTGTTTAATAACCAATCAGGAACTCACCAGCAAACATGACGTCATGGATTATGTTACTTCACCTGAGAAACAATAATATATTTTTGCAGTAAAATGACGTGATTTTTCTGAGCCTAAGAAATCATTGTAATTAATTTACGTTGCTTGGTTTATATGGGAAATAGCTTTTGTTCTGATATCAACGTCCTTTCGTACTAAAACCGTACTAAAACCAACCAGTTTTCACAACTTTCTTTCTCAAATCATATTGTCTTAATGTTGATGAAGATTTTAATCAGAGCGATGCGTTGGCAAGTACACGACAACAAGAGAGCTTTGATATCTTTCCCGAAAGGACTGCTAAACTGTCAAAGAAAAGGAGGAGATAAAAGGCTTAGTTTGTTTTGTGTTAGTCTAACCTTCTTCCGAAATCAAAATCCCGATCTTTCTTTACAACAAGAACAAAAAAGTCACCTCTGGCTTACACAAATTAGCACTGTCTTCTAAGGGGTAATATGTAGACTACTAAATGCTGGGATTAAAAAAAAAACACTGTTCAAAAAATGCTTGTTAATTTTGTGCCATATCATTGTCTTAAAGATGATTTTTCAACTGGAATGTTTATCAGACTTCCAAATTAAATCTCAGAGACCGTTTCGTATCGCGCAAAACACTCAGGTGTAGTCATGAGATTATCAATTGAGTCTAATTAGCATCAATCATGGGTCTATATCTGAAAAAGTTGCTGACCCCCGCGTGCGAGATTAACATTCTTTACGTTTCTTGCATCGCTTTGTCAACATGTAACTGAAATTGTCCTCCAAATATTAAGGCGCAAAAGCATTTCATGTAAGAAAATACTGTTCGCAATTAATTAAAAGAACAATTCGCCGATAAATGGCTAATTTATTCTATGACGCGCGCCTGCAAGGAATCATGGTAGTTGTATTCATCATCTCAGTGAGCGGTCCATGTATA
>CM042756.1:7910255-7912755 GCA_022496165.2 Catalaphyllia jardinei
CCCTCTATTAACTATGTTTATCACGAGTATGATTACAGACTGAATTTGACAACACAAAGTCCTTTTACCAATTAATCATAAAAATCACAATTTCCGAAAAGAAAGAATAATCAAGTTATGAAAGAAAAGGGAAATTTGCATCAAAATGCTGACAAAGAAGACGTAAACATTCTAAGGCCACTACCTCTCCTACCAACTTATAGGCGCCAAAACACAAAAGCAAGCGCGCGCACGCGCGCACGTAACTACAAATTTGAACGTGATTGGTTGATTTAACCTGCAACTTTGAATGTGATTGGCTTTTTGAACTGTCCGATAACAAACTGTTCGAGAACAAACTGTCCGATAACAACTTGGCAAGGGAATTAGTGGGAAATAGGCCTTTTTTTAAAATCAATCAAAATCGAGGAAAACGTAATTTTTATGATTAATCAATTTAGCGAGCCGTATTTTACTGTACGATCCGCCACAAAAGGTTACTGTTAGAGAAAACCAGACAATACCAAAAGATCAAGGTCTGCCATGCATCTACCTTCATCTTTTCACAATATAAAAGCCCTCCGAAAAGATTAAAAACCTTGACATTTGCCGAGGCTGCCGTTCGCTTTTGTTCGAGATATCACCAGATCATGATATTGGCCTCTAAAACGGTCTAAAAGGCTGAAATTTCGGGCATCTGTAGGTGAGCCTATGGGCCAGTTTACAACGAGGGAGGGTTACTCTAGCAAGCAGGTTAACCCTAATTTGAGGTCAAAAAGAAAGCTCGAGTTGACAAGCAAAATTTCACATGGACAGCTTAAAGCGCGGTTACACTCAACGGGTCTGGAAACAATTGGAGGCTTTCACATGACGTCACTAAAATTTAAACTGCAAAACTATTGATTCTCCTAAGATTTAACTTTCATGATGTATAAGGGCAGGTGAAAAGTAGTATTCATACAAATTTTCCCTCCGAATGAGTTCTTAGTTTTGTGATAGACCACGCTTGAGTTTCTAAGCTTTTGCATGACGCGGCATTTACATGACAGCCAAAAGAGTTGCCATGTTGGTTAAAAAGGTGGCTTATTTCGGAGAATTTGGTTATCTGAACAGTTCATGTATTAGAAAAAGTACTATTTTAATGTTTTTGGGTTCTTCGAGGGATAGTTTTACGCATTTGCAGCAAAACTCAGTGACAGATGTTTTTGTTGATTTCCGGCCGCCATGTTGGTGCCCATGTAGATGGGCACCTGCATGGCGGATCCATACAAATAACTATAAATTTGTGTAAAACATTTCTCCGCATATCTCGCTTGGGAAAAATTGCTGTGATCTGAATCTTGGCGAGAGTCTTAGCATATTTACTTTCTTTCTTTTTCCAGATTCTGGACTTTATCTATTGAACGGTTTTTATTTTTGTTTTGATATGGCGTGACACTGAAAACCAGCAATTGAAACGTTAACCCGAGTAGGCGGGTTACCCTCCCTGGAATGTTTGCAAGGAAAAAGGTTAACTTGCCTGCCAGGGTAACCTTAGCACGTAGATATGGTAATCCGCCTACCCGTGTAACCTTAGCTGCCTTGTAAATACGACAAAGTAACTGTTCTATTGTTTTCCGATAAAAGAAGACAAGTCAAGTTAGCGTGAGCGCTACATCGCGATAGTGTTCTTTTCTGGCGAAAGACTAAGAGGGAACAAGTACTATCGCACGAGAATAAGAGTCTCCGTTTTCTGTATCAAATATATTTTTTCAGCTGGAGTTGCTCGAAATTTCGCCTCCATTTTAGACCACATGAGGGGCCAAGATCATGACGTGGTGATATGTCGAAGAAAAACAAACGCCAACTACGGCAACTTCATTGCTGTTAACCTTTTAGGATAACTTTTATGCTGTGAAAAGATAAAAGGTAAACTGCTAATTTCGATCTTTTGGTATTGGCCGATTTCCTCTGACAATGACACTTACACCTGTTTTTGCTGACAGGTGCAGGGAAAGAAGGCGGTACTCCCTTATCTGGGCCTTATAAAGCTGTTTTGGTCATAAATATTGGTGGTTTTCACGTCACGCAAGTAAGCTTAATTATCACGCACGTGAAAAATAAAATCGCTTACCGTTCAATAAATTGAATCATGAAATTGAGATATCGAAAAGAGTAATAAATAAACAACGTGCCAAAGTTTTAGGGATGTGCGATATTCCGAACTCAAGTTATTCGGCAAAAGGTATTACTGCAAATTATAGTGTTTAGCATGGGGACGCCATGTTGGAGCCCGCCTGAGGGACTCTAACCTGGCCGCCGTAAATCAGTGGAAACGTTTGAAGTTTACTTTGCCTCTCTGAAAACGTTTATTTTCTCTGTTAAACTTGAAAACATTCGCATAGGCACTTCTCTCAACATATTGGTTACTCAGAACTCGAAAACATAAGGCGAATCGATATTTTCGTGCACGTAACATGTTATCCAAAAACAATGCCGATGTCACGCATTGTGAAAAAACCGTGGTCTTTTTTCAAAACAA
>CM042756.1:7930255-7939523 GCA_022496165.2 Catalaphyllia jardinei
TCCAAATTTTATATATGTTGAAGATCGATAGCTTTTACATAACATAGTACAAAATCTGATTGATATATTTTGATATAGCAGCGTTTCAAAACTTCAAAGTTTCCCTACTCTTGCCGCACGTTTGCTAGTATTTTGCTCTGGAGTCTATCGCGATCGAATAGTAATAACACTTTGCGAGTTTGAGTCCCGTCTGAATTGCAAGCAACACGTGATGTTTCATCAACGCAAAAAACGTTAACACTGCTCAGTTTTGTTTCGGTGAAAATCCAATAAATCGCTGGTTATCGAAGAAAAAGAGCGCTCACCGATGCGTGTTTTGTAGCTAAACGTGACAAATTTAACTTCAATTACACTCTTTCGTTTAAAAACTTACATCAAACTAAAAAAACTCCAGCTTTAAATGCGTTTAAAACTGATTAATGTTTGAGAACATATTAAAAGTTTACCTGGGAAGACAACAGAGATAATTAGCAAGTTAGGTAGCGCTTTCTTTGACCAACAGTTTTGACCAACCCGAATAACGATTATTAGTAAATTCTCAGCTCCGACTATTGCATTTCTAGCTTTTTGATTGGCTAAAAAACTCCGACTATGAGCCAATAGTCAGAGTTTTACGTCATATGGAAAATAGTGCGCCAAATTTAAAATTTTTCGCTTTGTAAAATTGTGGAAATAAAAATCGGCGGCAAAACCCAGATTGAGAATTTACTAAAACAATTATTCCCTTCGCCCTTGTTGGATATGAAGTGATTATAACAAACTCGCGCTACGCGCTCGTTGGTTATTTTATCACTTCATATCCAACGCGGGCTCAAGGAATAATTGTCATATATTTTTGATTTCAGTGTTGTTTGAGATCTCTAAACTTCTTGTGTAATTTATTTTCCCAGTATAAAAATTCACATTGTTGAAGAAACACACGTGATTTTAGTAGCCCCATAGCGGTTGTGAAAACTGTTGCAGCATCTCAGCACAAAAAAAGGCAAAAAAAAAGTTTTTTCAAGTTTATGACTCGGACATAAAAGTGCACGCGCTCCACTATGCAAATTAGCTACTTGTACGCGTCAGATTTCCCTTCCAAAATTGAAACTTCTGCAAACTCGACATATAGGTAAACTTTCGAAAGCAGAAATTGGTCATGATGAAGCATTGTTTTGAGAAACTCACAAATAAGCTCGATACCAGAGAGAAGAGCTTTCTTCCATAACTTTATTCATTAGTCAAAAGCTTACGCGTACAACTACCGCGAGATGTTTACTCATTCACAGTGCGAAATTATAAGTCCTTTTTTCATCCCGGAAAAACTTACCTTTTCCCATTGCCTCCGAACAAAAAATGCAGTAAAAAAGTTGCTGATTCACATAGAAGGGAGTTTCATGTAATTTCTTTAGAAATCTAAGTTCGAGTGTAAGTAAGTGGAATCTCCTTGTTTTAGTAGACCCCAGTCTACTGCATCACACCTTTTTGCTCGGATATGCTCGTTTCACCGCCCTACGTATAAGCGCCCTGGCCGAACGAAACTCGTGAAGCTATTCCCAATGCTCGCTTGTGCAATACAGGCTATAATCCTGTGCGTATCACTTTCTAAAGTATTAATTCCAGCGTGTATTTGATTATCACCTTTGGGAATAGCTTTCTATATATAAATAAACACGTGTAAAGGCGAATTTGTCCAGTTTAGCAGCAAGCACGGGAGGATGGATTCTTGCGGAAACGATCTCCCTCTCTTTAGCGGCGTGGGGGGGAGGGAGGGGTTTTGCGTGTCACCCGTCTTTCTGTAGTTACTCGATTTATTTCCCCTCCCCTCATATTTTAAACTCATCTTTGGTTCAGTCTTTTCGCCTCCGAAATAAGGACTCGCATGCCCCGTAACTCAACTCTCGAGTCCTTAGGCCTTTATTAAGCGAGCGTCCATTGAAAATAGTTTACTATTTTACAAGTCATTTTACTGAGCTAAATAATGTTTGAAGGCAATAGAATCTCGATCTTTTGGCTCTAGGAACAAGTGTAAGTATGAAAAAAAGAATCGCAGGCCTTCTGGATTAAGACTTTATATAGTGTTTTTGATGATAGGGGCCGGTTCCTGAAAGAAGGAGTAACTCTATTCCAGGGATAAATGTGCCTTATTTCAGGGATAACTTTATCCCCGGAATAAATTCTGTTCCTGAAAGAAGGAATAGCGCTATTCAGGGAATATATCTGGGATAAATTTATTACACCTTGCGAGGTAGTAATAAATCGCTATTCCAGGGATAAATCTGAGAAAACAAGATAGCTGTAAAAGCTCCAGCTGTGGACCTCCAGGCTGAACACCCTTGGAGGTCCCAAAAGGGGGTTTTTAACCCCCAAAAGATATGACGAGCACCACTGTCCTTTTTATCTGGAAGTTTCCTTAGGTTATTACTCATATTGTCGGTAAACGTGCTTTCCAAGATGCCTTTACTTGCCTCCACGTTTTCTGTAATTAGGGTCAACTCTCGAGTAGTAAAATTTCATTTCCTCTTTCGTTTTTCTGCACTGTTTCCGGTATGCTCTTCCGAGTCCATGTGCGCTTACCATTCGACCCAAAATTTCGAAACTTTCGAAACGTGGACAAATGGTATGGCAATTTCCCGGGACAAGTTCCAGAAAATCCGGAAATTGTTGAATTTCCGAAAAGCGAACCATTGAACCGAAAATCCCTGAAATTCTGGGATGAAAGTCAAATTGAACGGAAATTTCCAGGAGAATGTTTGCGAAAATTTGGGTATACCTCACGAGGTTGTCCTCTTTTTCGGAATTTATTCAGTGCTACGCAGTGCTAGCTAGTTCTTTTGGCCGCAATCACAGCGAGTTGGACATCTCACGCAAGGATGACGGCGCCTCGCATTCGATAATACAAACACTTTAGAATCTTTCTACTTATATGTCGATAAATACTAGCTACAGTTAAATTCGTGAAGAAACCATTTGATAAAAATAATGCCCCCGCGGGGTGCTGTACTTGTTTGTTTTGCATAGGTTGGCTGAGAAATGTACATGTTCTAACGCGTGCAGAAACATTGTACGACTCATTAAATCCCTTGTTTTGCGACATTTTCGCTGCCGTCGCGGTTTGTGTAAAGTCCCTGCTGTTGTAGTCTATAAAAAGTCATGATGTCAACTTATCACTATGTTCTGTTTGCTTCTATATTTGTGATTTAAAACCTAGAAGTCATTAAAATAATCCAAGCGAACAATTATCGTCTTCCACTCTGGAAAAAGACTGTACCATTTGCCCACGGAAATTTCCTTAAATTCGCCCCGGAATTTTTGGTCGAATGGTAAGCGCACCATGTTTACCCAGATACAGAAACATTTCGTCCTTCACTCCCTCCGCAGTGCTTTAACCTAAGGCAGCCCGCGCGCATTGCACTTAATTCCCCGCCAAACCTGTTTGTCAGGTGAGAATCCCCTTTACTGGAAGATAATAATATAATAATGCTTTATTTATATAGCGCTATTTCCTTTTAGCCCAATAACGCTTTACAATAATTACAATTTAAATAATAGAAATGGCATTACAGTAAAAATATATTGAAAACTATTTAAAGATGTTGAAACTATATTCTATGCTAAATTAAGCTAAAACATTTTTTTAAAAATATATGTTTTAATATGGGTCTTGAAACTTGACAATGAGCTACTCTGTCTGATAAAATCGGGGAGGGAGTTCCATAAAGTGGGTGCTGCAAAAGAGAAACACCTATGGTCATAGCTTACTAGCTTGACGAGTGGTATTTTTAGGAGGTTTTTAGAGGAGGACCTCAGATTCCTAGCCGGTGTATAGGGCTCTAATAGTTCAGTAATGTAACTAGGGGCCTGGCCATTAAGCGCTTTGTAGGTGAGAAGTAGTATCTTATAGTTAATGCGCTGGTTAACTGGAAGCCAGTGCAGTTGCTTTAGGACAGGCTTAATGTGGTCATATTTCTTGGTGCGAGTGATAATACGGGCCGCAGCATTCTGGACATTTTGTAAACTATCTATTAGAGAGGTGGGTAGCCCATACAATAGTGAGTTAGCACTATCAAGCTTAGAGGTAATAAATGCGTGAACCAGCTTTTCAGTGTCTGCTTGAGATAAACAGTGTCTTATTTTACTGATGTTCCTGAGGTGGAAGAAACAGGCCTTGCAGATATTGGTAACGTGCTTATCTAGTGACATGTGCTCATCGAAGATAACTCCAATGTTCCTTGCAGATGAGGTTGGCTTGATCCGTTCACCAGACACATCAATGTATTCTATTGATGGGGGTGGGCGATGTCGTGCGCTTAGGACCAATAGCTCCGTTTTTTCTCTGTTCAGTTTAAGCTTATTGCTTACCATCCATGAATCGATTTCGGAAACACATGCTTCTATCCTAGTTATGGAGCCGGCTTGCTCAGCAGGTGTGGACTTAAATGAGAGATATAGTTGAGTGTCGTCGGCGTAGAGGTGGTAATTAAGTCCATGCCGTCTAATTATGTTCCCGATGGGCGATGTGTACAGCAAGTATAGGATCGGCCCTAAAACTGATCCCTGGGGAACTCCATAGCGGAGTTCTTTCACTTTTTATTTGATTCCGTTAATCATCACAAACTGCTTCTGTAGCTAACGCTAAGCCAGAAGTGACACTTGGGTATTTTCCCGAGTTTCTTAGCGTGCGTTCTCGAAAAACACGTGCGTTGGCAAAACGTGATGCGAACGTCAGATTTAGAGCAGCCAGAGTTGTCTTGCTAGTTTTGTTCTACAATGGAGCATTTGCCTTAGATTCCTTTAGATTTAGACCAGTCCATTACCCTCGTCGCTGGACAAAGGTAATTTCGTAGCTCGATTTCGTTCTGTTTTCATTGTGCCTTCTTAAGATTTTCGTGTATTTTGTCAGAACAAGCTAACTCGAATAAGGTTCGTTTTCTCATCGATTTCTTTGTCATATATTACTTCCTAGTTTTACGCTTCTTTCTGTAACCTGCTGAGGATATTAAAGGGAAGTTGTAATTCTGCCAGCAGTGTGATCGTGAATTGTTTGGATCGAATTTGGATCTATTTATCGCGCGAAAGGTCGCCGGTAACAGCTTCCGATCTTGAATGTAGGATCGGAACCATTTTAGCACATTTCCTTTCACACCATAGCGTTTTGACATTCTTTCCAGTAGCAGCTCATGGTCGACGGTATCAAATGCTGCAGACATGTCCAACAGTAGTAGGACAACGCATTTCTGATTGTCTATTTCAAGATTTATTCCTAGAGTAGCAAACTTATCCCTGGAATAGCTATTCCAAGGACAAATATAATAGTGCTTCTGAGAACCCATTTTTATTCCTGGTATTGTTATTCCTAGAATAGCAGATTTTTCCCTGAAATAACTTTTATTCCTGTTATTCTTTCGGGAACTGACCCCAGTGCTGTAATGGTTTATCACTAAACTCGATTTTGGCAAATTTGGATCTTTGTCTTTTTTCTTGTCCATTTCAGGTTTTTATTATTGTGTTACAATCATAACTTAAACCAAAAAGAATTGAAAGTTTGTCGTAGAACGTGATCTGAAATCATGTTTCTGTCCTGAGCAATTGCTTTAAATTTACATGTAGCCTTAAGGTACTACTGACTATTTTGGTCAGTTTCAAACTTTTGTAAACCAATGACCCTAAATATGACGTCATTTCGCCACGCCTATGGTCACGTGATGGATAAAAGAAAACCCTAAATTTTTCTACGTGCTACACAATTTGTGTATTTAATCAGTGGTTTGATATCCTGCAAAGCATGAGTTTCTTTTCATTTGCAAAAATATTCTTTTTAAGGAGATAAAGGATATTGAAATACCCATAACATTTTTAAACAAAATGTTTGTAAAAAAACAATGCTTAGCTATATTCTGTATTTTGGGGTGAACTGTGTCACATAAAAGACCGCCGGAAATTTAGCGTGTTTGCCCAACCGGAAGTCAGATCCTTTACACATGCGCAGTTGATCTGACAACAGAAAGCGCGAGGTGAACACTTTCGATCACGCACTTATAAGTAGGGCTGTGAAACGAGCAAAAAGGTGTGATGCAGTAGAGTTAGGTCTTCTAAAACAAGGAGATTTTACTTATTCGAAAGAAATTACACGAAACTCCCTTCTATGTGAATCAGCAACTGTTTGGCTGCATTTTTTGTTCTGAGGCAATAGGAAAAAGTGAGTTTTTCAGGGATGAAAATAGGACTTTCGCGCTGTGAATGAGTAAGATCTTCTCGCGCTAGTTGTACGCGTAAGCTCTTGATTTATGAATAAAGTTTATGCAAAAAAGCTCTTCTCTCTGGTATCGAGTTAATTTGTGAGTTTCTCAGAGCAATGCTTAATCATAACAGTACTAATTACTGCTTTCGATAGTTTCTTATTCTTTCTACCTCTTTGTGGAGTTTGCAGAAGTTTTAATTTTGAAAGGAAAATCTGACGCGTACAAGTAGCTAATTTGCATAGTGGAGCGGGTGCACTTTCATGTCCCAGTCGGTGTCAAAAACTTACTGACAAAATATTTTTTCGCCATCTTTTGTGCTGAGATGCTGCAACAGTTTTCGCCAACGCTATAAGGCTACTAAGATCATTTGGGTTTCTTCAGCGAAGTGAAATTTTATACTGGGAAAAAAATTGGACCAGGAGTCTAGCGAACTCAAACAACAAAATCAAAGTTGTTCTATTCGGGTTGAACTCTTGGTCAAAGAAAGCGATACCGTAACTTTGCTTTGTCTTCCGATATTTCCACCTAAACTTTCTCTTCTCTTTTTTCCTTCCCAACATTTTTTTTGGTTTGGTTTTGTTCTTTTTAAAGTTTTAAAACGACTATAATTTAAACAATTAGGAGATTGTGATCAAATTTTCCAGGTGGGCGAGTGGGTTTTCTGGTCAGCTCACGACATCATGACGTCAGTCACCGGAAGTGACATTTCACTTCCTTAGCAACGCGCGAAAATCCGTCTGCGGGCCCTTGAATGGTGAAACTGAACAAAACCTATTATGTTAACTACATGTACATGTACGTTGCTGTGTGTTTTTCTTCACGTTGTTGAAGTACAAAAGCTTGAAGTATGCATTTATAAACAGAACTACATTAGTACATCGTTTAAAAGCTAAATGAGAATCAATTCACAATACTGTCAGTATAATTTCTATCATAAGCTGTTGCTTCTGAAAGAAAATAGACAGCATTCTTCAGGGAAAAAAAATTCCACGAGACCAAAAACAGGAGACTGGGAATGATTGTGAATTTGAATTTTCTAAGGGCTTGGTTCACACTTTGACATAAGCATAAGCATAAGCCGATATACGCAGAAGCAGTAAGATGCAGATAATTAGCACCTTTTATTATGGAAATTTCCAACTTAAGCTTATGCTTATGTAAACCAGCCCTAAGTCTAGTTGAGGTTATTAATGTTGGGAATTAAGCCATTGTATTTTGTTGCAGTAATTATAATATTTAAATTGTTGTTTATGTCTTGTTTTGCCATATTTTCGTTATGATGCAGGGGCCAGTTCCTAAAAGGAGGAATAAATTATAACAGGTATAACAGTTATTCCAGGGATAAATCTGCTGTTCTAGGAATAACTATACCAGGAGTAAAAATGAGTTCCCGGACAAACTATTTATCCTTGGAATAGCTATTCCAGGGATAAGTTTGCTACTCTAGGAAAAAATCTTCCAGTAAAGGGGATTCCCACCTGGCAAACAGGTTTGGCGGGAAATTAAAGGCAATGCGCGCGGGCCGCCTTGCGTTAAAGCACTGCGAAGGGAGTAAAGGACGAAATTTTTCTGCATCCGTGTAAACATGGGTCGCTTACCATTCGAACAAATATTCCGGGGCGAATTTACAGAAATTTCCATGAGCAAATGGTACAGTCTTTTTTCCAGTGTGGAAGACGATAATTGTTCGCTTGGATTATTTCAATGACTTCTAGGTTTAAATCACAAATATAGAAGCAAACACAACATAGTGATAAGACTTTTATAGACCACAGCAGCAGGGACTTTACACAAACCCCGACAGCCGCGAAAACGCTGCAAAACAAGGGGTTTAATGAGTCTTACAATGGTTCTGAACGCGTTATAAATCTTTGTACATTTCCCAGCCAACCTATGCAAAACAAACAAGTACACCACGGGGAATTTAGCTGTAGCTAGTATTTATCGACATATAAATAGAAAGGTTTCTTTTATTGAATGCGAGTCGCCGTCATCCTTGCGTGAGATGTCCAACTCGCTGTGATCGGGGCCAAAAGAACTAGCTAGCACAGAGTAGAAAATTGGGAATTTGCATAAATTCCGAAAAAGAGATTTCCCTACCATTTGTCCCCGTTTCGAAAATTTCGAAATGTTGGGTCGAATAGTAAGCGCCCATGAACTCGGAAGAGCATGACGGAAACATTGCAGAACAAAGAAAGAGGAAACCAAATTTTGCTACCCGAGAGTTGACAATAATTACAGAAAACGTGGAGGCAAATGGAGGCATCTTGCAAAGCAAGTTTACCGACAATGTGAGTAATAACCTAAGGAGACTTCCAGATAAAAAGGACAGTGGTGCTCGTCATATCTTTTGGGGGTTAAAAAACCTCTTTTGGGACCTCCAAGGGTGTTGAGCCTCAAGGTCCTCGGCAGGAGCTTTTACAGCCATCTTGTTTTCCCAGATTTATCCCTGGAATAGCGATTTATTACTACCTCGCAAGGTGTAATAAATTTATCCCAGATATATTCCATGAATAGCGCTATTTCTTCTTTCAGGAAAGAAATTATTCCAGGTATAAAGTTATCCCTGAAATAAGGCACATTTATCTCTGGAATAGAGTTATTCCTCCTTTCAGGAACCGGCCACTGCTTTTTGTGTATTATTTTGGCAATATCTTTAATCTCACTGTTCACGCAGTGGCTATAATTATGTGGCTCTGTGCTCTATTACAACAGAGAAATGTGATTTAACCCTTTAACCCCCAAGGCGAACCGCAGTTTTTCTCAAATCTGCAAATAAAGACACTCTGCCTGTGTACAATATACCATTTGAAAGTCACTGATCAGCTTTTTAAAGAACTGACGTCAGAAGCTATGAAGGAGGTAGATAGCTTGGGAGAAATTGCTCTAAAATGCAAAAATTAACGACTTAAAAAATGTATCAGCCTTCTACTAGTACTATATTAGTTATACCCCTAAACTATAGCTTATTTAGCAGCTCTTAGTGCATATCTTCGTGTGAAACAAGTCTTGCTTTTTTTGGCATCGCCAAAAAGCAAAACTAAAAG
>CM042756.1:7949492-7966369 GCA_022496165.2 Catalaphyllia jardinei
GGGGGGGGGGTAATTTCAAGCCACACCTACAAGGAAGATTTCTGGTACCTCGAATGGGGTTCTTTTAAAAATTTTATACGAGCACGCGCGTCCTTTTACACAGGAGTCCTCCCCCCCTTCCCACCCCCCTCACCAGAGAGGGGCTCTTAACTGTTGTAAATAAAACCCATCAACCACTGAATCGAGAACTGAACCGACAAACCATTCATTCTTCCGGACATTTAAATATGACTCAAACGAAATGCAACATCCATGTACTTACCAGCCAGAGGGAAATAGCTAAAAGATAACCGGAATCCCTCCCTCTCAAAACCACTGTCTGAATGGAATTTTAGCAGCACGTAGTTTCCAATTGTATCTAGGCTTGTGTCCTTCATGTAGGGCCCTCCACAGTGTCTACCAAAAGACTTGCCCTTCTCGTTAGTGATGCTTAAGTAGTCATACCTTCAAGTACAAAGAGAAACCGGTTCAAAAGTGCAAGGAAGATCACAAGGTTTCTAATGTTTAAAGATTGCAATGGGTCGAGTCTCATTTCCTTCGTCGTTCCAAAATTTGAAACGAGAGATATAATGCATAGTTCTTTAAATTACAAAGGAAGTGGACGGTGAAAATGTTTATGATATAAGTAAATGAATAACGATGGTGAAGTAAGCATGAATAGGAGTGAAATTTGAATTATTTTAAAAGGGATTGTTAAGATTAAAGTGGGTTGGGAACAACACCAGACAGTTTACCCCCAAACGAGAGCCCCAGGTTGGTAAGGGACTGTTTGGTGTCCATCTACAAATTTCTCACTTCAAATTTCAATTTTCCAAATCCATCAAACGTTCAAGATTTCAACTTTTCCTCAATTTAACTTATCCTTTAAGAATAAATATATCTTTCCCAAAATGCTAAGCAATTGCCCAAAAATTTACCCCAAACCGCAAAACATTGGTTAATGAGATGAGATAAATAGAGGGATTTGATGTTGCTTGAAACAGGAAGCAACATCAAAACAGCCTTCACGTTTATCCAATGAAAAGTGAAAGGTGAAATGATTATCATGACAAGAGCGTGAGACGAAGAAAAAACGTGAGTTCCCATGACCTCTAGAACACCGGAGAGGCGTTCTATTTGGCCAAGTATGAGAACTCACGGACAGCAAGGCCAAAGGCCATTTAACTGAGTTCATGTTTGACAGGCGTCTTGGAGAATAGATAGACAGAGAGAAAAAAAGAGTATTTGAATTGGAACTATGGTAAAAGTAGAATCCATTTCACTACTTAACGGTGTATATTACAAAACATTCCGCGTGTATTCATTCGTTCGTTAAATTTCCCTAAATTCCATGTAGTTCGTGGAAACTGGGCAAGAGTCGATTTTACGTCATCGTCAACAATATTATGGACTGTGTGCTTGCGCTCCAAAGTCGACAAGCTAGCGATCAAAATTTTTCTCTGATCTTCCAGTATGTTTGCTGTGTTCTTCACGTTTCCACGAGCTATCAAAAACTTGAGGATATTTCGGCATTTTTGCTCAGTTTCGTTTTGTTTACAGCTGTTTTGGTATACATAGTCAATCCAGATCTACGAAACTAGACCTTTGAAATCAGATCTGTAGCAACTAGTTCAGAAATAAAGTCTTAAGTTATTCAAATCATACTATGCACACCAGTCCGTTTCAAGCTGGCTGAATAAAGGATACAGAAATGGAAGTGTAAAAGTATACTGGAGAGGGAACTTGCGAAAAACGCGAAAACGCGGTAGCGTGGAGGAGCAAACGAGAAAGAGAGACAACATGTTGCGGCTGCTAACAGCCCGGCATAGGATTCTCACTTATGCGGTAGCGTGGAGGAGCAAACGAGAAAGAGAGACAACATGTTGCGGCTGCTAACAGCCCGGCATAGGATTCTCACTTATGCCCAGGATTGAACGCAACTATTGCTTAATTAGGAGTTCATATTTGGCAGGTTATTTGACATTTTCATATTGCTTCATATTTGACAGAATTGTGTGTGTTTTGGTGACTTTTTACCAATGAGGACACTTTGTGATGCTTATCATAAAGAATTTGAATCTCAGCGTTCGATCCTGGACATATCTGATAGAAGTTCGTTGATGTCCTATTATTTAGCTGATTTTTCATGTCTTTATTTTGCTTTAATTTATAGGGAAGTTATAGCAACTTACTTGCACTTTGAACTATACTCCATGTTAAATTCATGAAATGTGATTCTCATCGCCATGCCGTGTGGAATGGGAACCGAATAAACACAATCCATATTGCTTGGATAGTTGTCTGGATATCCAGGACTTATAAGTGTACTGTTTATCACAGAACCACATTGTTTGTCTGCAACAGCATATATAACATTTATAGTTGTTCATCCTTCAGAATATAGCTACCCTACTAAAAGTTTCCCAAAGCTTCTAGCGCCAATTTTCTTAAGGAACAATCTATAATTACTGATAAAACCCAGGAGGGATACGAAGTAGAGAGAGGAGCTCCCTTGCGAGTTGAACATGCAAAGCAAAAACCTCGCTCTGAAACCTTATCAACACGATCTTTTCTGACTTGCACTGTCCCATGCCATAAGGAGCAATGACTCCGATGACCGATTCAATAATTATTGTCAAGATTCTATGTGAGCTGTTACCCCAAAATGTAGGAGGTCTGCCTCACCATGAGGCTTTAATTAAACTGGTATGGCAATCACACAACGAGCGGGCCTACAGACACAAGTAGAACACCACGAGGCCTAAGGCCACGCATGCCTTTAACTAGTGTACCGCTGTCCGGCAAAGGCGATGAAGAGCGTTTGAAGTAGCAAACACATATCGACATTGCCAGCTTGGTGATGAAAGTTGACTGGTTTTCTCTAACGATGCAAGCACAAGCATAAAACTTTTATTTCACAGAAAACGCCCGCGATGCAAGAATACCTACAAGCGTAAGCAGAACCCCAAGGATTAAAGTATTTTTCTTATACAGTGTGTGTATACAGTGTGAAAACGAAACATTGCACAAGCTAAAGGATAGTTTAGAAGCATGCAGAAATAACAAGGCTCAAGCTCCTGATTATTTACTCGTAGCTTCTCCATGAGGTTATAAAAGTCATCTTGGCTTCTTCTTTTTCTAAGAATATACCTAACTAACTCAATAACGTCTATTTCTCCATTTTTGTAGTCGCTTTTTTCGTCACAAGAACAAATCTGAATGTGAAGCTAAATTGCATAAATACGTCATACAGTTTTACCCTCTACCCTTAGAAAATGCCTCTAAGACAATGGGTATTATCAAGACAGAGAGGAAAGGTGAGGGCAAAAATGTTCTTCCAAAAAAACACAATTTAAACAGTTATAGTGGTCAAAGTATGATTCTATTCCTGACACTTAGGGAGGCTATGCTATCCCTAACGCGCTTAGTGACTTAATGGATTTGCCTAAATGTGCTGCTTTTAAGCGTAATCTTTTGGGGTAATTCATATTATAGGACGAATTTACTCTAAAATCTTTACATTCCTTGAATCCTTGTTTTATTCCTCAAAATCTTTGATGTAGAAATGGTCTGCAAATGTTCTTACTTTGTGTTGTCAGTGCGCCACCCTTTTCACTAAACATAAGCAGTATTAGTAAAAAGGCCACTGTCATGATCTTGAGATAGTTTTTGTCCATAAATGGGTGGATGAATCTTTGACTTTAAGCCTTCACTCCTGGAGATTGAAAAAAATAAACATACATATAGAAATTAGAATAAATTATATTGTTGCGTAGAGATACGAAGTGTCTTTTCGAGGGTCCAAGCGGACATATGTTTTATTACCCAGGCAGTGAGGCCTGGGTTTAAATTTCGGCTTTCCTTTTTAACTCATTCATTGCGAAGCAATGGATGAGTTTTTGCGGAAAGGGGCAAAACGGCGTTAGCAGAAATCTGCGTAGACGGAAGTGACGTAACAAATTGGTTAGATTTGAGCAGCCGCTGACCAAGTAGCTAACTTGCCACGAATAGCAAACATCACCTTCTGGATGATTGCAAAACACCGAGAGAGAGAGTTTTCATTCTTAAATGAAGGCATTCAGCAAATAAAATTAGTCCAAAACATATTTATATATTTTTTAAATATTTCTTTTTTCTCCGAAAATAAGCCCGCGTACCTACCCTTCCTTCCATCTCGTGTTACGTGCCCGAGAAGGCAGCCATATTTTAACGAATGTTGTCCACGCCGACACCGCCAGATGGGATGTATACTTAGTTGATACATGGAGTGAATTTGGTTGGAAATGCTGAAAAATTCTAGAATTTGTGGAACCCAAACTGTTTCGAGATGTTCATCGGATTCGTCGGCCTCCATCACGGGCTCAAGGAGTGCAAACTCCTCAGCTCAAGCCAGCCATTGTGGATTTTGATTTCCAGCTTTTGCAATTTCTGGTGAGTAAATATTGCTTTCTTTAAATGTTTGAATTTGCTTTGAGCAAGACATACAGCCCACACGTCAAATCGAAACGACCCAGACCTAAACTAAAGTCTGTTTCAAATTATATAATAACCCAAGTTATTCTCGCATTTTGATTGGTTATAGCCTATGATCTATTAGAGGACAGATGCACGATTGACGTCATCATTACAACGTTTTTCCCTCTGCCGTTTAAAAATGGCGGAAAGTTTTGAGGATTGGGATAATATTTTATGTGACTGGGCGAAAAATAACGTACAAAAAATTCTTGCCGAGGCATTGAACAGGCTTGAGAAGCCAGAAAACGAAATATAAAGCCGTTTCTTTTAAAAAAAATGATTCAGAAATAATTTTCTAGCAGCCTCGGTCGGCAGTTGAGCGCGACTAAACCACGCACAAACTTAGTCTTGGTAAGCCGAGAACCACTCCGTTATCTCGAATTTAACAAACCCAATAAACAAAATGTTTTTGAGATTAATTTGTTTAAAAAATTTAACTTTTCCCAGTGTCAAAACAACAGTTGACTCACTGATTGATGTCAGGAATGAAACATCAAAACATCACTTCTTAAAATTGGTAAAATAAAATACATAACCTTGCTTTCCGATGCGAATGTTCCTGTCCGTTTCAGGCCACAGCAGCGAGCTAAGTATAGCTAACCACAGCTCACAGTTAAGAGAATCGCAGGTAAAATGAGTCTCCGACACTATATCAAGCTGATTTGAGAATAACCAACCACAGAAGACAAAAATCTCCACTCTCATTTACACTCCTTTCATTCAAAACTCGAACCAAATGGCCTCTAGGTTGACCGCAACAACAAGTTTTCCAAGAATATTTTTCAACTCCCGCAATTTTTAAGGCAACGTCCAAGCTTTTCGGCTCACAGAGCTGCTCCAATGACAAAAACTGACTTGATTATTCCAGCATTTTCTTCAAGATTTGTAGATTTTGCAGTTCAATTCTGCTTTCGCTGTAAGTTTTCATTCCACTAGAAGCGACGCTCGAGTCAGGTTTGACAGTGGCGAGATTTTTCTCGACCAATCACAATTCTTTGCTACGCATAGCAACCAATGAAACTGCTTCATTTTGTATGTATAGATCACGTCAAATGGCATTTTTTTCGTGCAAAGGCGGGGTAAAAAGCCGGCTTTCGCATTATGTTAAAATGTTTTGAAACAAAAAAGGCTTTTTGTTATTATATAAAACAAATAGATTCCATGTTACCGTGCGTCTGATTCAGTAATAGATCACAGAAGACGTCAATCTAATGAATCTAATGATCCATGATGCAAAACTGACAATTTTAAAAGCTATGTAACATTTGGTGACCATTGTAATCAGCCAAATGGGGTCGAAATGCAGGCAAATAATCAATTCAGTATCTTAGATTGCTGGAAACAGAGTTGATCAGAGTTATCTGCAGTGTGTTTTCTTTCACTCAGGACTCTTGTCCTGCTAGGCCCGGGTCAACTAAAAAGGGATGTGCCCTATTTCTGGTATCTTCCAAATTATTTTTATTTAGATCTTCATCTTTTTTTAACTATTTAATTTAGTTAATGTTACATCTACTGGATTATCCCTGGCTACCCATATATTTATTTAGTAACAAAAAAGTAATAAGTAATTATTATAAACAATGATACACTAGTCAAATGAATAATGACAATGACATCTCAAGAACTTTAAATGATAAATACTTTGAGTGCAGGGTGGATTGTCTTGGCAAACTGACTCCATCAGACTTTAACGCTTTCCTTCGAAAACTAAGCTTGCACACTTTCAACTTCATTTAGCCAGCCTATAGCTGATGTACAATTTGTAGTTCACCATCATAGCTTCAACCAACTCACCTTAGATATTGACATAGTCATATTGAGTGTCTCTTATTCCTTGAAATATAAAACATATTGGTACATATAATACCACTACAACCTGGACTTATACACACTGAAATACTGTTTTGAGAAATTTCCACCACCAGAAATCATGACTGACACTTGAATAAAGTGATTTATTTAGTGTTAATGAACTGTCAGACTACCTAATATCTTTGTCGCTGCTAGGCGACGATAAAACTCTGCTGGTTCGTTTTTAGACAACTTTATTCGCGAATTCACTCAGGACAACATCTCTTTTCACCGCTCACGTCTTTACAAAACTCAACTCCACTCGTACACACGTGCAGACGAGGTCCTTAGCAACGAACTGATCTGTCATTCGTAACATAGCAACACGACCGGAAATGAAAGTTCAGGAAGCGGGAGACACATCCCCGCCCCTAGTCGAGACACAGTGTTTGTCGAGACGATTAGAAGTTCTACTGTTCCGCTTCCTGTACCAAGCAAAGCTTTGTGACTGGTCTTTTATATTCCCCGTGCTGGGTACGCACAGTAACAGCTCGAACTAGCCCATCCTGCCCAGGATGAGTAAACACGATTCTGCCCAACGGCCATACACCACGCGGCTGATTTGGCTCAGCAACTAGAACAACATCTCCTTCTTTGAGGTTCTGTCTCTTCTCTTTCCACTTCTTCCTTTGTGTCAGGCTAGGAAGGTACTCTTTGGTAAAACGTCTCCAGAAGAAATTAGCTAGTGCTTGGGACTGTCGCCACATTTTTGTCGAGTTAATCTCTCTGTCACTAACTTCAGCATCTTCATAACTCGGATTCGCTCGCAAAAACAAGAAATGGTTTGGGGTTAACGCTTCAATGTCCCCTGCATCATTCGACACATGAGTAATCGGTCGACTGTTTAGTATTCCTTCTGCTTCAACTAGTGCAGTTCTCAGCACTTCTTTGGAAACAGCCCTGTCTGCCAGAATTGCCTTCAGCGTCTTCTTGGTGCAGTGTACTAGTCTCTCCCATGCTCCTCCAAAGTGCGGGGCACTTTGCGGCTGAAATTTCCACTCGATTTCCTTAGGCGCACAAAAGTTTTGAATCCTCTCTTCGTCCAATTGTTTGATGCATTTCCGCAGCTCATTATTTGCACCAACAAAGTTCGTTCCATTATCGCTGTGGATGCTCTGCGGTCGTCCACGTCGCGCGATGAACCTTTTCAATGCCATGATGAAATGATCTGTTGAAAGATCATCCACAAGTTCAAGGTGACACGCTCTAGTACTCATGCAAGTGAACAAACACCCGTACACTTTAACTTCACTACGTCTTTCCTTAACTAACATGGGTCCAAAAAAGTCAACTCCAGTGTTCCTGAACACCATTCCCGGCTCAAGTCGGCACTCTGGCAGGCTTCCCATTCGCTGCTCTTAAGGCTTTACTGTTTGGTGACATCAGTAGTTACACTTGAATTTCGCGTTTCGCACCACCTGGCGACCATGGATGATCCAATACTCCTGCCGAATCTGATTAAGCAAGTGCTCAGTTGGCGGGTGGTGGTAGATACGATGCATTTCTTCAACGATCAGCTGTTCAAATTCATGGTGCGAGTCAATTATTTTGGGATATCGTGCTCTGTAAGGTAGGCATTGTGCTCTCTGCAGCTGTCTACCGACAACCAAGAACCCATCTTCCAACCTTGGGTCAAGAGATTTAATTCTACTCTTCTTATGGATCTCCTGGCCTATCTCCAGACTCTGTATCTCGTCGCTGGATGACTCAACTTGTGCCCTCTTCACAAGATAATTCTGAGCAGCTCTCAATTCGTTTGACGTCAGTGCTCCCAGTAGACGTGTTTCTTTCTTAACTCTTACATTGTTCGCAAACCGCATCACATAAGCTGTAACTTAGTTTGGTCAGCGACGAATACTTCTTCCACCCTAACAGGACCTTGTCTTCCTGAGATGCTCCAGCCCATCTTTCCTTCTTCTTTTCTTTCATGTAATCGATTTCGCAGGGCGCTTTGACTTTATTTTCTAGCCAGAGCTCTGCTGGTTCATACAGGAACTTGGATCCACTACTGTAGCGAAAGCCTGTGCCAAGTTCCGTAGGACTTAGTCCCCGGGTGATGTCATCTGCAGGATTAGCCTCTGTCGGCACGTATCTCCAACTCACTGCGCGCGCCCCCAGTGTGGCCTCCAGATTGTTCATGATTGTGTAATCTCAGATACCCGGTTGCCGACGAATGCTTTGTAAATGGAGCTTGTCTGGCGGATCCAATGTAGGACTGTGGTGGAGTCAGTCCAGAAAGTTATCTTCTCCATCTTTGTGACCATTTCTTCTACCAGTGTTTGAGTTAACCGCACAGCACCTAAAGCTCCCATGAGCTCCAGTCGGCAGATAATGGAGCAACACGGCCTTTTCCCGCTATAAGGCTGCACTCTACCGTGTCATCTGTAAACGCTCGTCTTAGGTAGGCACACGCGCCATATAAGCATTCTGGCTAGCGTCGCAAAACACATGAAGTGCAGTCTCTCGGACGGGTTTCTGTTCATGAAGAAGAGCTCTCGGAATTCTCACTTGATCGAGCTTTTCTGCTTCCTTGCCATTCACGCCACCCTCGAAGATCAGCCTCTTTCAATTCGTCATCCCATCCATACTTCATACGGTTCAGATTCTGGAGGATGATTTTACTTCTGATTGAGAATGGGAGGAGGAGTCCTCGCGGATCCCAAACAGAGAATGCTTGGCTCAAGATCTTCCTCTTCGTCGTACCTGGCTCATCCTTCAGTCCGGTAAACTGTAGCATATCTTCCTGAGCATCCCAAATGACGCCTAAAGTTCTGTCTGTTGGTAACTTATCTGCACTCAGTTCGAGGAATCGTGGAGATCGGTCTTGTTCCGGGATTATTTCCATGACGTCTGGGTCATTTGTCAACCATTTGTGTAGGCGGAAACCTCCACGACGCAGCAATTCTGTCATCTGCTTCCTCATTTCAATAGCTTCCTCGCGAGAATCGGTTGATGGTAAACCATCATCCATGTAAAAGTTCTGGTATACAGCTTTCACACCCAGAGGTAAATCTTCTCCATTCTCTTCAGCATTTCGCCTCATAGTGTAGTTCGCTCTGGATGGCGCAGACACTTCTCCAAACACTGTTCTCTCGAACTGATACACGCTTGGTTCTTCTTTCAAAGGGTCTCTCCATAAGAATCTCAATGCTGGCTTATCACGATCAGGGAGACGGAGCATATGGTACATTTCTTTCACATCAGCGGCCATTGCAATTCTTCCTTCACAAAATTTAAGGAAAACTCCAAACAGAGAGGACAGAAGATCTGGTCCTGTATAGATCTTATCGTTCAAACTTTGGCCCACGAATTTTGCTGATGCATCGTAGACTCTTCTGAGGCGATCAGGTTTTTTGGGATTAATGACAAATCTATGTGGTAAGTACCAAGTCACTTTACAATCGCACTGTACTTCCTCTTCGCTCAGTTTCTTCACATAGCCCTTCTCAATGTCATCCTGGATTGACTTTGCATATCTCTGTCTGATCTCGGGACAGCTCTCAAACTTCTTCTCTAGGGATTGTAAGCTCCTCTTTGCCATTTCATAATTGTTGGGCAGAGATGGTTCCTCTTCTCTCCACAGTAGGCCTGAAACATATGCATCTTCACTCTCACTCTTAAAGGTTGTCTTTTCCATTAGTGACAATGCTCGCTTGTCCTCAATCGAACGGGTTGGATCAGCTAGCTTGACCACGCCCAACGTTTTTATTTCTGACTGAGCCATGACCAGCTGCTTCAGCTCCTCGTCTTCAACTGAACTTCTTTAATACACTTTAAACCCACTGTATGGAGACGCTGCTCTTCGCTCACCAGGTAACCAATTCTGTCAAGTTCCGGTTGACCTGAGGGTTTCAGAATTTGTTTTGGTAGAATCAAGTCAGAGTTATTAGTTCCAATTATGAGTTGCACTGGACCCGTGTCAGTGTCACGTAAGTCCAAGTTTTTTAGATGTTGATACTCCTGCTTGATTGTTGACCACTTCAGCTTCTGATCTGGACCCTTCAAGTTAGGAATTGTCTTCAAGTCTCGCAAGGAGTATTTGACTTCCTCTTTTCCGACTCGAGCAACATGGCATTTCTTGACGTGCTGCGAAGTAAACACCTTCTGCGCATTTACTCCTTGAATTTCCAGATCTACCTCTTTGCCTCGAAGCCCGAGTGAGTGCGCTAAGCTTTCATCTATAAGTGTTGTGTTACAGCCTGAGTCACGCAACGCCATCACTTGCTGTTTTCCTGTTTCTCCAAAGACAACTATAGGAAGTACTTCAACCAAAGCACGACCACCACTCTCACAACCCGTATACGCTGACTGTCGATACTCCTCAAGAGGCTCCACAGCCTGACGTGGTGACGAGTCTTTACCTTCCAGGGAGACAGGCGCTGGGTCTCTCTCAACCTCTGGCACTTGTTGAGATTCACGTTTCGCTTTTGCCCGGTCAATAAATTTCAAGTCAACTTCATGTACAAGGGTATGATGACGCATGTCACAGTTTTCGACTTTGCATCTATTTTTAGTACGACATTTACTCAGAGGATGACCAGGTAATAGACAACATAAGCATAGTTTATGTTCCTCGACAACTTTTTCCTTCTCGCTAGTCAACATTCCCTGAAACCGTTTGCACTCTTGCAAAGTGTGGTTAGTGGACTGGTGAATTGGGCACTTCTTTGTTCCACAGCTAGCGCGTAAAGATTCTCCTGTGACTCCTGCAAACAGCCCAGGTTGGGATTTGTCAGCTGGCTTACGCCTATCAACTTTAGATGTATCTGAACGCTTCCACTCTCTCTTCTCTGGCATCCATCGCTGCTTGGACGCACTGATTTTTGCCTCTTTCTCAAGCCAATTTGCAAATGAATCCCAGCTTGATAAGTTTGGTTTTCCTTCAACAAACTCGGCCCATCTGCTGCAAAGGCGTGCAGGAAGTTTAGAAACAGTTGCTTCAGGGACTTGCGAGTTAAGCTCGTGAAGAAAGTTATGCTCTTTGAAAATGCCTATCAATTCAGAAACAATTTCTTGATACTGCCTGATCTGCCCACTATTTTCCTTCACTATGGTCAGAAATTGGTCTATGCGTTTCTTCGCAGCTGATACCACTGTGTCGACACGACCAAAACGCTCCTGGAGCGCAGTCCATGCCTCCTCGTATTTATCTGAACCTGGCATGAATTTCGCTAGAAATGACTTTGCACTTCCCTCCACAGAATCTAACAGAAATTTAAGCTTTTCCGTTGTATCATAAACTTCCTTTTTATCCACTTCAACATTAAATGCTGTTTTAAATTTTGAGTACTCTAGTGGATTTCCATTGAACTTCTGCACGTTCGGTTTAACGATTTTCACAAAGGCTGACAGCATTTTCTCAAACAACTGATCTATTTTTGACGTTTGCACGCTAGGGTGTCCTGTGGCAGAGGGTTTCAACTCAGCTTCACCTTTAACAATAGAATATTCACGTCTCTTTCCTATGGGGCTCACTAGAAATTTCTGTTACGACCTCCGGTTTGGTTGATTTAATTTCCTCCATGCGAGGTTTTTCAACAACAGTGTTCTCAGTAATTCCCAGGTCTAAGCGCGAGACCCGATCGTTCACACCGTCAATATCACCTTTATTTGACATAGCTTCGTCCTCGGCGATGGCATCTTCGAACTCATATTCTTCAGCCCTTTTTTGAAGTTCCAAGAGATTTGCACGCTTCTGTTGTTCGGCTCGCAGACACTCGATCTCATTTGCAAACGTTTGCTCGGCTATTTTTAGTTCCAAGGCTAACTTCTCAGCTCGCAATTTCTTTCTTAAAACGGAACGTTTACCTGAAGTAGTAGACTCACTTGGCGTGAACAGTGGAGGTGTTTCGCCTTCTTCTCTGTTTCAGGCACTCATCTTGGCACGACTTGAATGACTCTTCCACAATATTGAACCGCACGGTTCGATGATAAATTTCACATACAGTTACAGGTAGTTTCACGCCTGACTTACAGCTTGCCTCGGCGATTTTACGCTTGATTTCACAATATCCGGCTCGGTGGACCAAATGTCGCTGCTGGGCGACGATAAAACTCTGCTGGTTCGTTTTTAGACAACTTTATTCGCGAATTCACTCAAGACAACATCTCTTTTCACCGCTCACGTCTTTACAAAACTCAACTCCACTCGTACACACGTGCAGACGAGGTCCTTAGCAACGAACTGATCTGTCATTCGTAACATGGCAACACGACCGGAAATGAAAGTTCAGGAAGCAGGAGGCACAATCTTTGTTGTGAAACTTCTTCACCACCATTTTGGAATTATTATCAGGTTAAACTTTTGTTAAATAGTAAGAGTTTTTTGAGTTAATGGTATGTGACCAATCTGAACAGAACTTACCATCAAGTATTTTTGCTAACCATTTGCGCAAATCGTTGACAAGAAAACTTTTCTGTAGAAATGATACACAACCCAAATTTGCACAATGCTGTGACAAGACATTTTGCTCTTAAATATCATAATATGATAATATGTATTCATTGGACTTCAAGTGGCACAAGTCTCAATAAAACGCCAAGAGACTACGTTGTAGCTAGTAATATATAAAGGAAATGATCAGTTACGTCTGTGTACATATATGCTTCTCTCCGTCCATTCAAACTTCCCACCGTGCAAGCAACCAAACTAATAATATGATGCACGTGATATAAATTACAACAACAACAACAACAACAAGCTTTATTACCAAAATAAAAAAGTCAATTATTACATTAGAATACATTAATACGCAAGAAAAGGTAACTTTCACTCAGGATAACTAAAAAGCTAATCGAGCTGAGTAAAACTAAGTACTGTTTAAAATAGAAAGTAGGTTGGCAGTAAAGCTAGAGCAAAGGAATCAAATCACAATAAAAAGAGATGAAAAGAGTAAATAAATAAATAAATAAATGAATAGATAAATAAATAAACAAATACCAGTTGAAAACTCATGAACAGTAAGACTGTAAGATGTCTGACTTAACTTTGTTTTTAAACGTTTTAAGGGGGAGGTGTTTAATGTTTTCATCAAGATTATTCCAAACTTTTACAGCTGCAAAGCGAATGTTGAATTTACCATAGTTTGTTTTGATGGTATTGATGTAATAGGTTGATTTGGAAGCCAGTCTGGTATTGTATGAGTGTACAGATGCTACTGTTGGAAAAAAATTTTCAAAGGAAGATGGTAGAAGATTATAGTGGTAATGATACATAAGGAGTGCATTGTGAAGGGTAACAAGATCAGTTAATTTAAGTATCTCCAATTCCTTGAAGAGAGGCTCAGAGTGTTCATCTGGTTTTGAAAAAGTTATAATACGTATAGCTCTCTTTTGAAGAGTTATTAAAGGTTTAAGAATATTCTCCTTTAGTTTCATTCAGACCTGTATTTTTTGTAACATGGTACATGTTTAAAACAGTTACATAAGCTTTCTCAAGGTTAACTAATTAATGTTGCACTAATCACTTCATTTTCTTTGAATAAAATATCATATATAAACTGTAACAAGCAAACAGTGAGTGAGACTTTCACTTCATTTAGACGACACAACATTTGCTAAACAATGAACTCAAATGCTTGACAACGAAACATACAGAATTATGCTATATTGTTCTAATCTATTGTACAGCAAATGATTCATTTACCCAATCAATCAATTGTAAGCCTGCTGATAGCTAAGATGTATGTCACGAAGAAGCTTGATGCTTATTGATGCACCACCAACATTGTTCAACACTATAATACACAATAAACACTTAAGTCATTTCATGGCTAAGAGTATAAATGAGTTGGCTCATAAGAGCCCTTTGATTTTTTTTTTCTTTGTTCAATCACAAATCGCCGTCTGGTCTCTACAGCGGTTGCGTCACTAATGTAGCGTACGGCAAATGAAATCCACAGCAGCTGTCGTCCATGATTTCTAGGGCGATAAAATCACATAAAAACGAACACACCGTTCGCGGTAGACCAACACTAAAGATCGTTAAATGTTTTCGGAAAGGGTCGGTCTGCAATGCTTACGAGAGATCAACAATTTACGAGCGAACGTTTGGAGTGAATTCATCAAGAATCATGTTTAATATGTCAAAGGAGCTAGCTATCAACCGGGGCTATCGACTCTTTACCTTGATAAAAAGCATCTTCGGAAGCGTCATCGTATTTTTAGACGTGATCGTGAACCAAGTAGGATCCCAGCACGAACCCATAACGTCTGAGTAACAAGAGCAGAAAGGGTAGAGAATGTTTCTGTTATTTACGAATGTATCTGTTCGAGTACACCTAAAGTAAAACGCTCTGAGAAACTCTGTAACGTGTAATAAAGTTAAAATCTCGAACTAAACGATATTTTCTCGTTATTTTCTTGTAACAGAGGTATTTGTCTTCTCAAGAATGGAACCCATGTAGCGAATTATTGTACATTTTTACGGTGAGATAAAAGAAACTAGTTGACCCCAGCAAAACAACTCTTGGATTGTACTGTCACGCAATCCTGAAGCAATAAAAAAATTATTCGAAAACCATTCAGTGGATAAAGTCAAGAAATTGTGATGTTATAGGAAATTAATAAAGATTACACTTCTCTATTTTTTTAAATCTGTGTTTTCCCAAACCTGAGATATTCCTCGAATTATTTTGAACAAATTTACAGAGCCCAGGGTGGCTCTATGTCACGCATCGCCATAACTCTCAGAAATTCCAAATGTCTCTCTCGTTTGAGAAGTGAAAAAAAAAAACAAACAACAACAACGGCAAAGGATAAAGAAAATAGACTAAAATTTTCATAGGCTAATGTAACGATCTTGACTCATTTTACATGCTAAAGTTCTGTGTACGAGTAATAAGCTATTAATCGATGCCAAGAAATGCAATCGAAGGCAGAATAGCTTGAGCACATCGATTCGATTGAATTTCGCACGACTTCAAATGCAGAACATCTAAGCTCAATTGCAATATACCTAGTGCTTCTCAGTATAACGATTGCCTGGGTAAACTCAGCAAGGCGTCTAGTTTATTATATAAACACCAATGAAATGGCAAATGATTTCACTTTGCTATGTAACCATAGCAACGGCGATCTTTCTACGTGTGAAGATAAGGAACAAATTTAAGTCCATCTATGACCTCCCATCTACAAGTCAGTTATTCTTACGCCTAAATTAGAGTGAGTTTTGTGATGATGAGATACCGTAAAATCCCACGTTAAAGCCCTAATCTTAGATAACTTCTTTAGGGGTTTTGGGTGAGTTTACAAACGAGTGGGTCATTTATCCACGGGGAAGGGGAAGTATGGGCGGAATGAAAGAAAATTCCAAACGACGAGAGAAAACGCATTTGAGGAACGAATCAAGGCAAACATACCATCACAGTTTACTGTTATGCACAGTTATGCACACAACAGACACAAAGCTGTTGTGAAATGAAAGTCTGAAAAGAAACAGGCCTAAATGGGATTCGAACCCATGACCTCTGCGATATCGGTGCAGTGCTCCACCAATTGAGCTATGAAACCAACTGGAAGTTGGCCACTTAGCGAGTTCGTAATATACCCGTAGAAGATGAAGAATACAAGTGAATATATGGGAGTTCGTACATATATTTGAACTGCGGAGAATGAAATGAAGATGAAATTAATTGTCGCAGTTATACACACAACTTACAACGTTGGGCTTATAGCCAGAGGGGAGGCGGGCCCCGGGGGCTTTGACGTGGGATCTTAGGATAGGGCTTACACTCAGTCTGATTTGTCAGCGCGCTCCCATACTGAGATCAGCAAAGTCGAAAGCATTTGAGATGGAAATAAACTAAAGATTATAAGATTTAGCTTCCTTCAAGTTGAGTATGCAGAAACAAGAGCTTCAGGCGAAAATAAACAACTGACTCCAGAAGTATTCGAATTTCTGATTATAAAACACCACATTTTCAGGGCATTTGTTTAAGGTATCTTTGCTTCCATTGCAAGTAGTGTTTGACTTTTTTTTTAGTGAATTATTTGCCGAATCGCTAAGTCTTAAAGTTTCTTCTCATTCTTCCGTTGCTTTCAATTGATATTAAATCAGTTGCAGCAGATTTTTGAATTTACACGGTAACCTTAAATATTTACGTCGGTTTTAGCAATCGTAGAAACAACCCTTTGTTAAGATTACAGTATACCTTCAGATCGGCAATTTTCTTCAAATTTTGATTTTTTTTTATGAAAGTAATGATCCAAATGAAATATCTAATGTAAAAAAGAAATCATTGAAAAAGGTTACATATTGGCAGAGAAATTCGGCCGGAAGTAAAAATTACCCGTCTGAATTTGTCCTTCTGAATTTGACCGATTGCCCCCAAATTTTGACAGCGGGTAGATTAACACATAAACAATAAAAGCCTGTCTCCATTATTTTTTTCTTTCGAAATATTTTTTTCAATGAGAGTGATTTTTGTACAAACACTTCACATTTTTCTAATACTATTTCGAAAACGTTTTTTTAGCGCTTTGGGTCCGGAAACTAAGGAACAAATCAAATAAGGGACTGGTCAAAAAGTATT
>CM042756.1:7974167-7976667 GCA_022496165.2 Catalaphyllia jardinei
GAGTTATACAAACAGGCTTTTTAACCAATCAGCGCGCGTGCTTCCTTAGGACTGTTTTCTAATTGTACATATTACAATTAAGACATACTTTTAATCATTTCCATATTAATTAGTGCAGTTTGATTCATTAAACATGTAAAGCGCTTTTGATCTCTAATTGAAAAAAGCACTATAGAAATATTAAGTATTATTAATATTATTATAGCACTACCGCTAAATTTCTTGCCATTTTTGTTTTTAACCCTCGGATGTCAAAACAAAATGGGTTAGGGGTTAGGTTCCACACCGTGGACCTTTCAGTTATATTATTTTTAACCAGTATTGAGGTTATTTTTCATAATTTTGCAGGACACAAACTAAAGTTAGATCGATATTGATGCTGATTTCCACCGGGCGAAAGCTCGAAAGCTCCTTAAAGTTGATTGGCGACGCTCGCAGCGCGACTGTTGTCTTAGACCTGGTGTACAAAAACAAAACGCAGAATGCCAGATACCTTGGAAAAAAAACCGTGCGCAATATCCCAGTTCAAGGATGGACAATAGGGGACTTCAGATTTGAGTACAAGTAGATCGAGTACGAGAACGACTTTTCAGTTCTAGTTTGCAGGCTCCACATTATCACAACACAGACCCATCTCATCTCATGAGCTACCCTAGCTACCTGGACACCAACAAGCAGAGCGAGGATTCTGGAAACGTCGCTGGTTTGAAATTCGAAACTCGCACCCGTACTCAATTTCGTACTCGTAGTCCAATCTGAAGGTCCCTAATATGTAAAACCGAAACGGCCATGGACTACTGGTAAATCTTTATCTCGACCAGATAATTTTTAATTCACACTAGATCCTCCAGCAGCATCGATCTTGAAGGGGTATTGTCACGCTATGTGGCAACTTTATAAAAAGCCAGAAGGTGTCTTCGCATCAATTGAATTCCAAAATTAATGATCTAGTTTTGTTATTCAAGACTATTTGTAGGAACTGAAACTGTTTCCTGTCGCCTGTCGCTACGGATGGCATGGATGAAAATGGATTGAAACTTGAAAAAATTGGCCATTTTTTTCGAGTTTTGATCCTACGTATTCCAAAAATCCTCAAGAAATTTATTATTGTTAGCCCCCTCTGATAAAATTCGTTTTATATTTTCGTCGTCGCTTTACAGAAGCATTTTGTTTATGCTTAGAGCCTCAAAGTAATGATTTTAGCACATAATTGACCTAAAACAGCAAAATCCTCGTGACACTGTTCCTTTAAGTCTTGTCCACTGGGGAAACTATACCGCTCCAAAAAGTGGTAATATTTAAACTAGAAAGACTGAGCAGTGCATGGGGCCAAGGTTTGAGATTCACCCTGACTGTGCAAGATATGTTTTCTTATTTCGCTTGACTTTAGGCAAACATTTATGAATTCTAAGGGATGTTACGAGATAACCTTTCGAACAAAATTTGATGGCCAGAGCTGTGTAGGGAGGTCACTTTTTAGGTAACACAATGCCACTAAAATACGACCCTCTCTTATAGAGATTAGTTACGAAGAACTATGAACGTGACCAAACCTGCTATAAGACCATTCTTTTTGCAACAGAATCAGTAAAATAACATAACATGCATGACCTGTGTGCCCCTAAATGACCCGTCTGTCCATTTATAATAGTAATAGAACCGCAGATCGTACAATTCAGGAAGTAATACAACCCAACCCCCACCAAAACCCTGGCTAAACTAGGAAAACAGAGTGACGCATGCGCGTTATAATAAGAAGAAGTCTAAGGACGAATTTCTGCATATTCTCCTCCTCACTAGTATTTGTTCTCAGAACGTTATTTGACCTGAAGTAAAAACGTGCTGTTTTTTTTTTTGGTTTCGGAACAGCAAAATTTCTTCCGCCATATGTTTCCTGCGCGGCTTAATTGGGAAACATTTGCCTCCCAAACAATCTTTCTTAGTTTGGCCAGGCGTTAACGGCCATACCCATTAAAAGGCAAGGATCTTGACTGATCGCCGGCCCGACCGAGCACCGATCCACACACTTTAATTCATTGAAACCAGATAATTCTGCCTCGCCGTGATGGTCATTGCATATATGGGACTTCTAATGTATTTCTCATCTATATCTCCTCTCAGGATCTCTGTTAATGGCTGGTCACACACGCCAGGAAACACTCCCGCCCCAGTTGTTGTTGAAGCCCGGCCTCAAAGCGCCGCAGATCTCACTGGAGGAATCGTTTATTCGTACAGTTTCCTCGATTTTTTCTTTATCTATCCTCAATTTCGACCGCAAAGAGAAATCTGGTGCCGAGGGGCTGTTAATCCTCTCCCTCTACCGAAACTCCCTCGGAGATTTGAAGTCAACCTGGAATACGTGACCTCAGATTCTACTTGCATCTGGGGGAAACGGGTAAGTAAAGTACCCCGGGGGGACTCACATATAAAGAAGGTGGGGATGCTCATCGGAAATTTAGAAAAGAACCAAGTTCCTGTTTTTTGGGGGTGGCTTGAATTT
>CM042756.1:7979167-7991876 GCA_022496165.2 Catalaphyllia jardinei
AATTATACACTGTTGCTACGAAATAACGTCACGTGAACGAAAACTTGTGCAGCGATTGGTTATTGGTTTGTTTTGGTCAAGGTTATCAAAACTGATAACGATCCCGGACTTAACTTTTTTGCCAGCTTAACTCAGTGGGCGCTTTTCATTCGTCGAAATAGTCCAGTTTGAATTCTCCGGGATTTCATTGCCGCCGGAACGAAACAGCATTTTTCAGAACTTTAGGAAAAGAGGATAAACTCGGGAGGTATACCAGAATTTTCGAAAATTCTTACACGGAATTTGGATTTTCTTGCCGAAGTTCCCCAAATTTGAGTTAAATGGCTCGCTTCTAAGAAATTTAACAATTTGTGGAAGTTTCCGCTACATCTGTTCCGTTTCAAAACTTTCGGAGTTTGTGGTTCAATGGAAAAAGCCCTCTGTTTCACTTCTTCTTTCATTAATTCCATGAGTTGCATCTGATCTGAAGGATTGAGCTCTGTAAATGAAGCAGAAAAATGCCTTTATCTTTAAGTTTACTGTCATTGTCAGACTGACATTACTTTTTATAATATATAGATAGGGCACTGTGCACGCTCTGATTGGTCAAAACGCATGTTTTATCCGAGTATAAAACAATACCACATTACCTTTATATAATAAAGCAAATGAAGCAGCCTAAATCGTCTAGTACACTGTGATAAAACAATCTGGACATTTGAGGCCACTCGAGCATGGTAGAAAACACTCGCCCGCGACTCGTGCTTTCTACATTTCCCTAATGTTCTCATATGCCCCTCGTCTTTTATCACAGTTCAATACACGGCTTAGGCTTCTTTATTTGTTAAATATTAAACTGTGTTTATTAAGTGGGAGTCTAGTGCGTGTGAAAAAAGTCTGAAGGGGGAAAACAACCATTTAAAGGTGTGTTCCAGACGATGGCAATCCGCAAAGACTTTAAATACTAGTTTTCATTGAGTCGCGTTGATATAACGTACTCTGTCGTTCATTGCAGTAGCTTCGAGATCATAAGTACTCTTAAAAATTAAAATGGTTGCCCTTCAATTTGCGAAAGTTGTAAATCTCCAGAAATAACAAAAACATGAGATAAATGCAAATTTATGAATTAGCCGATTAATAATGTCACTGACTGTGTCAAACGTGAGGCATTCATCAGTCAAATTATTCTCTTTTGAATCGAAAACCTGTATGTACAGGGACAAGAGGTAAATGCTAACCCCATCACCCCTTGATGCGTTTTCCCAATTCTCAGTTGGTACTCACTCTACGATGGTAATTGTACTCACTCTAAGATGCCAAAACCTTTTTATGCCTGTTCATTTGCTCCTCAAATTTGCAAACTGTGTCTTCACGTCTGGCGGATTGAGTAAAATTTTTTTTTTCTTTCTCTAAGTGCTGTTGCAAGTTGTTGCTGTTCTAAGTTGTTACTTTTTAGTAATTGTCATTTTGGCTTATTTTACATGCAATTTCCGAACTTCCTTCAAAGCTGACAAACCCAACATGTTCGATAAATAATGGTGAATTGTATGACGTCATATGACGAGAAAACCAACATGTGGAGGAGCATGAGCTTCCTTGCACTCCAGAGACATAACTCATTTCTCCTCGGTTTTTCCTTGTATTTTAATATCTGCGATAGAGTAAAGCATCAGTAGCTCTGTTTGTGTCTCTTTATTGCACTTTTTGCTTAAATCTCTGTCTCGAGCAATATGTTCTTGCCCTTCCGTTGTGTAATCAATACCCGCTTTCTTTTCAAGTTTGTCATCTGTAACACCACCGTCCTCAAGGGAAATCAGTATGGTAGACATTTCCATATCCCCAGATTTCAGCTGACTCTTTAGAACGTTCGTTTCTGTAAGACCACTGATTTCACCTTGCACATCCCTGAGGGGGAGAAACAATGCCAGACAGCAAGAGAGAGACCAATGAGGGTTTTTCCGCCATTCCTTGAGATAACGGTATACACCCACAATGTATTGACCTAAAAGCAAGCGACAAATAAAAAAAGAAACAGATTGTATTGTTTTTGTACGATGCGAAAGTCTGAGTAAACTCCCAATGGTTAATTTCACCCTCGGAGAAACAGACATTATCCGAATAAAAAAATGAATAAATATTCAGATTGTAGGCAAAAACGTAGACGGGGTGTGTGGCGGATCAGCTGGGCCAAGACGAGGAGTGCGCCCTATTAGACATCGAGATTTGCAGCCTTACGGGTCTTCTGAGAGGTTAGGTTATTTGTGCAGTACCATAATCAACTTGACGTTGATTCGGACTCAGGAGGACAATCCGCCTAGAGGGAGGACTTCAAAAGATTAAGAAGTACAATGAGAATAAAGCAATAGCTACGAAGTACCAGGTCGTTAGAAAGATTACTTGTGAAAGAATGTAGAATTTACTGATATTGAGGAATCTCAAAGAGCGACTTACAAGCAAGTAGACCAATCACTAAAGTATTTGCACCAAGCACCAACACGTTGAAGGAAACAGCTTCGTTGTACGTTTCAGTTGAAGAGGATGTGATGTCCTCTGCGGGAATTCTACTCACAGCTCCAATAGCCACGTTAAAAACAGTAACGGCGAGAGATGTTGACATCATTTTGTTCTCGAATCCGCTCTGTATAGGCTTCATCCAGCAGAATAGCATTCCATACATACCCGCTATGACTAATGTTAAACCAATATATGACCTGCTTTCTTCTCCTACAAGCATCAGCCCGGAGGTAAGAACTACTTTTCGGGACATCTCAACCAGTTCCCAATACCACGAACGAGGTTTGTAGTTATCATAGAGAAAACGCAAACTATTGCTTATTTCCTTGGCCGACTCTTGACCTTTAGATGTCCTAGCATTTTTCGTGGCTAACGTTGCTCTTCGTTGTCTCCAAAGGACGATAAATGAGGTGACTGGGATGGCAATGACATAAGCTGCTGAAATGTATGCTACGATCAACAAATGGGTGTACTTTGGGCCTTGGCATTGAATGCTGTAGTCCCTTTTCAGAAATTTGTTGCAAAAGTCTTTTTCCTTATCTTGACAGAGTTGCCGGCAGGTAAATGGCATGACATTGGCTGTCATTGAGCACGTGCCTAAATAAGTGGTGTACAGGAAGAAAAACACATTCCTATACAGAAGCTCTTTTGTTTCTGAGAGTTTTCTTGATTTTTCTTTATTCTCAATGTTTCCATTTCTTACTATTACCACCTTGCGTATCCCATAGTCTATACCAGAAAGACCAATTGCTGCGGCATTTATTGCCATCATAACAAATAAGTTTCCGAAGGCATCTACTCGAAACCCATGATAGAGGCAGTGGACTGGTGCAATCTGAAGTACATTCATCTGGAGGACCTCTGAATACTTGCCGACGGCTTGCAAGGTATTAGGCCATTTTATGTATGAGAATGTCTCCAGCAAGCCATAAGTGGTCTGATAAAAGCCAATTACGATTTTCACCTTCGATAAAAAACTGTCAATAACTGAATTATCTCCGCCCTTTTTGGTATTTTTTCTGCTTGCCCGTACTATAACTAAGATGATTATGAACAGTACGGCTGCAACGAATGACAATTGTCCTATAATCCATTTCTTTGATGGACAGTGTTTGCAAGTATGTGATTGAATATAATACCCAGAGCTACACACTGCACAGAGTGGACCTTCGTAACCAAGCTTACACGAGGAATCCAGACCACCGATACAGGACTCTTCTATTGGACACCTGTAAGCAGTGGGTATCAGATAGGGGTATCGCACATCATCAGCACCTAACGCTGGTATAGATTGTTGTAGATTTTTTATAAAGGCTATGTAGCGATCTTTGTGACTCTCACTCCTCCATTTCCACCAATAACCAGGTTTTAAAGAAGCGTAATCAACTTGGCAGTGTAGCCCACCAACGCATTTGAAGCACTTCTCGAACATGTGTGTTCGGTAAAATCCTTCCAAACATTTACATCCTCGGTACCCAGCAAAGAAATCAGTTTCAGTCCCTATCGATGATAAAAAATAGATGTTTAGTATTCTGTTGTGTCGAGTTGCAAACTGGTATTAAAAGACGTTCTGTTGTTCTGAAATATAACGGAAGGAAGTTCGGGCTGCTTTACTACAGCTCTGTACTGCCTGAGAGAGAAAGATTGAGATCTCTAGGATAATAAAACTTTTTTTGTAGGTTGATTTCCCTCTTGTTTCAGTATAACTTATTGCCTTTCCTTTGCGCTAAGCGTTGTGACTTGTAGACTTGACAAACTTTTCTTTTTTGCAAAATCTGAGCAGAATTGCAACTTTGACTAAGCAAAGTTGTTAATGGCTATTGCTGTTGACACTTTCGTTTGAAATGATTTAATCATATTCTTAAACAATTATTGGATGAGGTTTTTTGTGATATCCAGAATAATCAAGGTCGAGGTAAGGGTTATCAGCCGAAATCGAAGGCTGAGGCTAATAACCCTTACCTCGAACGAAAAATAGAAACGGGTCATGATTTTGCTTCTTCACTGAGGGGAAGCATCACAAAGCGAGCGAACTTGACATGATTTCCGGTGACCTTAACTGTCCTTGATATAATATTTGTATAATCTGCAGTTATGACGTCACGAGCGCTGATTTGGAAAATTCATTGTACGCTTTCGGCCAATCAGAAAAGAATGAGAGAGCTCAATGTATAATAATCTATATTGTTTGCACCCGTTGTAGATTACCCATTACCTTCAGGACAAGACTTGCAATCTTGAGCTTGTGTTCCTGGTGCATTATCAAACCGAACAAAAGAACCGTTTGGACATTTCTTGCAACCTGGACCCACGTAACCAAGAATATCTGAGTAGAAGCCTCCTAAGATGATATTAAAAAACAGAAGCTGCGAGAATTGAATTTGGTTTGGAATTTGATGTCCCGCTACAAGCAAGGGATGGGAAGTTGTACTTAAGATGGTTCTAGGAGAAATAATTAAACATTCGTGAACTGAAGGGACCGTTTTATCATTCGATTTTTATCTCAAGGAAACTTCACTGCTTGAATTATGATGCCAAATTTAGTAAATACTTGAAGTTTTATAAGTATCTTTTGACAAACCATGAACATATGGGACCAAAACTTGGCAGTTTTTGCAAAAAATCTATTTTAGGGGCAACGCTTGCTCCCTGGCAGACATTTACTTGCAGCTGAGTTTTAAGAAGCATCGCCTAATTACTAAATTCGGCAAAATAAAATTATCTATTCAGGTGTTTTGCTTCTGTTGCCTTCTTTGAAAAATACAAAAAAATGTTGATATTGCATTACATATAGGTTAAGAGCCATAATAGCTATTATGGCTCTTGATATAGGTAAAATGTATCCATTTTAGTACTCTCTGGTCGAACTAAATGAGTCAAATTAAATTTATATTACAATCATTGTTTAGAATCTGTGAAAAAAAGACAAAATTGGCCATGTTAGACATGTAAATAACGGAATGAGAGAAACAATTGACACATCGACATCACAGATAGGGATAGATATAAACAGCTACTCAAAGCCCCAGTATTTCAGAGTCAATTATGTTTTTTAAGGAAGTGGCATCGACCTCATTGTGGCCGCGCCCCCCCCCCACACACACACACACACACACAACCACCACCACCTCAAGTACACCTTATGTACTTGAGGTTTACGTAAGGCCAAATTGTTTGATCTGCACTGAATCAAACAATTTGGATCTGTATGATGTCTTTATGTTTATAGGATATAAACTTACCTGGAGGGCATACTATGCATCCTTTTTTCCCATCAGAAGAGGAGTTAGTAAAAGTTCCCACGGGACACGGTAGGAAGTAACCAATCGACTTATTACTGGCGATTCGTCTGAATCCCGAGGCCAAGAGAGCGTCAACCAATTTTTTTGACGCAGTACTGTCAGGTGATTTAACCTCGATAGCTTCCTTTTCAGAACTAACCGCATTCCTCGAAGAGACCAATCAATTTTGCTTAAACATGGGGAGTTATATCTATTCTCGTTTCTGTATATTCCAAATGACAGTCTTTTTTGGCAAATAAATAAATTTCAAATGAAATCATGCAAAACTAATTTGCAGTTTATTTTGAATTAAAATTTATTAACTTAAGCTTTAACTCTACAAGAAAATACACTGGTAAAGCTGTGATGCACAAAGAAGCTGTTAATGAAAATAACAGGGCATATTAGGAATGGAAAAAAGTAGGAGAAGAGTTTTAATCAGTGAGAGACACAAGCTACATGGCTGGCATGTATCTCCAAAAAAATCTGTGTGCTCCTGTTCATATAGAGATAATTAAGCATTCAATCACTGAGCAGTAAATATATCTTTGGATCCAATCCTATGAGCGAGAATGTCTTTCCTGATGAGAGATAAAAGCCCCCTCCTTTAGTACTACCAATATCCCATGTAAAGGCTGTTGCGATTTCGTTGGAAAACTTGGGAGCTTTGACACTTTCTATATAGTCACGTGAGATTGTTTTTGCACAAGGTATGACAGTTGTCTTATGTAAAAACTTACAGTAAAACTGTACAGCGCTTTTGGCCAGAAGAAGAATACTTCAGTGTTGTAAGTGTTCTGTTCACGATCAAGCTAAATATTAGATAACAAAGTAAAGGAATAATTTATCAATGGAAAACAAAAGACATAAAAATACATAACCAATGAAATATGAGAGTGTTTATGGAAGACAAGAAGTCAGAAAGTAGAAATCTCTCTGGCTAAAACGGCATACAAATGAATTGATAGGACATATATTATAGTATTGCTCGAAAAAATTACTTGAGCAATGTGGCCAAGACGTAAAGCAATGATTAAAAGTAAGCACAAAGGTCCTTTTTTAACAGTTGGTCACGTGACCGATGTTAACGGCAGTCAAAACCAAGGCGCTCTACCGAAATGCTGGATTTCATGTGACGTCATCATTTTCCAATATAACTAATTGGCAATTCCTCTGAAGGTTTAGCTCTATCAGATGTAAGATCTTCTAATAACTTAAGATTTGGAACATTTAAGCCCGACAGGGTTCCTTATTTTGTAATAGAGCGCGTTTGATGTCCAAGTTTATGAGTTGGGTTGACATGAAAATGGTGGTTCGAAAAGGTTCTGGAGCCGAGGTCAAAAGATGTCAGTTATTGCTCAAGTTCTTGCCCTGGAAGAAGAATTAAATTCAATTAACTTCTCGTTTCGATGGGAATACCAAATGAGTGGTGTTTCTGTTGTTTTACAGTCGCCAAGGTGGTGCCCCTCCGAAGGGCACCAACATAGTGTCTCCAAACAAAGCCCTATAAGTTTGGATGAAATACTTTTCCGAATAACCCACACAAATCAAAAACCGCATAAACCTATATCTTGACGACGTTGTTTGTTCATCAATTATAATCACTTCCCAGCTTCTTGAATTAATTTATTAAATGGTTACGATTTTTATTTTTGTAGACGTGACAGTACAAACCAGCCGTAGTCATTTGCTTTACAGGTAACAAAAAAAAGACAATACTAAGTGGCCGTTTCCACCTCTTCTAATACGTTTAAGCATTAAAAATCGACAATTCTATTTAATTTAAATTTTAAGGAACAGCACAATTTGTTCAAGATGGCACAATTTTTATCCGACATTGCAACAAAACTCGAAGAGCGAGGTGACCCATTATAGGCGCTAAATTAAAGGTTTGAAGACACGAGATGTTCCATAACTTTCACTTTTTACGATGTAATATGGTTTTTTGAATTGTAAATCTCTTTCCATGAGTATTAAATACCGTCTCCAATGCACGACTTTAATGCCTTTCTTTTTCACATGCATTTCAAGGAAGTACAGAACGAAAACAACGATTTACTTCAGTGTCGGCTAGCGGTAAATATCCACCGCTAACACGTCCACTTGAATATTTGTTAATTAAGAGCAATTCTCTGTAAGAACCAAGCAAAGTGGGAAATGAAAAATTTTGACCCCCCACTCAAATTTACCTGGAAGTAGGTCCCCATGAGGGATGTTCAAAAATGTTAATCATTGAGGTCATAACTTAATTGCTGCCATAGTAACACCGAATGTTTTAAAATGCCTAGAGAACTCAATGTTTAACTAAAAAATTATGTTCAAAATTGAAAAATTCAAAACCCTGTTTCTCAAGTCCAATTAAACATTGCAACCTGAGACTTGTACCAAATGTTAAACTACTATCACAGGTTCCCTCAATGTAGGTGGCTTTCTATTATATTTATCAGTAGTCATGCACCTCTTCGGAACCTCTAATTTTATTTGCTCCCGGAGTCATCCACCTCTATTGTTTTCAGGACTAGGGCCATTGTTTCTGTTGTTTATTCTATTGTTTTCTCGGCCAATCCTGTTAGACCTTACGAGAGGTGCGTGGCGCCTCATATTTATTGGGCGTGAAATAAACGGCCAACTAATTACACAGTGTCTCAACCATTTGAATTTGTGGGTGAAACAAGCAACATGTTTCTCTCGGTTTCTCTAAAAGTACATCAGCTCTAGAACTGGAACGTTTAACTACATGAATATAGTTTACAGAAAACATTCCAGTTGCTTAATATGTAAAACGTTCTGCGGGGCGGGCTTATTTTGTTCTCAGGGTAATCAGCAAAAACAACATGAAAATCAGGTTTTTTAAAATTTTGCTAAAATTAAAACTTCCTCAGTTCTTTAGAAAAACCAGAAGAAGACCAGAACAGCCTTCAGTTCAAAAGAATATTGTCTGTTGAGTAAATTTCAGGTTTGGTCGTACCAGCTTTGGTCCTACCAAAGTAAGCCGACATGAAGTTAACAAACGCGTAAGTTTCCACCTTTGCCTTTTGCCGTACTCCTCAAACAAACGGCACCATTTACTCCAAACGATGGAATAAAGTAACATTCAGAGCAGACTTCAATAAGCCAATCATTTTACTCCAATTTATGGAGCCCAGATGGCAGAAAACAATTGTTTTTAACAGGACCTTCCAGAGAACTTTCTACCATGGGGCATTACCGGTCAGCGGTATTCATCAGAACATGTCTTACTTAATATTTTGTATAACAACGCGTCCTAAATTGTTGATAAATGACTGATAGGCCCTTTGCAGTTTATGATTACATGATACAAAAACCGCCATGTTGGAGAGCGAACCCCCCATGCCCACTGGGACATCCAAAACATAAGAATATTAAATTAAGTTGCTTTGTTTTGGATGACCCACTGGCCAGTTTGCTCTCCAGCATGGCGGGTTTTGTACCATGCAATCGTAAACTGCGAAGGGCCTATTGTCCATCCTTATTTTCTATTGTTTGCAGCTGGTATGCCCTTATGCTCTCATTTCAAGGCCTTCAGTGCTGATTATTACAGATCTATATCTTTCCGCTTGTACAATTTCTTCCAACTCCTCAGTGAATACTATAAAATTATATGTAATTGTAATAGGACTGAATGGAGTCCAATTCGGTCGGTAATCATACGAGTGATAACAAAATCGGACGACCGCGAAGCGGAAGTCTGATTTGTTCATCACGAGTATGATTACAGACCGAATTGGACGACACGAAGTCTTATTACCAATTAATCATAAAAATTGCAATTTTCCAGAAAAGAATAGCCAAGTTATGAAAGAAGGGGAAAATTTGAATTAAAATACCTACTAAGGGGATGAAAACCTCCTACAGGTAATTAGGCGCCCCAAGCACAAATGCAAGCAAGCAAGCGAACCCACGCACCCACGCACCCACGCACCCACGCACGCACGTCAATACAACTGTAAATGTGAATGGTTGATTTAAACTACAACTTCGAATGTGATTGACCTATTGAATTGCCCGATAATAAAGTGTCAAATAACAAACTGTCCGATAACAACCTGACAAGTGAATTCACAATAGAGGAAATGGTAATTTTTATGATTAATAGATTTAGGCCAGACTAAAAGCGTACCATGGTGTGGCCATAATACCAAAATGGGACCCAGCTACGCCAATCTTTTCGTAGGCGACATTGAACACCAATTTTTCAATCTATACAACGGCCCCAAACCTGACCTCTACCGTCGCTACATTGACGACTGTGTCGACGCCACTTCCTCCACCAGAGAGGAACTCAATCAATTTTTAACTGCTGTTATTTCGTTTCATCCGGCTCTCAAATATACCTGGGAAATTTCCGATACTTCTTTAGCATTTCTAGATATTAAAGTTTTTTGTCGAAGGCAACGGTTTATGCACCAGTGTGCACTACAAACCCACAGATTCTCATAGTTATCTGTTGTATTCATCTTCACATCCATCACATGTCAAGAATTCCATTCCTTATTCTCAATTTCTTAGACTTCGTCGCCTTTGTAGTGAAGACTCTGATTTTTCCTTAAAATCAGAGGAAATGTGCGAGTTTTTCGACAAACGTGGCTATCGTGCCTCTGTTGTTAAAGCAGGCCATCATCGCGCCCAACAAATTGATCGGCAGTCAGCACTACAAACGTCTCAGAAGGAGAATAACAATAGAATACCATTCACTCTCACATTTCACCCTCACAACCACGCAGTTAAATCCATCATTCTAAAAAACTTTAAATTACTTCAAAATGATCCTGAAACTGGCAGAATCTTTTCGCAACCAAGGCGATCCATTAAGATCACTGATCATTTTACCTGTACCTCAGCCAATGTCATCTACTGTATATCTTGCACTCTTTGCAAAAAGTTATATATAGGCGAAACAGGTAGACGACTAGGCGACCGATTCCGAGAACATCTTCGCGACGTAGAGAAAGACGACAAAAACGCAACTGGTCGCTAGACACTTTAATCTGCCTAATCACTCTACGCAACATATGACAGTCTGTGGCCTCTTCCTACATTAAGGAAACACAGAAAACCGCAAAACTCTAGAACAAAAATTTATTTTTCGAATCGGCACTCTTAATCCTTACGGTATCAACGAACGCTTTTCATTCAACTAATTTATTCTGTTGTTTTTCACGTTGCCAGGCACCAACCAATAGCGTAGCTCCATATTTCTGTATATAAACCACACACAACCCACAATTCCTCGATTCGCTCCGACGAAGGGCTAGCGCTCGAAACGTCAGCTTCAGAATCTCTTTACGATGGCCAATTCACATTATCAACTCAGTTGATAAAACCAAATTATCTAGTAAAAGCGTAGCTCCTTGGCCGGGTTGTTCAGTGCCCAATTAAGCTAACTCAGGAAAAGGTAGAAATTTGATTTCAGTTTTGCAACTTTGCGGTGAGGTTTTCTGTTTATTATTTGGCTTTCTATTATGAGTTTTATAATCACCATATACACAAAACAAAGCAGCAAAAAAAATTGCATAGGTGAAAAAGTTATAACTCGAATAATTTTTAATCCTGGGCTAGCGTTAACCGGCTTCCGAACAATCCTGCCCTGTTTTCAACAAGTTAACCTGACATGAGCCCGCGATACAATCGAAAACCAGGACTTAGTTAAAAAAACACGCGACCTCGATGAGTTGTAGTCTTTAGTCCGCGATATGGTCACGTTATACTGGTCAGCAGATACCCTGTTTTGAAAGGTGTCAATTGATCATAACATGGATGTTCAATTACAAAGAAGTACACGGTAAACCAAGGCTGCATGTCTCTGTCAACCTATTATTTGGAGGATGGCCACCCATCTTGCGCGACTCCACCGTCGTCATCGTCGTTGTTGTCGTCGTCGCCGTCGTGCGTACGCGCCCACAAGCAGTACCGCTAGCCATGATAACCATGAGAAAATCAATTTATGGATTTCCTTCAGTTTCCTATATGAGTATGGGGCTCCGCTTAGGGGCCCGTCGGGCCGCCGGAGCTCCGCTATAATTAAGAAATACCAACAAAATATATAAAAACAACAATAAACAAAAAATCGGCTTTCTTCTTAATAGTACAAGTTGAAACTTTTACCAGAAACATATGTGCAACGGCGCCGCAAAATAAGTCTCAGCAGGCGTTGCACCGTGTGACATAAAGGTCGAAACTTGTTCGAGAACTTTGAGACTGGTCTCGAAATTTGTTGTTTCGGTCCGGTTTCTGATTGGCGTAGCATAACAAGACCGAGCGAGACCACACTAAGAGGTGTTATTATACATTGAACTCTCTAACTCTCTTCTGATTGGCAGAAAGCGTACAGTGAATTTTCGAAATCAGCGCCCGTGACGTCATAACTGCTGATTATACAATAATCATGTCAAAGACACTCAAGGTCACGGGTAATCATGTCATGTATGACCGCAGTGCATGATATCTAAGGTAATCATGTCAACTTCGCGCGATTCGTGTTGCTTGCCGTCAGTGAAGAGGCAGAAATATGACTTCCAAGTTTTTGCGTTCAATGTATAATACAACAATTATCAGATTCGGTTTTGTGATATACAGAATAACTAAGGTCTCGGTAAGAGTTATCAGCCGAAGCTGAGGCTGATAACCCATACCTTGATGTTGATTATTCTGGATATCCCAAACCCTCATCCAATAATTGTTTATTGTACAGTGAAACTCTTGATTTGATCACCAGTGCAATGGCTGCGGCTGTTAACAGAAATAGACAGCGGTTCTGCTTTACGTGACACTTGCTTCGCAATGGAAGTTCAAAAAAGTTTTACGAAACCGACCATGTTACAGGGTGCAACGCCTACTGAAACTTGTTTCACAGCGCCGTTGCACATAAGGGCTGGTTCACACTTTGACATAAGCATAAGCATAAGCCGACATAC
>CM042756.1:7992276-8004469 GCA_022496165.2 Catalaphyllia jardinei
GTGCGTTGTAATGTTCGTGATAGATTGAAAATTGGCAAGATATCTGGGAAAGGTCTATTGTGTAAGAAAATGTAAAAAAAAAATGGATCTTGAAAATTTGATCGCAGTGGCACTTTAAACTGGTGATAAAATCAAGAGTTTCACCGTACAACACCACTTAGCGTGGCTTCGCTCGGTCTTGTTGCGCTACGCCAATCAGAAACTTAGTGTGCAGCGCCGTTGCACATATGTTTCAGGTAAAAGTTTCAACTTGTACTATTAAGAAAGCCGATTTATTTTGTCACTGTTGTTTTTGTATATTTGTTCTTGTTTCTTAAATATATTTTATAGTATTCACTGAGGAATTGGAAGAAATTGCACTTGCGGAAAGATATAGATCTTTATTATATGGCAAGATGGTCTTGAGGAAAATCCGGGCGTTCTGATTGGTTCTTTCTTGGTCGGAATCTCGCCATACGGACCATTTCCATGGAAATGGTCATAAGCTATGTATTTTTTCTGTTTTTAGAAAGCCGACAAATTCAAAAATTAAAACCAAAACTACGAAAAGAAACCGTGTAATTACTCTCATTCTTTGCTAAGAAACTACCTAAAAGATTGATATTTTACAGAGCTTACAATAAGAACGAGGAAGACGAATTTTCACGAAGCGAATTTTATTATCCTGAAGATTTGGAAACGTCTGATGTGGAGACTGAATCAGGCATCGGCGAAAGTCAGGAGGCCATAGACGATTTCACCCAGTTATAAAGAAGCAAAAAAATTGCAAACACAAATAAGAAGATAGCTACTGATCTGAACACTCTTCTCCACTAATTGTAAGATAGCGGTATGACAAATGAGACCCTACCTGCGAAGGAGCTTGACAACTTCTTGTCCACTGAAACATTACATTTTATGAACAAACGCAGGAAACACGGACAAGAGTACAAGCTAGCAGCAATTTCCAATTTTCATCGCAGAATTATCCAGAATGAAAAGAAGCGTCGAAATGGTATCGAGACAGACGAAGGATTGACTTAAAGGCTGCCTCTTCATTGGCTGTGTATATGTTTCAGTGATTTTCACCGCAACAAGCTTCGACATTTCTTCAGCCATTTGTGATGCGCAAGTGAAATGCAGGATTGACAGAAACCATTTTCCGAATTTCCACAAACTGCAGCTGTTGAGACTTGTCACAAATTCCGTTACAAATCGTTCTTGAAGCTTTGTTTATATTCACTGACATGATCTACGTTTTTGAATTTGTTTTCAAATGCGTAGTAGCTTGTTCTTTTTGAGTTGCTCGCGTCATCAAAAACACACGGAGGAAGCCCTTTGAATTCACTGAAGTGACCGAAAGTGTGTTTTGACAGAAAACAAAAACAAGCATCACCCGAGTGTGTCATATAATAAACTACTTACTAACTAGCTTGGCCGAGCCGTACTGGGGAATATTGGCCCTCGGTCGTTTTGTATGGACCTCGTTGCGCTCGGTCCGTACTGCCACGACCCCGGGCCTATATTCCCCAGTAAGGCCCTCGCGCTCGGTTAGTAAGAGGTTAGTAATAATCAACACTGAAGCGCCTTGAAATGAGAGCATAAAGGCATACCAGCTGCAAACAATGGAAAATAAGAATGGTCAATAGTTGTCCCTTTATTATCTTTACACAATCATTTATCAAACAATTTAGGACGCGTTGTTATACAAAATATGAAGCAAGACGAGTTCAGTTGAACATCGCTGACCGGTAATGCCCAGGGGCAGAAAGTTCTCTAAAAGGTCCTCTCGAAAATAGTGTTTTCCGCCATCTGGGCTCCATAAATTGGGGTAAAATGATTGGGTTATTGAAGTCTGCTCTAAATGTTGCATCATTCCATCGTTTGGAGTGAATGGTGTCGTTTGTTTTGATAACTTCATGTCGGCTTGCTTTGGTACGACCAAACCTGGGTTTTGAATTTTTCAATTTTTAACATTAATTTTTAGCTAAAAATTGAGTTCTCAGGGATTAAAAAACATTTGGTGTTACCATGGCAACAATCAAGTTATGACCTCAACGATTGACATTTTTTAACCATCCCTCATGGGGACCTACTTCCATTTAAATTTTTCATTTCCCACTTTGTTTGATCCTTACAGAGAATTGCTCTTAACTATGGAAAGAGGCAGAAGGTTTGCTACAAGGGGCTGTATAAAAGCTTTTGCTTCTTTTTAATCTTCTTTGCTTGTACTCTTTATTTGGCCTTTTCCCATTTTTTGTTCTGAAAGGGGAGGGGGGCGAAGGTGATTACTATTCTTTGTATGCAGTAAGGCAAATACGTCACATTCGAGAATCCAGACCGACGAGGCCACTGAAGAACTCAAGGCTGAAAACTTTTAGTTTTGTCCGTAGTAGATATCTGAAAGAGACAAATCGAAGAAATTGTCAATGAAAGTAAACTTTTGCGTTTACGAGAGACTATGAATTTCGTTTATTTTATCTAATTCGTTGACACCTAGTCTGCGAAAGCGATTGTTTGCTAGCGGCTCTTTAAATTTTCTTTTAACGAAAATGCTGCAGGATTGTTTACATGTAATTCCTTTCGTAGTTAAAGAAGCCCTAGTATTGTGTTGATCATTGCCGTTATTGAACCTGCTTTGTGTCCTTAGTTTTTGTTTCCAGGAGTCTGGAAAGGCATTGATCAATCCGAGGAAATCGTTTGCCAATTTTTTGGCTTAAATTTTGATAAGATGTGAATTTATTTTTGCCATTTAAATGATCTTTAATTTTTTTTGATCCCAACAGCGTGCCATTCTTTGTAATAAATGGATTTTCCGGCAATACTTATATTTTTGTTATTCCATAGTATTTCATCTTGAATTTGTAACTGGTTTTCTGATATACATTCGCCTTTGATTTCGGACCACGCTTTCAGAGTATCTACATAAAACTCTGGCAGTCCATTGAGATCGAGCAAGTCAACATCATAATTACACTCGAAAATGAAAGTTCCCCCGACGTTTTCCAATTAAAAGGGAGGAATGTCCATCCAAGCTTCGCCTTTTCCACCAATCATTTTTTTTTTACCCAAGGGACTAGTAGAGAATTTCGTATGGATTCGTAATCTTGAAGGTCTAACCCTCCACTCTCTTTTGGCCTTATCATGCTTTCTCTTTTGATTTTGGCTGGCGTATTGTTCCAAACAAATGCTGTAACCATTTTATCTATACTGGAAACGATGTGCGAAGGGGTGGGGAGGCAAGCACTAGAAAAGATTATTCTCGAAAGTCCAAGGGTTTTGGCAATTGTAATTTTACTGTACAGTGATAAATCTCTCTGCGACCACACGTTAAACATTTTTTGCTTTTTTGTTGCTTTTTCGTGAAAGTTTTTAACTTCATACCAAAGCATCATACCAAAACGCAGTTCCTAAAGCAACAATCAGGTCCTGTGGCCATTTTAAATCATAAAGTTTAGAGCAGTTGTTTCCTGTATTTTCCAAGCCAGATTTTGTTGAGTTTATCTTTAATCCACTGCATTGCTGAAAAAGGTCAAGCAATTCTAAAAGTTTCCCAAGAGACACCGGACCATCTTTAACAAAAGTCGTTGTGTCATCCGCATATTGAGTAAGTTTTATTTCTTTCCCTTTAATCCGTATTCCCCTAATCAATTTTTCTGACCTGATTGCACATGATAATATTTCGACAGCAAGTATAAAAAGCATTCCGGAAAGCGGGAAGCCTTGTCTGACACCTCGGTGCAAATTGAAAAAAATGAGACGAAAAACCGTTGTTAACCGTGCAACTGGAAAGTTTGATATATAACACTTGAATCCACGTTTTAAAATCTGAACCAAAATTGAAAGTCTCGAGCTCTATGGTCTTTGACAAAAATTCCCATTCCAGGCTGTCGAAAGCTTTTTCAAGATCAATAAATGTCGCTATTCCTTCAATGTTTTGTTTAGTAGCGAAGCTTAGAATGTCAGAGATTTGCCTAATGTTTTGCCCTATGAACCAGCCTTCAATGTAACGTGTTTGAGCATTATTAATTACTTGAGGAAGGAACTTTTTCAGCCTTAGTGCGAGGGGTTTTGTTGCAATTTTATAATCCACGTTCAGTAAAGACAGAGGCCTCAAATTTTTTAGATAAGACGGATCTTTATCTTTCTTAGGGATTAGTCTGATGATGCCCTGTCTTTGAGAGATTGAAAGGTTTCCAGTTCTAAATGAGTAGTTAAAACTGTCCACCATTACCTGACCCAGACCATCCCAAAACCGCAAATAAAACTCAGCGGTGAATTCGTCCATTCCTGGAGACTTATTTTTGTTAATGTCTTTAAGGCAGCTAAGCATTCATCTAGGGTTAACATTCCTTCGCAATGTTGTTGTTGTTCCGTGTTCAGTCTAACAATAGATTCGTTGTCAGATAAGAATTTGTATTTTGCGTCGTCCACCGCGGGGTTCGGTGAGCTAAATAAAGTTTGAAAAAACCCGTGTTGTTCATTTAAAATTTCAGTAGGATCTGTTATTGTGCTACTGTCGTCCTTTTTTAGTTTGTTAATGCATTTATTCTAGTATCTTCTTTTCTCTAGATTTAGGAAATACTTAGTTCGCCTAATTCGAACCATCTTGCTTTAGACCTTAACATGCGCCGCGTGTGCGTTGAAGCGAGATGCTTTCCAATTCTCTAATGATTTTCTCGTGTTCAGCAAGCAGCTCCCGTGTTTCCCTTTTTAGTCAATTTCCGCTTCAGATTTTGAGCCTTTTTAACAAGTTCAGCTTCAACGTTTTCTTGTTGTTTTGCTCTTTGTTTGGAGAAATTAATGGTATAAGTTCTGATTTCCATTTTAACTAATTCCCACGACAGGGCTAGCGCTCGAAGCGTCAGCTTCTGAATCTCTTTACGGTGGCCAATTCACATTATCAACTCAGTTGATAAAACCAAATTATCTTGTAATAATCCCACCGACGCAGCACCACAGTTTCTTTAGAAACTTACCCCCTTTAGTCCTTTGTCAACAACGCCTTGATATTGATTTACAAAACCTGGGACTTTTGTAGTCACTTGCTCGACGAAATTTTTGTCTTCAAGCAAAGAAGAGTTAAATTTCCAATAGCCGGGCCCTCTTGGGTGTTGTTTCACACCGTTAATTAGCAATGTAACCTGTAAGTGATCGCAGTGTGGGAACACCTCAATCTGAGAGGAGTCGACGATTTGTAAACTATCCCTGGAGACTAGCCAATAGTCGAATCTGCATTTGACTTTCAAATCTGAAGACGACCAAGTAAACTGGTTTTCCCCGGGATTTAAATATCTCCAATATCAACTAGGTCAAAGGAACCCATCAACTGCTTAATTCTTGTAATAACATTTTTCTGGGATGACAGATCCTGAGTGCCTTTTTTATCTTCGTTTGACAGAGGACAGTTAAAGTCACCTCCTATAAAAATGAGGGAATTTGCGTAGTTCTGAAGCATCTCTGAAAGTTTTTTCTAAAACATTTGCTGTGCGTGAATATTGTTAGGCACGTAAATATTTACTAACACAGAAATTTCGTCGTCGATATTTATTTCTAATATTATAATTCTGCCGTCGTCCCTTTTGATCTCTTTCTTCACAGTAACCGTGAGTTTAGGATCAAACAAAATTGCAACACATTTACTACGCTTGCTCCCGTGATTGAAATAAATCTTGCCTCCTCACTCCGTGCTCCAAATATTTTCTTGTGCTTTGGAACTATATGTTTCTTGAAGAAAAGCTATGGAAACTTTTCTTGTACGTAGTTGTCTAAAAATGGCTCTTCGTTTCAGTGACCTATTTATACCCCTGACATTAACTGTAGCAAATTTAACCTGGATTTTGAAACCGACTGTTGCAAGCTGTTGACTTAGTGGACCTACTCTATCCTTGTTCCAAAAGGATAAGTAAAAACTTAACAAATCTGACAAAATACGTACGAACACAGAGACATATATTGTACGGAAAGCTAACTTGTTTTCCTGGAGCGTCAGCTCCAGTTTTCTGATATTACGACAACAGTTAAGGCTACATTTAAAATGACCGCTACAGATGTATGTGTACTACTTATCGTGCATTACTGCCTATTACCCCTCGACACTACGTTGCACAAATCTTTTAGCGGAACGGCGCCTTAGGCATTTAGAATCCTCGCGTAATATGGGAGGCTTTTTGTTTCTGGCCACCGGTAGATCTGTCCGTTAATAATGAGTTTATCGACGTTGAAGGCTGCTTGTGCATTCTTTTTCTTAGCTTTTCTCAGTACGGGAAGGAGTTCCTTACGAATGTTGTCAATCTCCTTTGGATAATCCTCGGCAACACCAATCTTTGTGCTTCGGTCGATGTTTTTGGCCTATTGGAATATGCGAGATTTATCTTTATAGAAACTCAATTTAGCAATGATTGGTCTTGGCTTCCCAGGGTCGTATTCCTCCGATGCGATGCGATGCACTCTTTCAAACTCCAGATCCGCCACCTCTTCTTTCGGAAATTTAAGAGCACATGGGCATTTTGTTTGCGCATGAGCGAGATGAGTGGAATAATTTGAGTTCGGCGCCATTTGTCATTTTTTGAACGCGCTGCGCGGGTTTTTAAACGGGTGATCTACGCTGTGAGAAAGATCTTGTCAAGAGTATAAAAAGTTTACATACTCTTCTAACACTCTGAACGCCTTCCAAACTAAAATGTGAAAATTACGAAGAGTACTGGTATTTGTTGCTGAAAAAAAATTGTGTTTCCGAAGGTTTTGGTTAATTGGAAGAAGAAAACAAAGTGTTCAGTTGAGTTCAACAGGGAAAATACAACCAGTTAAACCAAAACGTACAATTTATGTAAAAAAAAAAGATTGTCAATCGCGCTTTCCTTTTTAGAGAGATTCTGAGTTTCTGATCCCCGATCTATAACTTATTAGAACAAAACGGTCTTCTATCTGTAATTCTAAAAGGATTCACAATTTCTAATCCCACTAATCAGAATACAGGACATAAAGGGTTGTCTACAATTCTACAACAATTCAGAATTTCTGATTCCGAATACTTTAAGAGATTCATTTGATTACCCAGTCCACAACTTATCAGAGCAAAACAGTCATCTATTTATACGTCTAAATGGATTCAGAAATTCTGATCACCATCACCTCACGGGACAAAAACGGCTATCTGTTCATGGTTCTAAAAGTATTCAGAATTTCTGATCCCCCTCACCAAGGTAACGTGATAGAAAAAGCTGTCTAATTCCTGGTCCAACATGACTTTAAGAGACTCAAAAATTGTGACCCCTTCGTGAATAACCTATCACAACAAAGCGTATCATCCACACGCTGTGGAGTGCTTCGTTCCCTTGGCGTGCTCGTAGCATCATCTTTTGGGGAAATCAGTAATTTGTTCTGCGGGTGAGCGCGTGGATGGGGCTTGACATTGACTGGTGCATAATCGTTCTGATAACGCGCCGAAATCGCGTTAGATCGGCCTGAGGACCTTGCAGAAAACAACAAATACAACACAGTAACACGGTAAGTAGATTTTATTCACTGATTTTTTCATTTATGCAGAATTAACTTTTCCAGTAAAACCGTTGAGTTCCTATACAAACCTTTATAATTCAAACCGTTGTAACACAACACCTCGCTCCATATGCTGTAAGGCGAGAGTCACGTTTCGCGTAGTCAAATTCTATCATAATATATGCCACTGTCATGTCACGTTTCGTTGAAAGTTCGCGAACAAGTAAAAATATATAACTCCTCGCATTGTGAACTTCGGCGGCCTGTGAGGTACAGGACAAAGCTAAACAGACGGACTAAATCAACATGTAAGATTTAAAACTAAGGCATCTAAAGTTGTTTCTGACCTGGATTAACTTATTGTCGGCGGACTGTATTTTGACTGTCACTCCTAGCATGAAAATCACTCTTCAGAGGGATGCTGTACCTGAAAACTTTTGCTCGGCCGCTCTGAAGAGAAATACTCCAACAGCTTCTCCTTGTCAGAGGTCTTCACTGTGAAGGTACTTTGCTTAGAGGCAGATGATCTGTTCGCGACTAAACAGCCAGTCGGTTTGTCGCATGCTCAGGTAATGAATGTTTCAGTCACACCCCGGAAACAGCGTGCAAAAACTGAAGGACTTCATTGTTGTCTGCTTTGATGATCTGACACTCATAATAGGCCCGTTTTCAAATTTCACGCCATTGTTCTCTTGGGAATAACTGAACAGGAACGAACAACACAATGCAACTCATGAAAGTTCCTGATTCCAGTCGCGTTCTTGTCAAAGATAGACCAATACGCCGTGTGCTTGGGCGATTATTTGTTTCACAGCACTCCCCGTCAAAAATTCTCGACTCAATACTCTTGTTAGGCCGGAGCCACGATCTCTTCAGATCAGGAGGACGTTTGACATGCACACGAGTTCAGGTGAGTTTTGTTCTTTATATTAGCTTCTTGGCCTTACCTCTGCTTCTATAGCTAACTAAAGACAATATGTAAAAGTTCTGAAAATCAAGTTAAGCTTCTATCCATCTTTCCTGATCGATAAATAGATCATTATCATATCCTGAGGCTGACAGAATTACCAGTTAATTCCATTTTGTGAGGCTAGAAAAAAATTATAAAAGATGTATTTGCATTTAGAGGCTATGAAGAACGATTCATATCACAATAGATACCTTTGTTATTTATTAAAATGGAAATAACTGATCATGTATTATATGGATTTTTTCCCAACTGAAAAAGTAACCTTCAGTAAAAGATGCGATTATTTTTTCTGTCGAGACATAATATCATCGTCGAGGAACTATGCAGGTTCACAGATGAACGAACGTTTAGACAAAAACAAGTTTCCGTCACGATCGCGGCTACATAAAAAGCACGGCGGATAGCAAGCTGATTGTCTTTGGCGGTTTCTTTGCTCTACGCGCGGGTGACAAATTTCGCACGCCGTCACACGGCGCTTTCAGAGCGGACATTAAGTCAACCTGAGCCAACGCACATTTCCGTCAGAGGCATTTCCCATTGCCCTGAGTAACGCCTAGCTACGGTCTCATCACTCGAAAAATATTGGTCAATTTAATTAAGAGCGCTTCGTGCTTGCTTCCGACCCACACTTCACGCTTGGCTAAGTCGCCTCTCTTCCAGTTTAGGGCCGATCCGCATTAGCAGAAAACGTGTTTATTTAGACAAAATTTTTGCCGTCACCAACGTTCTACATGTGAGGATGGTTTGTCGCGACTTGACGAAACTAGATTTTACAATCAGTTTGACAGTGGACAAAATGAACCCTAAAAATATCCTAAAAGGAAAAAACTGACCCAACGGCAATCTATCCTTACTATAAACAACCGAATTCAGTAAGGCGCTGGAACGTCACCCCTTATGATGACCAGTTTGGCTAGCCACATGTTACAGGGAGACGCTTTGTCAATGCGGATGCAGCAGACAAGACAAAAATTGTCACGGCAAAATTTGTCCTTGGATTTTGCCACGGATAATTGCGATTTTGTCTGCTAGTGCGAATTGGCCCTTAGTAATTTCTTATTACGATGTTTGCTCACTGAACTCTATAAAATGGACCGGAAAAGATTTTAAAGGCTACTTGTATTTATTTTAAGTCCTGAGAGTATTGTCTCTTTGATTTACTTGCAGACGGGTATTCTAGAGTCAGAGCTTGAAGCTGACCCAGTTTGTGATTCCAGAACAATGTTGCCGGCTTTCCAAAAATAAAAACTTGTTGGGCAAAACGGCCTCTGCTATTTGACAACAAGATTTTGGAGGACACTGTATGTGCAGAGTAAACTGACCCACCTGAATGTCTCAACGGTAAATTCATCACTCTCTCAGTAGAACCTGACTATACGGAGTCTGTTAAAAAAATTATGCTATTGCACCGGCATGAAATTTATGTGGTGGAATTTGTAATCAATCTTCAGTTTACTCCAGAATCCTTAAGTAATGATTTTTACCTCAGATTTTGTGACTGCTTTGAGCCCAGAGAGAAAAATAATGTTTTTCTCTTAAGTTGTTTGGGTGATCAGAAATTCCGATTCCACTTGAGACTATGTTCTTTGGGATAAAACGTTGGGAATCCTCTTCGATGGGAGATAGATGAGAAATTCTGAATCCTTTCCCGGCCAATGTTCCTCGGTGGATCAGAAATTCTGAATCTTCTCCTTTGTTCTTTGGGGGATCAGAAATTCCGAATAGTTTTGTGTCTTTGTAGGGGATCAGAAATTCTGAATCCTTTTTTGTGTCATTGTAGGGGATCAGAAATTCTGAATCTTTGGGGGATTAGAAATACTGAATCCTTTCCTGTGCTATTTGCTAATCAGAAATTCTGAATCCTTCGTTGTATTCTTTGGGGATCAGAAATTCTGAATCCTTTCTGTGTTGTTTGTAGGATCTGAAATTTTGAATCTGGAGACAAGAAATTCCAAATAGGAATAGGACATTGATTGGAAGAATTTTTTGATTCCTTGCACAAAGGGAAAATCTTCATGTGAGTTTTAACACCATTTTAAGATTCAGAGGATATTGTAAAAATCATATTTGGAATAAATTGGAAATAATGGGTTTCCGTCTAAAGCTCTATGTTTTACTTAGGGCCAATTTTACACACATTTCCAAAGAAACTTCCAAGTCTGCGACGTAAAAATCAACATTCTCCGAGACCGGTTTCTATTTTACACCGAAGAAGCAGTCATTTTTGAAGTGATTCTCAGTATTTGCTCTGAATTTTATCCAATCGGGACACCACATTTTAGTTTGGAAGGCGTTTCTGGAGATTCATAGTGTTTGTCGGGACTTTGGATTAGGATATATTAAAGATCAAAGTGCGAACAGAACGAGAAAAAGGACCAAAGAAGTGGAGTTTGGAATTCGATTTAACGAACATCAAGATGGTCACTGGATAAGGCAAACGATGAAGGTTGGTCTCAAGATATTGAAGCTTTATTGTTGTGAATCATGGGGATGTACTTTGAGACGATCGTCAGATACGCCATCCTATATGAGAAGGAAATTTTGAGTTTGAACTGATTTTCCTTCAGCTTTGAAGTAAATTTTCATCATATTTCCGCCAGCCCCCAAGCTTTAAATTACTTCAAACAACATTGTCTCTTCTTCTTCTTCTTCTCTGCCGCTGGAGACTCCAGGCTTTAAAAAATGCTCTGTTTGCAGGATTAGAATTCTCTTACAGTGGCTTTTAGCAAAGTTTTATTCCAGATGTTTTGGTAGTTTTTCGGAGTCGTGGATCGCTAAGGTCTTTCGTCTTGTTGTTCTCCAAATCTATTATGCAGGCATGTAATTGTCTATTTTTACACTGTTAAAGTTTCGTTTTAATACACATTGAATTTTGCCATTTTTCTTTCTGTTTCTCTAGCTATTTTTATAATCGGCTTTTTCGTCTCCAAGAGCTAACTTGGGTAGAAACTTTGGTTAAAATTCTTTATTTCACTGGCCCCCAAGTCCCAAAGTACTTTCATTGCATTGTTTGTTTACTTGTCCTTTGCTCTATCTAGTTTATTTCTTCCAGAAAAATGCGTGGTCTTATTTTAAGGAGAAAAACTGGTAGAGTTTCTGTCGAAGTTTTCACATTTCATGTACATTTAGCTTTCGAACTGCACCAGGGAACCGAATGACGTGAGTTTTACTTTCGTGCAGTGTTTATTTTGTAAGAATTCCTCTGCCTTTCGAGCTGAATTTTTTGCATAAATTTGACAAAACATACAGACTAACTTCCAGAAGACTATTGTTTTGATGTCATTTGTCATGCTCTGAAGATTCAGTGAAAGACACTTGCTTAAACAAAATTAAAACAACACGTTTTTTTTCTATTGTTTGCTGCGCATGCAAGCATTGAGAATGAATTGGAGTTTCCACATACACAGTAGACTAATGAAGCGGCCTATGTCGTCTTTACAATTCTTCTCAATGTCTGCGGATTTTTAATGTACTAGCTCTTGCAACGATTTCATGTTCTGTACAGTATATATACTATGGTTATGAAATATTTATGTTGGAACACAAATGCTATTGTGATAAGTACCGGTAATGATCATCCTTTGACACACATGCAATCACTCTTTAAAAACTGTTGGCCTGCAAATGAAATATGCTATTTAACAATTCGATTATGAGCGCGTGATAGTTGACGAGGGCGAAGCGTATAATCTTATTGTTTTAGTATAAATCTACTGGTCGTTCAAAACTTTATCCAAATTCTCT
>CM042756.1:8004479-8011979 GCA_022496165.2 Catalaphyllia jardinei
AAAAAATACTTCTGGAGTCTGAGAGTTAAATATCGAGACTACTTGTCAGTAATGCTCCTCCCATTATGATACATCAAAGAGATCCCAGCTGTAACAGCAAAAGGAGTCCAGGAGCAATCCCAATCCCAAATTGCCAGGTTATTTTAAAAGACCAGTTCAGTTAAGTGAACCAACAGAGCGGTCTCAGTTACCTTGCCCTATGTTAGCTAGAGGTAAAGGGCAGGAAAAGCCATCTAAGTGTCTATGTTCGAGTAAAGTGATAATATGGTTTACTTTCTATACGTACAAGACTACAAGGTTTCTGGCCCTGGCAAGGATGTCTCTTGAAAAGGATGTTATCATGTTACTGTGTAGATATCTGAATATACATAAAACAACACTTCATCTGAGTAGAAGTATATAGTTCCACGATCTGTAAGTAGGTAGTTACACTAATGTACCAGGAAAATAAAGAAAAAAGCACGACTGGCCTGTGAAAATTGTTTCAATGTTAAGCTAGTCTTTACCCATGAATCTCAATTATCCCCAGTTTTATTGGTGGTTGGCGAAACAAATTGGTAGGAAAATAGGGAGTACATAAAGATTATCTCGATCGGAGTAACGCCAGAATTAACACTGAAAATTGACCAAATTCAGCTAGGAGGCCTACAATATTGTAAAACTTCTTGATTCGAAGAAAAGGTTTAGCAGCACCAATGGCCACCTCATTTTGATAAACAGAGGCTAAATGATTGTCCTTATATTCATTCATGCGTTAATGCGAAATCTTTGCTTAGAATTGAAGGCTTAACGTAACATTCCCAATGTTCTCACTTTTCACACTTTCCAATGCGAGAATAACGGGAGCGGGGGAGGTATTCCAAAAATTGGGATTTCCAAGGGTTTAAGAGACAGTTAAGGCACCTGGTAAAACAGGCCAAGTCTACGAGTCAATTTTACCCCTCCATTCCCCACTTTCGTTTAAAACGATGAGAGGGATTTATCCTGTAGTGATACTTACAGAGCCGCTATCTTATCCATGCCCCAAAAAATATCCTTGGGTAGATATTTTATTTTGTTGAAAGAAATATCTCTGAAGACGATAAATTTCAAGTTAGTAAAAGCCTAGTGTCCAAGGGTGAGTTAAGTGGAGGGAGCTAAACATTTATCTTTTAAATTTTTTAGTTGTCCCTATTTTGAAGCTTACTGTATCCATAACTCTTAAAGGTATTGAGCATTGCGTTCATATTTTGAAATATTAGTATTTCATACTTTTCCTGCCATTTTTAGGTAAATCAAGATAAAGTTGTATACATCAATAGTCGATGAAGGGCAAAGGGCGAAGGGCGAAGGGCGAAGGTTGACGATTACCATTAATTCAATCACAAAAATTGATCGACGCGACAAATTTTACCCGCAGGTCAAACCGTCACCGTGATCTTGGTCAGGAGTCGTTACAGTTTGAACGGCAAGAATCCCTTAATATTTCAGAGCTAATTAAGCAATCGAGCACTTTTTCCGTGTTTGCATAGCCTCATCTAAACACGAGAAGGCTTGGGAGAGTTCGAGACAGTTATGCAAACCTCTCGGGTTTGCATATCTTTCGAGAATTTTCCTAATCCTCCGAGTGTTCAGATGAGGCTCTGTGAACACGGAAAAAGTGTTATATTGCTTTCATAAAATAATTCTTAAAAATACCCGCAAATCTAAAACGTCAGAACCGTGTTTACATATTCTCATCTAAATACACCTATCGACCAATGAGAGCGGGTGTAGTGGCTCAGTTATTTTATAAGATGTAATCGTTACTTTCTATCGGTCTATTAGTTCCATCCAACGCAAAATTGAATTTTAGTCTTGGCATCACCACTTTTAATCAATTCAATTCAACTTATGAACTCATTTTATTGTACGGAACAAGATAAGGGTTGAACTACAAGATTTAGCAGCAATTAAAAGTTAATGGCTTAAGTTAAAACCTTTAGAAAACTATAAGTTTATGTAGGGAAAATTTCAGGACGATTCTCAAAAAGATATTAGAGATTCAGTTCAAACTTACAGTACATATAAGTTTGAAAAGTTGGCAAACAGACCCACGGTAAGATTTTCAATGTCATTTGCTTTCAGATCCCTGGGAGAACAATAGAAAATCGTTCCACTTGTAGCAGATTCGATTACAAACGAGGAACTTGAAAAAATTTAAGCTTTTGAAGATGCCCAATCCGTGAGATAGCCCCTTTAAATTAGAATAATTTCCATTAGATTAGATTAGACTGGATAAGACTAGACACAAGCAGTCTAAACTAGACAAGACGACTAGATTAGATTATTCTAGATAAGACTAGACAAAAGTAGACAAAACTAGACAAGACTACACTAGATTAGATTAGACTGGATGAGACTAGGCAAAAGTAGACTAAATTAGACAAGACTAGACTAGATTAGATTAGACAAGTTAAGATGAGATTACATTTCAGTATATTATGTTGCATTACATAACATTACATATATTATATTACAGTCGATTCGATTTCATTTCATTCGATTTGATCCGATTGAATTAGATTAGATTAGATTGAACTAAATTAGATCACGTCCTACTTACAGAAAAATTAATTTCTTTAGAGGTGAAAATAAACTGGCTGGAAAACTTTGTATATTGTTTGAACTTAAATCCCTGCACATTTAACAAGCATCAATAGTTAGAAGAAGAACTACAGAGAAATAGTGACAAAGCCATAATGTGTAATATTCGTTTCAGACTTACAGAGTTTCTAAACTTCCTTGAGAGGAAAACAAAGGTGCTGGAAGGTTTCGAATATTGTTTGAATTTAATTGCCTGTGCGGATAATAGATATTTATAATTAGAATAAGATCTACAAGAAATCCTGAATCTAATAATCTGTAATTACATTCTCGTGGCACTTGATCTAACCTTGGTCCTTTCATTTGAGAGTAACATAGTGGATAAAACAATTTAATAGCGGCTTGGCCTGTCCAGATTGCGCTGTGATCTTTTTCGGTACTTTTTCGAACTTGGAGCAATATTTTACATTTTAAGCGCTTTCAAGCACTTAATTGATTTTTCAGCAGAATTTGAGCATTTTTTTTTTTTGCTTTTTGGAAAACATTTCAGCGCATTTTTTACAATTTTGCATATGTTAAATGCCTGACTGGCTGACTGTTATCATGGAAATGCACGAGCTATGATCCTTTTGCCCGAAGGGCCGCCAAGCGGAGCCCCATAACCATATAGGGAAAAGAACCCATGTATTGATTTTCTCATGGTTATCATGGGCAGAGGTATTGCTCGTGGGCGCGTACGCACGACGACGACGACGAAGACGACGACGACGACGGAGTCGCGCAACATGGCGGCCATACTCCAAATAATAGGTTGATAGAGACATGCAGCCTTGGTTTACCGTGTACCTCTTTGATATTGGACATCCATGTTATGAGCACTTGACACCTGTCAAAACAAGGTATCTGCTGACCAGTATCACTTGACCATATCGCGGGCTCAAGTCTACAACTCATCTAGGTTACGTGTTTTTTGAAGTTGACCGCTGATCAAATGCTGATATTCGATTGGATCGCGGGCTCATGTCAGTTTAACTTGTTGAAAACAGTTCAGGATTGCACGGAAGCCGGCTAACGCAAGCCTAGGATTAAAATTTATCCGAATTATAACGTTTTCTTTATACAAATGTTTTTTCCTGCTTTGTTTTGTGTTTATAAAACTCAAAACAGAAAACCTCACCGCAAAGGTACAGAACTCAAATCAAAATTGTACCTTTTCCTGTGTTAGCTTAATCGGGTTCTTAACAACGTGGCCAAGGAGCTACGCTTCTAATCTGGCTTAAATCTATATATTAATTAGGTAATTCTTGGTCTTTATCAGTTCATTTGATTTTTATCAGGATGATGTTTCCATGTGACGGAACATCGTCAAGTGCATGTATATGTAAATAATATTTCTCGCTTTTTTCCGGGTGCTGCAACAAAAGGTAGAAGATGAAAGAGTAAGAGAGAGGATGCAACTGTAGCCGCTAAATTAACGAGCGCTCACTGAATGTTTAGTGAAGTCCACCATAAGACACTTGCCGTGCCGGAATAATCGACCCGTCCCAGCGTGATAGTTCTAGTAAGAAAACAACAACAAAATACTAAGAAAATGCCCTAAATAGAATACAGGCGACGGAAAAACAAGAAAACGTACGTAAAGACGCCAAATAGATGTTTAAACGATGAAAGATGAAACTACACGGCGGAAGCATAAACTACACTGAACAAGAACGAAACGAAGTCAAAATGAAATATACAATGACGCTAATGAATATTAATTTAAATGGCGGGAAACACCTAATAGTGCACGAATGAATGACGAAAACGAGAAATTCGCATAGCGAGCTAACATGCCGGCCCCAAAAGGCGTACACCGTAGAAACAGCCTTTCCAGACAAACAAACAAATAATAATGTATCTTAAACTATACTAAGTCATTAATTAAAGTCTACTTGGAGCGTTCTTAGCAAAGTTTAGTCAAGATTCCCTTTCCGCCTTCAATTCTGAAGCACCTTCCAAAAGGCATAACTTGTGAATATTACGCCGTAAAACTGAAGTCGCTGTTCTAAACGTAACTTGTCGAACGTTTCCATTGCGATCTGGAAGTATTTCTTGCACAACTTCCTTTGGCCAGCGCCCTCGAGGAGAATTTAAGCCAAGAACAAGGACAAGATCTCCAACAGATAGGTTTGGTGGTGGGCGGAGCCATTTCTGTGTGACTTGAAGTGTCGGCAAATACTCCCGCGTCCAACGTTTCCAGAAGATGTCCGCGAGGTACTGGGCTTCCTTCCAGCGTTCTAATACTTCCGTAGATGTGGACAGCGTCTGTTTCTCCGGGGGAATAACATACATTCGGTCAGTAGAAGCAGCTTACTTGTCGGAGGGGTAAGAGGACGATCATTTAATAATCTTCTCAACTTCCGCCATGAGGGTAAGGAGAGCTTCATGATCCACGAGCTGACATCCCAAGAGAGCACGAAGAATCTTGCGAATCGAGCGTATCATCCGTTCCCAGATACCTCTAGTGTGGCTCGCATGTGGAGGTTTAAAATTCCACTTTATCCAACGCTTCCTTAAGCAATTGTCGATACGATCGGCATTCTACTTCTCCAAAGCGATCTTGATCTCGGCCTCAGCACCTTTAAAGTTAGTTCCGTTGTCGCTGTAAATTTCAATTGGCGGGCCCCGTCTGCTAATGAATCTTGTGAAAGCTTGAATAAATGAATCTGTTTTGAGCTCGTGAGCAATCTCAATGTGAACGGCCCGAACGGCTAAACATGCAAATACATATCCGTATCTCTTGACCTGACTGCGCCTAGACTTGACCAATATCGCACCGAAGTAGTCCACGTCCACGGAAGAGAAGGGGGGCAAGACAAGGACTGACGCTTGCACTGGGCAAGGGAGCCATTATCTGTTTACACGGCCTAGCGTTCCAGAAGCGACATTTAAGACATTCCCCAATTCCACGCCGCACAGCTGCATGCCCCCTCGGAATCCAGAAATTCTGCCTCACACTGGCTAGCACTTGACCGGCACCTTCTCGTTCATGGCAGTCTCTTATGACCAAATCAGTAACATGATGCTTGCTAGGCAGAATCATGGGATATCTGGCGCCAAACTGAATAGAGGCTCTTTCCAGACTTCCCCTGACACTAATGACACCATCGACCATCACTGGGTTAAGCTTCCGAAGAGGACTAAGATATCCCGCAAAACTCAAATTGTTTCGTCGGGCAACCGAAGTAAAAGATGGAGCCCCGTGAGAGATCCTTGAAAGAACCGCCAATTCTTTAGGAAAGGCTTGTCTCGGAACCACTTTAACCACCTCTCTAGTCGCTGTAGCAATTTCGTCAACTGCCAGGTTTCCGTTCTTTACCTCTCCGGATTGGTGGCATAAATAATTCTTGAATCGGAGCAACCAAGCGACAGACGTCAGGAGCTTGTAAAGGCAGGAATAACGCAGTAGAAGGGGCTGGAGACTGTATTCTTGTATCGACATGTGATTTGAGCTTTCTTTCTCTTGAGCTCGTGATCATCGTCGGGCAGGTCTGGGCTTTCGTCAGGTTGCTTTGGTCACTTACTCTCTTCTTGGGCTAAGAACGCTGGCCCGCTAAACCAATGGCGTGACATCCGAGCTTCACCGCTGGAGAAGCCTCTAGAAGCGAAATCTGCTGGGTTGCTCAGCAAATCAACATGTCGCCACTGGCACGGGGGAGAGGCGTCGTGGATTATCGAAAGTCGGTTTGCAACGAACGTCTGGAACCTTCTTGCTTCATTCCTGATGTACTGAAGTACTATCATGGAATCCGTCCAAAATACCGTCTTTTATTGGCAAATCCAGTTGCTCTGTGGTAATATTTATGCAGTTTGACCGACACTACTGCGGCAGTTAGTTCCATCCTGGGAATTGTGATGGTCTTCAAAGGTGCGACACGAGATTTGGGCATAACTAATCCGCAATGAATTCTTCCCTTGTCGTCTACGAGGGGAAGATAGGATGCTGCTCCGTATCCCACCTCCGAAGCATCCGAGAAGTGATGGAGCTGAGCATTGTGGAAAACTTTGAATTCTTTGGGCCTAAACCAGCGCGATTAGCTTATAAGCTTAAGATTCGGGAGATACTCTACCCACGCATTCCAAAAATCCGGATCTTTCTCTGCCTCAATGGGCTTGTTTGACTCCTCGGCCCACTTAGCTTGGAGATGAGGTGGAAGCCTCATAATAATCATCTTAAGGGTGTCCATAGAACTAATGTCAGCCTTTTAATGCATGTGGTCTGAATTTAGGGCACAGCTTTTCATGTCACGAGCCAACTGAGACTTCTTGGACTCCCAGGCGCTGAGTTTCCAGGTGGAAACTCAGGCGGAGCTGTGCCTGGGGTAGAAATAGGCGTCAATTCAGCAGAGATGAACTGCCTCGCCGAATTAAACCATTCCGTAAACTCTTGATCGAATAGGGCCTTCTCGTCAGCCTCGTGGCCATGACAGCGCGCGATCGTGTCTCGCTCCTCTATAGCTACCACATTTTGAAGTAAACTCTGCACCGCCGTCGTGTATCTCGCAAACAAATCGTCCAAGGCACTCTTCCTTGCCACAATGTCGCTGAGAGGTCCTGAATTACAACACAGGAGTCTTATCTCCGTGTACGCTCTCGTCAGATGCCCCTTATACGCGGATACGGATCCCCGCCTGGTTAGCTCAGTTGATAGAGCGCCAGCCTGCTGTGCGGGAGGTCGAGGGTTCGAGCCCCAGACCGGACCAACACTCAGGGTCTTAAAATAACTGAGGAGAATGTGCTACCTTTGTAATTATATCTGCAAATGGTTAGATGTTTAAGTTCTCTCGGATAAGGACTACAAACCGTAAGCCCTGTCTCCTGCATCTTCAATGTTACATGGTTAGCAGGGGACGTTAAAGAACCCACACACGTATCGAAAAGAGTGGGGCACGT
>CM042756.1:8016979-8036098 GCA_022496165.2 Catalaphyllia jardinei
AAGCTGGTCTCGTGCCATTTAGCAGTTTACTTTTATAAAATATTTAATTGTTCCTTGTGTGTGTGAGTGTATGTGTGTGTGCGTGTGTGTATATTCAGTATGTCTTTTTGCAAAGGTCTTTCCGCTTGGCCCAGCCACTTAGCTCGATTAGCTTCAGCTATTTCTAAGTGGCTGTGCTCTTTTTATCATGTAATTTTTCTTCTTGGTATTTATTTATTTTTATTATATTTTTTGGGCACGAATAAAGATTGTTGTTGTTGTTGTTGTTGTTAAGACAGTACGCGCATTCTCATTGGTCGATAGATGTGTTTAGACGAGAGTATGCAACACGGTTATGACGTCACACTTTCTGTGTTTTCCCGGCCCAATTTGAAACCATTTCAAAGCCGTTAGTCCAAATCTCAAGCATAAATATTAAGAAATTCAAATAAAGAAATCTTTTCCAAGTTTTGATTTGGGGATTGACCATCTCTTCCCCTCTGAGCCCGAAGAAAGAAAGCGAAAGAAAGAAGAACAACGGCGCTTTGCATGTCTCGATGTTAGTGAGCTAGACGACCTCGTCGAGAGAGCTAAAGCAAAGACAACAAAATATGCAACAAAATACGGAGTAAACGTTATTCAAGGTAATTTTTGCATTTAATTACTGCAATAAAATTCTCAAAATCACATTGTTTGTTTTTAAATGTACAACAAAATTAAACGCGAACTATATGCTACAGACTGCGAATGTTTAGAACCAAATTTAACACCGCCGATCGGTTGCCGTGTTTTGGTTGTCAAGTGATCAAAAAGTGACCATTAAAACTTGGAATAATGTACCAGACAGCTCAACAAAATGATGGATTTAATGCCCTCCGACTTTACGGCAGTAAACTCAACCCTGCCTGCTTGTGCTATGATTACAAACCAGCAAAACTTCACAAGGCACGATTCAACTTCTCTTCTCGGGCTGCCAAATCAGGCAAGTTCGCTTTACTTTTAAGAGTGATCAAGCACAGTGACATTCATCTTGAAGCTCTTTCCTTACAAAATCGTAAATCTATTGAACATTTCTTCTGTTTTCGCCCAACTTTAGGCATTTCTCTCAAAGATTTAGAAAGATTCAAAGCTGATATCCCTTTCATTTACACGGCGCTTGCTTGCATGCTCGCTGGCAATTTCCACAAATTGGAGTTTTGTAGCGCGAAATTTCATTGGTTTTGATTGGTTAGTAGGAAAGATGATTGTCTAGAGCATGTATTGAGGATATTTTTTTGGATCAAGAAGTTAATAAACAAAATTTCCCTTCTTTTGTCGAATTAGTTCGAGAAATATCTTATAAAAGCAATAGGAAACTTTTTTCCTGTGTTTGCATAGCCTGATATAAACACTCGAGGGATTGGGACAAATTCTCGACAGTTATGCAAACCCTCGACTTCGTCTCTGGCTTGCATAACTGTCTCGAATTCTCCCAACCCCTCTAGTGTTCATAGGCAGAGTTTTTCGAGTAGTTCGATGATTTTTCGTACATGTTGAGCGTGACAAGATTATGCGTGGTTGTGGATAGTCTTATCAATGCCGCGAAAGTGTGTGATTCTGTGATTTCAGCATGGTATTGACAGGTATGTTATCGCTTTGTTGAACTGCGATTTCGCCAAGCTAATCTGTGCCAGCCATTAACATTGTTTTGTCGGTGTTTAGCTTAGCTGATTGTACCTTGGTGAAGCAACTCTCGACTCAGGAAAATTGGATCTAGGTCTAGTTTCAGCAGGCTCTAATTCCATTGAACCATAGGCCAGTTTTTGCAGATAAGAAGGTGACGATTTTTGCACTTTGTTTGTTGTCTATTCCATGCAAAATCCTGTTGTTTGTCGGACCGCGGACTATTTAAGTTGTTATTTAATCCTTAAAGGGACACAGTCAGCTGGCGCACATGCGCATTAGATACCATTTCATAGCTAATTTACATATAACAGAGATGCGATAACTGCTGTTTTTAACCAGATATGTTAAAAATAATATCACAGGATGAGCAAAAGGACAATCAAAAACAGGCCAGCAAACAACTGAAAATCAAGCAAAATACTTCGAAAATTGAAGCGGATTTCTAGATGAACTTTGATTTCTGGTTAGGGTGAATTTTCTTCAAAGTGAGAAAACTATTATCCAGGTCAGCGCGGTCCCAAAGCTGACTGTGTCCCTTTAACCAGGCGCTCTTTCGCTGCAGCTTACTTAACTTAAAAATGTCTAGACTGAAATGACACCAGTTTGAAACTTCGCGAAGTCAGATTACTGAATAAGTGTTCTAAAATCTGCCTCATTTTAAATTTCGACTTGTTGGAATGCTTCTAGGGACCATTAACCTACTGCTCGGCTTCAGATTAAGGCTTTTAATCGGCCTTTGGATCAGTTTTATTTTTAATTGTCAAGTTGTAGAGTAAGTCTTTATTTTTGTTAACCCCTGTTTTGAAAAATACGGCTATATTTATATTACGTTTGCATTACAGTTAGATTACATTCACATTGCATTACATTTGCTTTGCATTGCAGTGCCTTACACCACATTGCGGTACAGCACAAATAAAACTTATAGACTCTGTATATAATTATTTGATTACAACAATAGAAATATCTGGGCCATCATCAAATCACGTCCTACTTACAGAGTTACTAAACTCTTAAGAGATGAAAATAAACTGGCTGAAAGGTTTTGTAAATTGTTTGACGTCAAATTCCTACATAAGAAAAGAGCATCCATAGTTAAAAGAGTAACTACTGCAGCAAAATAATAAATTTTAGCCATAATGTGTAGTATTCACTTCACACTCACAGAGTTCTTAATCTTGCTAGAGAGGAAAACAAGCCCACTTCAAGGTTTTGAATATTGTTTGAACTTAATCGCCTGTGCAGATCATAGACATTTATAATTAGCATGAGAACTAAACAAAACATTGAAGTTCTAAATTACATTCTCATCGCACTTTAGAAATGACTGAACATATCTTCGTGCGCTTTACAGATATGTCCCGGATTGAACGCTAACGAGAGTAAAATTCCTTGTGATAAGCATCTCAAAGTGTCCTCATTGGTAAAAAGTCGCCAAAACACACACAATTCTGTCAAATATGAAGTGATATCAGGAGCCCATCACTAGGAGCCTGCAACTGCCCCATATTCCTGTCACGGTGTTTTCACAGACCGATCTATTTTTAGTTTGAATTTATCTCGAGTTCAGATCCCCACAGGAACCTTAGTAACCAATTGCAATCACAAGCACGGACTAATGTTGAGATGTCGACATGATGTCGACATGTTCACGTGAGGCCGCATTATTTTATCTTTACCGAAGCGTGCCCATGTCGACTGAAACCAACCTATTTCGCGGGAAAAATATATAAAAATAGATTGGTCGGTAAGTACTTGGTGTATCCCTTGTCATAGTGTATTTAGAACGTAGCATAGTATATTTATCCTATCTGGAAGGGATACATGAAGTACTTAGGGACTGGTCTGTAAAAATGCCGCTGCATTTGGCTCATTATGGGAGTTGCAGGCTCTTAATGATGGGCTCCTGGTAATATAAAAATGTCAAATAATCTTCGAATTAAGAAGTACTAATTAAAAGCATTCAAGTCCTCATGGACTTTAGGCATTTGCTGACTTCACGATAAAAAGATATGCTCAAAGACACCGTAACCTTTGCCTCGGCTTAATTCTTTTGTAGCTCGTCAATTTAACCTGGAATGACTCGTCCGGTTTCAGCTTCAACAATTTTTTTACCCTTTTCACATTGCCAAAAAAAAAGTTAATTAAAATTTGATTTCTTAACAATCCAAGGGAAGCTTAGTTGTGGATTATAAACAATTATTATATGGCTAGTGTTTTTAGGCGATATAACGCGCGCTCTGATTGACTAAGTGCAGCTTAACGCCAGGGCATTATTCTCCCGTAATGCCCACTTGCCCACGGGCCGATTACGGATTATGCAAATTAGGAAAGAACACGAAAGGTATCCAAAGCTAGCTAGGCGACATTTGCTTTATTTACATTGAAAATCGTTGTGATACAAGACGATAAGTGACGACTAACATTCAGAGCTAGAGTTAATTATATTACTATTTTAAGGAAAAAATGAAGTTACATCGGCAAAATTACGAACGAATTAACAGGTCAGGAAGAAATTGAAATGTCCATAAGCTTACATTTAAGAGCAAAACCACGAAAGGAAAGGAAAACTGTCAGTGAAATTAAAACATCTCAGTGATATTTGTCGTCAATAAACAAAGGAAGCACAGTAGAAGATTTGGACTTACCGGCTGCTGTCCTTGACCACTTATTGGCAAAGTTTTTTTATAGATATCGGAAAACGGATGGCGACGATTATGAACCTGATACCTTGTCGAGTTTGCAGCGAAGTATACAGAGCTAGAGGTTCCTTTCCGAAGGCAGGTCTCCTCTCACTGTCCTTTCACTATTCAAAAGGCAATTGGTGACACCGAAGCAGTACAACAGTCAACATCAACAAATTCTCTTGTTGTAACACAAGCTAGTTTAAACTTCTTCAAGGACCATCAGATTTGAACAGCCGAGCGGATTATCTCTGAGCGCCAGTTCAAGATCTTTAACGGGCCAGCAACAATAATCCAGGAACCTCAGAAAAGGCGAAGAGTTTTCATCGAAAGTGACGACGAAGAGTAGTGCTGATTCCGTTTAAATTGTATTTCCTTTTGCCGACACGGCTGCACGGCTTTTGAGCGAGTTTGAAGAACTTTTCTGTAGGAAATGACGTTAGGCGGTTGATTCTTGAGAATGTCGATGAAAATTCTCTCGTGATATACTAATACAACTGTACTAAAATACTTTTTGCAGCCGTATTGATCATTGTTTTCCAAAAATAAAATATATTTTCTTGACAGAGTACGCGTTCACTGAATTCTGTTATGCAGTTTGACGGTTTGGAAAGATGAATGAATAGATAAGCGCGCGCATCACCGGATGTGAAGTAACGACTGCCCCTTGAATTTAGATTTTTTTTTCCTTCCTTTAGAACCATTTTGTTAGCCATATAATAAACAACTTAATAACCTCGACCGTTCGGTCGTTACTGGAAAATCTCAAACCTCGGCCTACCGTATTGATCTCGCTATCGCTCGGTCAATACGGCAAGGCCTCAGTTTGAGATTTTCCCGTAACGACCTCACTCTCGGTTATTAAGTAGTTATTATTGGATGAGGATTTTGTGAAGAATAAGAATATATAAAAAATATAAGAAGAAAGAAGAAATTTACATATAAAAAGAGACAAAAAGACTGGAACTAAATTCATATACAGTTAATTTAAATATCTCTCCCTTTATAAAAACACGCTCTTTTAGTCGATTCCAATTTAACCCTATCAATAAATAATTTGTCTTTTAAGTTGAAAATATTTGGAGAAACAACTTGGGCACGATATCAACTTTTCTTTTTATTCACAATTAAATTAAATATAACGAGACTATTATAGAACGATCAGTAGTTTTAGCTTACAGGTTTGACAAGGTTTTATTTATAGTAGCAAACACGTCAGCTGTAGGGTTTTGGTAACTGTTAGAACTTAAATCCCTGCAATAAGTGAGACAAAAATTGTTTGAGTAAATGCGGGTACGATGGGACGTTTGCCAAAAGTGGAAATGGGTAGAAAGATTAGGATTGTAACATTTCTGAACTGTAGGTAACAAGTTTTCTAAAAAATATATCGGGGTACTCACAGAAAACCTAAGGTTTGAAGATGGAAGAAAACATCTCCTGTAAGGCTTTGAATATTGTTTGAGCTTAAATACCTGTGAACAAAATGAGGAGAAATTAGAATGACAGCATTTACAGAATATCATTTATGCTATACAAAGCAGTGAGTTGTACGTTGAAACCAATAATTCTTAAGGCTGTATAGAGTGATTCGCCAGAAAGGTTTGTTTTGTATTAGGGACCTTACGCATATTCGACGGCGAGGACACCGCCTAGTAAAAAATTTCTGTTTTACTTTATATAATAACCCAAGTTATTCCCTCTCGTGATTTTCCTCGACCAATCACAATTCTTTGCTACGCATAAAAACCAATGAAATTGCTTCATTTTGTATAGATAATAGATTACGTCAGATGGCTTTTTTCGTCTTCGCCAAAGTGGGCAAAGGCCGGCTTTCGCGTTATGTTGAAGTATTTTGAAATAAACAAGAGCTTTATGTGTAGTAATTTTCGTTATTACATAAAACAAATAGATTCCAAATTGCCGTGCGTCTGTTCAGTAATAGATCACAGAAGACGTCAAAATGTGGTAAGAACATCAGTGACACAACATGGAATCTATTTGTTATACAGACGCACGGCAATATTCAGTATGTTTGTCGGTGGTAAAACTTGCCCCTGCTGAATATGCTACGAATGCGTTCAATTCCAAATAGAAATACGAAAAATTAGCCGTTGTGGTTCACGTTCTCCAAACATCGCAGAATTTGGTCATTTCAAGTTGCTGTTTAGCAGAGGACGGCGAAGAAATGTACCAAAAATTACAATGCAGGTGCACAGCTATTGTTTTGATCTTCAAACCTATTGTTTGGCGACGTTCTCGTTGCCGTTGTCGTCATGTTTTGCGTAAGGTCCCTATTGTACCGCCTGCGAGACCTCCTTTCCCATCAATTTCTATTCTGTGAGAGACTACAGAGAACCTTACTTCCCCCTTACAGCTTTTTGTCACAGATTTTTATTAAGAGTAGGTCATTTAGATTGACAATAATGCATTCGAGGTTGCCTTAAGCCATAAAATTAGGAATATATAATTAACATTTAACCTGCTTTTTCGGCAGATGTTTGTCTTAAGGTGATTCCCGAGTTTTGCATTGCGCATTCCTACTGCGGACGATTTTTTCGTCATCAGCGCGTGCATATGAGCGCGCTCACGTACAAAACATAAGAGATTTCGCTCAAACTAAGCTCGATAGCGAGATAAAAGCTCTTTTTTCTCTTAAACGAGCACGGTGACCCCCACTTTTTATTTTATAAATTCAATGAGAACAATATCCGCAAAAACTGAGAAAAAATTTGGCAGAAATATATGGCTACTTTTTTGGCAAATGAAATAAATGCTAAAGATAGAGACGTAACTGACCCAATAGAGCAACTCCAAATTATGTTTCCTTTAAAAGATAAAATATCAATTAATAATGCAGGGTATTTGAAGCCATTTTTTGGGACGTAGATTAATAAGCAATCAAAGAAAGTCGAACTCTTGTGATATAACACGCTGCATTAAAAAAATAATCGAGCTTATTTGTTGCGCATTGAGACAACCAAATGTAACCTAAATAACCATATTTGTCAGCATCGTGGCACGAAAACAAGCACGGTGACCCCCTCTTTTTATTACGTTTTTAACATCTCCTTGTACTGTAATGGCACCACACCAAGTTTCATGGGAAATCTATTGCGGGTTCTTTTACTCAGGAATCACCTTAACTTTCAGTTCTGAAGCATGGCTACAAACGCTTACGAAGACAAACAGTAAAGCAAGTTCATTGAACGAGTTTATTCGACATAAAATTCCACATAAAATCTAATAAAATATACCGAGATAAATCTCAATTACTGCGATAGTTAACCCACTAACTGAGTAGACATTTTTCATATTTTGCACCATTTCTAGAAGGTGAATTGAATAAGTCGAGTTACAAAAGCCTAAGTGAAGTCAACTACAGCTTCTACTGAAATCTTAGCCTCGCAAGTACTGAACGGGACCTTGATGGAATGTTTAAATGTGTTTTTTGCATGTAAAATCTGAAGCGAGCAAATTTCAAGTAGAGTTGTACCAAAACTATCACAACTGAATTAATACACATTTTAAACGCACAGCACGAACAAACTTTTGAGGTTGAGAAAGACATCTTTATCAAGGTTTTGAATGTTGTTTGACCTCAAGGACCTGAAAAAGAGGAAGAGTGCACTGTAATGGCGCGTGTTGAGTTATGATATTCCACCAAAAGTACAAGACTCGCCGAGACCTTCATTTAAAATATTGAAATTAATATTTAAAATAAAAGCTCGGTTTGCTTAAAAGATACGAATCTGTGAATTTTTAGCAAATTTCAACATTTAATATATATATTTTTAAATTTAAATACCTTTACGTATGTCTTTTTCACGTTGAAATTCAAGTCAACGTATTTAATTTTATAATATCATTCATAAGTTGAGTGAGTCGTTAAGAAAGTGGTCCTTTCTGGCAAACGCGAGTCACTCTGGTTAAGCATCGCAGTTTAAATATGAGGTCAAAATGTCGACATCCACCGTGTTGTATTCCCATTTCCCTCTATGAACTATGATTCCCACAAGGAATGAAACAGCGTTTTGTATTTCCATTTCCCTCCATGAACTATGATTCCCACAAAGGATGAAACAGCAGCAACGGGAAGTAAAACTCCAAACAAATGCAACAACCCAAAGGGTGAGGTATTCACCTCTTGCATGTTTTTTGTAACAACACTTATAAGTCATACAAACGTACAGGACGGTTAAAGTTGTAAGAGTGGAGAATACGCCAGCAGTTAGGTTTTGTAAATTGTTCGAATCTAGGTATCTGGAAAAAACATAAGCGAAAACGTCTTGAAGTAAAAGTAAATGGTGGTGTGATTATCCTCAGATGAATGGCAATTGATGAAAGTAAATTAAGTTAAGTTGATTAATGATCTTAGTGTATTATATCACATTTTAGAAGAGTTTTTTTTAATAAAAGTTAAAGTAAAATGACTTTAAATCACTCAAAGAGTATCAAAGCGTACAAAAATATTAAGCTTTTAAGAGGAGAGAATAAATCTGCAGTAACGTGCTGAATATTGTTTGAACTCAGATATCTGCAAAGAAAAGAAGAAGAAAAATAAATTACAACGAAAACGAGAGAACATCGAAGTTTTCATGCATAATTAGAACGCTGTCCCTGTAAAAAGCGACCGCTGACTTAAATTCGAAAATTCGATTTTATTCATAAGTTGGGATTTCGATGCCCTTACCTAGTCAATCACTAGAATGAGTTTTATTTAAATAAAATTTCAAATTGAATTTTTGTAGCATTGATTAAAGTTTGGTCCGCTCGACACAAGTTAAGTGCTGCCGAAAATGGAAAAATAGTACATATTGCTGGCGCTTTAAAAAAAGATCAATATTCACTGAAAAGTCCCAATTCTTTATTTTGAATATAGATGTATTAAGGCAGTTTGTTTAGTAGTCAGTTTTTTTCTGGGACAACCTCTTCATAATCTATATCAACTAAGAAGTTGGTTCTATTAGTATTTTTAATTTCCAGTATAGAAAAATACAATTGTACAAATATACGTTAATATTTTTCTTGCCCTTCCGACACAATGCACTGCACGACACAACACAGCAAAACACAATATTCAGCATGACACGAAAATAAAATCAATAAAATGAAATTCAAAACAAACGAAACGCAAAACACGAGAAAAGCCCAGCATAAATAAGACAAGAAAACTTTCATTTCTACTGTAGTTACAAGATTAACACATATACAGTTCAATAAAATAAGTTACTAAATATTATTATTACTAGTATTGGCGCTATACAAATATTATTATTATTATTGTTGTTGTTGTTGTTGTACTTATATACAAGTGCGGAACAGCACAATGTAGTAAATAAAGGATTGTATCACTGAATCGTACAGGGTTTTTAAAGAATTTAGATTAAGAAACACATCATCAGGAAGAATTTGGATATTATTTGATGCCAGATCTCTGAAATAAAGAATACAAATTGAACGTTATAAGAAGAATGGTTTCATAAAATCAATTAAATCAATGAATAAATGAACAGAAATCTTATAATGTTAAACCCGTTAAACTTTGTTAGCCATTGAGACTGAAGCCGTAGAGCCAAGGCTGGCTCATAGCTGCCGGGGCCAGGAGCCCATCATTAGGAGCCTGCAACTCCCATAATAAGCCAATGCAACGGCATTTTTATAGACCAGTCTATTTTTAGATATTTTTCCAGCAAAATAGGTTAGTTTCAGTCGACATGGGCTTGCTTCGGTAAAGATAAAATAATGCAGCCTCACGTGAACATGTCGACATCATGTCGACATGTCAACATTAGTCCGTGCTTGTGATTGCAATTGGTTACTGAGGTACCTGTGGGGATCTGAACTCGAGATAAATTCAAACTAAAACAAGATCGGTCTGTGAAAACGTCGTGACAGGAACATGGGGCAGTCGCAGGCTCCTTGTGATGGGCTCCTGCCGGAGCTTATCCCGGTTTTTGTAGCATGAAGCGGATATAATCGATTCTACTTCCCCTGGACGGGATGCTAGTCCATCGTAGGTCACTCCCCCACAACTTTTTAGGTTTCCCCAACAATGCGCCGGTACCTATTTATACACCTGGGTGGAGCGAGGCACTGTCAAACACAATGTCCCCGGCCAGGACTCGAACCCAGACCGCTCGCCCAGAGTCGAGCGCACTAACCACGAGGCCAATCTGCCTCCCGATAGCCATTGATTGAAGTATAAAATTTCTGTACCCTCTCGATTATTTCTTGGTTATGTGCTCTCCCTCCGATAATTTAGGAATTGTTTCGAAACCACTTCTAACTAGAGAAGGAATAAACTACTTATTTTCAAACAAATAACTTAATTATACTTACAACTCTTTCAGTTCAGTGAGATTTAAAAATATTCCAACTGGTAAAACAGATAATTTGCTTGAAGACACTTTCCTAAAGAGAAATTGCTTTGTGTCCATTTAGAAATATTTTAAAAATATGTCATCTCGAGTTTAATTTCTTCTGTAAAGCGAAGTAAAACACTGCATTACAGTTATAGCAGCAAAAGAAAATAGAGATTACTCTCGGGAAAATTCGTGAATACGAAATATATTCACGTATTAATAGGAATCAGGAAAAGACGAATGAGCGCTGCAAACGAGTTAGTTTTCAGATTTATCTCAGCGTACAAAACATTCTTCAAAGTGTAATTTGTTTATGGATTAAAAATTTGTTGACACTGAGTAAAAGCTTTTTATCTTGTGTGAACCTTTTAGTCAAAAATACTATAGCTTTCTTCAGCATGAATGGCGTACGAATGTAAATGAGCGCTTTAAAAGAGGTGGGGGAAAACGTCACTTGGGATTGCCAGGGGCCTTGTAAATGTCAGGAAGTTATATGTGTTCGTTAGTGGAATTTGGTTCGCGAATTGAAAGACACGCTTCTAAAAATAATCTTTTTGACCATTGGGAACAGTGGTCAAAAATGTTCACGTCGTCAACGTCAAATTCGTGATGTTTTGTATGCAATGCTGGGCTAATAAAGAGTTCTTATCTCCTGTGAAAATCGCACTCTTGTGCTCTCTTGTCCTTGATCTTAGGGCTCTTGATGTTTGAACGATATAAACTTTGTCCACTCCCATCTTCACTTCATAAACCAACAACACACTGTAGAAGAAGAAACAGATGCATCTATCGCATTTCTCGACACCAAGACAACCAGGAATCGCCACCCACACTGACAAATACCTTCTCAGGAGGTATTTGTCACTGAGTGTAGCTTGAATGCTTCAACTCTTACCACTCTTCACAACACCAACATTCAGAGCAAAGAACATGCCTTCTACCGACGCAGACAAATTATCCAAAAACAAAACACATGGTCGGCGCACTAAAGATCAATGGTTACACGGACCAATTTATCAGAAGTTGTGAAATAACCGCAGCAGCTTCAAACTAGCCTCAATCCCACAGAGGTTTGGTTCCTTTGCCGTACATTCAAGGAACTTCAGATAGAATCGCAAGAACTCTAAATCAGTTCAATATCAATGCTGCCCTTAAACCAGTAATGACTGTTGGCTCCATTAAAAAAAAAACTAAAGACAAACTTAGTAAAGACCTATCAACAGCAGTGATTTATAACATAAACTTTAAAGACTGAGACTAAGTTCATACCTTGAATTGAAGAGTTATGGTTATAATTTCCCCAAGATCAAGGACATTAGAGAGCACAAGAGAGCGATTTTCACGGGAGATAAGAACTCTTTATTAGCCCGGCATTGCATACAAAACATCATGAATTTGACGTTGACGACGTGAACATTTTTGACCGCTGTTCCCAATGGTCAAAAAGATTATTTTTAGAAGCGTGTCTTTCAATTCAGAGTTTGAGGCTTTGGTCATGCAGTGCAATCAATCACAGCCTTAAGTATTTATTGAAATAACTCTGGGGTTAAATGGAAACACTTGATAAACGTTTGTTTTTGTTGACCAGAGCGTTTATGATTCCTACAATAATCATACAGAGTTGGTACAATCCGTGCCGGGAAGCACATGATGACATCCAAGAGTACGGTTACGTTCCAACAGGAAAGTCTGTAGCCATCAAATTCCTCCCAGTGAAAAGAACATCGAACTCCACAATCTAACAAGAAAGCAAAAATTTCTGTATTTCAAAAGAATGAAGACCAACAGCCTTCCAAAACAATGATTATTTCAAAGTTCCAAAAGCATTCTCAACCTGTCTGATTATCTGTCTGTCTGTCTGTCTGTCTGTAAGTTTGTCCGTCTATCTGTCAGTCTGTCTCTTTGGGTGTGTCGTTCTGCCTATGTACCCCCGTACCTGTCAGTATACATATCTTGCCTGCTGGTCCTCTGTTTATCTGCCCGTGTGTGTGCTCGTTTGCTCTACAAGTCTCACTGCCTTCATAAACATGTTCCTCTTCTCCTGGAATCGCATTTTGTTTTCACTCACCAACAAAAGAGAAAAATATCCGGAATCCCCTATTTGAAAGGACATAGTCTGAATGGAATGTTAGCCGGGCGTAGTCTCCGGTCACTAAGATCTCGGTCCCAGATTTCGGACCACAGTACTGGCCAAAAATTTTGTTATCACTATTGCTGATCATCAGATAGTCATACCTGTAGAATAAAGCGTATCCTTGAATTAATTATGCAGCTTCCACTGAGTAACTAAATTTATATTTTCTTGAAGTATTTCGGAAAGAAAAGATTTTAATTAACTTACCATATTTAGACCTGAGTGGAGCGTATCGATTAACTTTAAACGTTTTATAGTCATCATCATCAATATCATAATAATAATGATAATAATAAACAAACATTTAAGTAAATATGCTCCAACTTTGTCAAATGTCCAAAACACATACTATGACAATATAGCTGGTCACGTGTCTTAAAGTTTCTATGGCAGCCTATTTTCACCGGTACGCTTTTTAAATTGTGATGTTTTCCAATTTAAATAAAACACCCTTGTATAAATTTTTGGCAGTAACGATGGCAACTTTGACTTTCTTTACCAGCATGAACTATACTAGATTGAGTTACTAATGTTTAAAAGTTAAAAGTTCGGCCTCAATAGCGCTTAACTGAACAGGATTTCTCGCATCTGTCATAATTTATAACATTATCAAATAAATTTTTGGGTTAACAATGGCTCATGGCTGGAAAATGACTGTTTCCATTGGCCAGTGGAAGTACGCTCTGCCATGTGCAGGTAGTAGGTTGCTATCTTCTTTTGTTTCGGCCTGGGGCTCTTCACTGAAGCTCGTTCTGGATCTTAAACAACCTGGGATTCCTGAGATGTCCCCTAGAGAGACCTTCGACCACACTTCTCAAATTCATTAATAATTCATCAAGTTAAAAATAAGAAAATCGCAAATGTGAAGGAAGTTTTAATTAGCATAGATTTCGGGGATTCAACTTCTCCTTAGTTTTTGTTTCGATTGAGAAGATGTATCCAACACGCGAGACAGTGTTTCATCTGCTATCCAAAAGCCTCGAATTTCATCAGAAATATTCTGCTGCGTGTCGTATTTACAACTCTTTTCTCTCTGTTTGGATATCCCGATGGAACATTGCTTCGTGTTATGTACATTACTCTTAAGACAATGATGCCACGGAACAGCGAAAATAACGATTGCCGCGTATTTAGGGTAATTTCAGTGATAACCATTAGCTTACTTACCGGCAATATTGTGGATATGAAGGATGATAAGAGACATCAAAATCTTGAAAGTGCATCTCAATCGCCATGCCGGCTGGAATGCGTACATAGTAAACACAGTCCAGGTTATTTGGGTAATTGTTTGGATACCCAGGACTTGTCAATGTGTTGTTTGTCACTGTGCCGCATTCTAAAAAAAAATAGGAGATTCTGGCAATTTAATTTTTTTATTTCATTAAAACTGTAGGTATGAATGGAACCACATCTATCACATTTTCAGACTGCTATTGCTTGGAGGTGTCTCCCTTGGCCAGCTTCATGATTGTGGTAGACTTTACAAATTGGCCCCAGCATGAGATATCATAGTCCAAATTGCTTTGTACCAACACTGAAGACGAGCCTGATTGCTCCCGAAGCTAGACTTCTTTGGCAATGCTATGGCAAAAACTCTTATAGATAATTATTAATGCCTAAAAGGGATGCTTCACAGGGTAAAACATAGCGTTTTGCTGTCGCGTTTCTAGCGATTACCTCGCAAAAAGGCTATTTTTTGGCGTTTACATTAACAATAAGCCAACAATGGTCAACCTTAGACGTCCATGTGCTATATAAACAATATTCGTTTCAAAGTTTTGTTTGTTTGCTTGTTTTTATATAAAAGCTAAGACGTCCAAGTGAATGGAATGGGAATGGGAGCGAGGGCGCAGTCCTCTCTGGTTTTGTCATGTGAAAAGCACATGGGTAGCACTTGATGGGTAGCACTTGATTTACACAACAAAAGCAGAGGGGTCTGTCTCAAAAGAAGGTCACCTCTAGCCTCGCTGCTATTCAATCAAGGGCCAGGTCATCGAGAAGACAACTGTAAAATGGTCTATTGGTGCCCGTTAGGGGTGAAAACAGTTTCAAGCCACACCCACTAAGCAGGATTCTTGTACCTCTAAGGGGTTATTTCCAAAATTTCAGACGAGCACGCCCGTCTTTTACAAGGGAACCCCCCCCCCCCCCCCCACCCGAAAGGGGATCTGAACTGTTGTAAATAAAAGCCATCAACCACTGAATCGAGAGCTGAACCGACAAACCATTCCTTCTTCCGGAATTAAATATGCCTCAAACGAAATGCAACATCCATGTACATACCAGGCAGGGGGAAATAGCTAAAAGATAAACGGAATCCTTCTTTCTCAAAAGCACTGTCTGAATGGAATTTTAGCAGCACGCAGTTTCCAATTGTATCTAGGCTTGCATCCTTCATGTAGGGCCCTCCACAGTGTCTACCAAAAGACTTGCCCTTCTCGTTAGTGATGCTTAAGTAGTCATACCTTCAAGTACAAAGAGAAACCGGTTCAAAAGTGCAACGAAGACCAGAAGGTTTCTAATGTTTAAAGATTACAATGGGTCGACTCTCATTTCCTTCGTCATTCTAAAATTTGAAAAATGACGAAGAACGAGAGATGATATAATGCATAGTTCTTTAAATTACAAAGGAAGTGGGCGAAGAAATTTTTATGATATAAGTAAATGAATAAAGATGGTGAAGTAAGCATGAATAGGAGTGAAATTTAAATTAGTTCTAAAAAGGATTCTTATTATTAAAGTGGGTTGGGAACAATACCAGACGGTTTACCCCCAACAAAAGAGCCCCAGGTTGGTAGTGGACTGTTTGGTGTCCATCTACAAATTCTTCACTTCAAATTTCAATTTTCCAAATCCATCAAACCTTCAAGATTTCATATTTTCCCCAATTTAACCTATGATTAAAAAATATATATCTTTCTTGAAGGCTGAGCAATTGCCCAAAATTTTCACAAACTGCAAAACATTGGTTAAGAAGGTAAACAGAGGGATTTGATGTTGCTTGGAACAGGAAGCAACATCAAAACAGCCTTTACGTTTATCCAATGAAAAGTGAAAGGTTAAATGATCATCATGACAAGAACGTGAGACGAAGAAAAAACGTGAGTCCCCATGACCTCTAGAACACCGGAGAGGCGTTCTATTTGCTTAAGTATGAGAACTCACAGAGAGCAAGGCCAAAGGCCATTTAACTGAGTTCATGTTTAATAGGCGTCTTGGAGAATAGATAGACAGAGAACAAAAGAGAATTGAAATTGGAACTGTGGTAAAAGTAGGATCCTTTTTATTACTTAACGGTGTATATTGCAAAACATTCCACGTTTATTGAGTTCAGTTTCGTTTTATTTACAGCTGTTTTCGTATACTTTGTCAATCCAGATCTACGAAACTAGATCTTTGAAACCAGATCTGTAGCAATGTTGAAACATACTGTCATATTGTTCATTATAAGTCTTCGAGTCCAGAAATAAAGTCTTAAGCTATTCAAATCATACTATGCACACCAGTCCCTTTCAAGCTCTCTGAATAATAGATAGGGAAATGAGACCTCACTTGAGTGAGTTGAAAGTGTAAATGTATAGGGGGGATGGAACTTGCGGGAAGCGAAAACGCGGTAGCGTGGAGGAGCAAACGAGAAAGAGAGAAAACATGTTGCAACTGCTAACGTTAACAGCCCGGCATAGGACCCTCACTTATGCCCGGGATTGAACGAAGTATTGTTTAATTAGTAGTTTATATATGGCAGGGTATTTGACATTTTCATATTACTTCATATTTGACAGAATTGTGTGAGGACACTTTGTGATGCTTATCATAAGGAACTTGAATTTCATTAGGGTTCAATCCTGGACGTATTTGAGGACCCTTACACGAACTGGGCTGAAATGAGATGTAGAGCTCTTATTAATGTTCATACTCGCTTAGTCAGGGAGAATAGCAGTTCGTTTATGTCCTATTATTTAGTTATTTTTTTATGTTTTTATTTTGCTTTAATTTATAAGGAAGTTATAGCAACTTACTTGCAGTTTGAACTATACTCCATGTGAAATTCATGAAATGTGATTCTCATCGCCATGCCTTGTGGAATGGGAACCGAATAAACACAATCCATATTGCTTGGATAGTTGTCTGGATATCCAGGACTTATTAGTGTATTGTTTATCACAGAACCACATTCTGTGTCTGCAACAGCAAATATATAGAACTTTAATTTAGAGCTTTTCCTCCCTAAGAATAAAGTTATCCTATTAGACGTTTCCCAAAGCTTCTAGAGTCAATTTACTTAATGAATAACGTTTAATTAACAATTATTCCATGAGCGCACGTTGGATATGAGATGATAGATAGCCAAAGAGGCGCGTAGCGCCGAGTTGGCTATAATCATCTCATATCCAACAAGTGCGAGTTAATTAAAAACGCCCCCCAAAATAGAGAAAACTAGACTACAATAAAAACAAAAAGGCCCAAAAAATCACCCATACGCTCGCCATTTTTGTAGATCATGGTATAATGGCTCATATACCATGATGGCTTAGCCAATGAAAAATCTTGAATTGCATTATCCAATGATCCAGTTTTTAATAATTACTGATATAACCCAGGAGGAATGCGACCTAGGGACAGAAGCTCCCCTGCGAGTTAAACATGGAAAGTCAAAAACCTCGCTATCTTTCCCGACGTCCTTGTCCCACATCATAAAGATAAGGACCAATGACTCCAATGACTACTTCAATAATTGTTGTCAATAATTTTTGCACGGTGAACTGTGACTCGAGAATGTAGGGACTCTGCTTCACCATTAGCAGCTTATTAAATTTGTTATATTGTTTTTAGATATATTTTACAGCCATTATTCAACGATTTTTGAGGTTGTAAACACATTGCCCACCTGGTGACGAAAGTTGACTGATTTTTACTAACGATGCAAGGCTTTTATTTACCAGAAAACGGCCTCGACACAAGCTAGAATATCCACAAGCGTAAGCAGAACCCCAAGGATTAAAATATTTTTCTTTTTTTTGTGCTTCCGCGTGGCTTGCATTCACTCGATACAGTGTGAAAACTTAACACCGCGTAAACGAAAGGAAATTGACTACATAAGCATCTGGCTAAGAAGTACTCCGGGGCCAAAGCATTTCAATAACATTGCAGTGGTCGTGGTTGATTTTATTCTCTGTGGATAATTTAAAGGTAGAAACATCAAAGCCCAAGCGTGAAGTAAAATTCAGGACCTCCTGCTCGCAGCTCCTCCACGAGGTTGCAAATATCATCTTGGCTTCTTCCTTCTCTAAGAATATACCTAACTAAATAAAAAACATGTCATTTTTGTCCATTTTTGTACTCGCTTTCTTCGTCGCAAGAACAAATCTGAATGTGAAGCTAAATTTCTAAATACGTCATACAGTTTTACCCTCTACCCTTAGAAAATGCCTCTAAGACAGTGGATATCATTAAGAAAAAGAGGAGAGGTAAGGGGAAAAAAGTTCTTCCAAAAAAAAAATCGCAATTTAAACAGTTATAAAATAGTGGTCAAAGTTTGATTCTACTCCCAACACTTAGGGATGTTATGCTACACTAAGCCCGTTAGGATTCCTAACGGGCTTAGTGACTTAACGGATTTGCCCAAATGTGCTCCTTTTAAGCGCAATGTTTTTTTTCGAATTAAGCCGGGTTGTAGGACGAATTTACTCTAAAATCTTTACATAACTTGAATCCTTGTTTTATTCCTGAAAATCTTTGATGTAGAAATGGTCTGCAAGTGCACTTACTTTGTGTTGCCAGCGCGCCACCCTTTTCACTAAACATAAGCAGTACTAGTAAAAAAGCCACTGTCATGATCTTTAAATAGTTTTTGTTTATAAACGGGTGGATGGATCTTTGACTTTGAGCCTTCACTCCTGGAGATTGAAAAGAAAATACATACAAATAGAAATAAAGAAAATTAAATTGTTGCGCAGAGATACGAAAGTTTCGATTCTTTTCGAGGGTACAAACAGACATATATATATATAATCACCAATAAAATGCCAAATGATTTCACTTTGCTATGTAACCACAGCAAAGGTAATCTTTTCACGTGTAAAGATAACATGTTATTATCCAACTGCACCTCGTAGAGTACAAATAACCCCCAAGACGAGTACAAATATCACGCGGTATTTGTACTCCAGAGGACCGGTTAAACAGGTTTGTTTGCTGTTGACCAATCAGTTTGCTGGATTTCCCGCGCCAATTCCGTTCCGCTTCGCATACTTCTGTCACGCATTCCCCGTAAATATCCGCGAAATTCGCCCGT
>CM042756.1:8059531-8068288 GCA_022496165.2 Catalaphyllia jardinei
GCTAGCATCTTGCCTTTAGGGGGATCAAATGCAATCACCTCTCCTCACTTGATCGAGAGGCCAGTCTGCCATCACAAACAGATCCGGATTTCCTCCCCGCAAGACGGTTGTCGAGATTCAGCTAAGTTTTATTGCGTTTTAAGGACGTTCGCGCCCATTGCTACTGCGCATTTCTAGTGAGCATGCTATAATGACGTGGCTCGTGCCACGTCATGCGTTTCAAGCGCGCGCACCGAGTCGAAACTCAACAAAATATAGAGTTGATGCGATAACTTGATCTGCGAATATTTTTGTTGGATGCACGGTGACCCCCACTTTTTTTCGACACATCGCTTCCTTTTCTGATTCTTTCCATTATACTAAAAAACAAAAATAACCTGTACGTGGGAAGTTTTTAATATTTCTCATACACTATTCAAATAGGGTCGAATTAGTATATGGATACAGGTGTGCGTGAGATTAGAAGTTGTAGTTTTCAAGGCTAATTTTAGCTGATTTAATGACATATGTAGCAAAGATCTATGAAATAGGCCTATATATGCTGTGTTAAACACACATAACTTAGATACGATTCTTCAACTTAAATATATGCCGATAGTGATGAAAGCGGCCTTATGCGTCCCATGGCGCAGCGAGGAAAGATGATGATGATGATAGTAATGAATCCGTCCAGAATCACCTCGAATGACTGGAAACCCTAGAAATACTATGGTCTGTGCTACGCCTTATCTTCAAAACGAGTTCGGTGACCCCCGATTTTTTTACGTTTTTATCTTACTTTATCATTTTCTACCTGCAGTCGACGTTTTAAAAAAATCTGTACGTGGGAAGTTTTTGGGCGCTAACGTTTTTAAAGGGACAGTGTTATGAGCTGCGCATGTGCAACGTTTCGTTTGAAACTTAAAAAAGTCAGGCAAAATTTTACTGAAGTTTGAGGGCAACAGGGCCGGGCACGGAACGTTGAGGATGATTAGTTTTGAAACATCTACTTTCTCTTAGCTCTAAAAGAGCGCAGTGCAGCTGCATAATGTGCATATGTCTTGTGAAAGGGAATTTTAGCCCGTGTGGAAAAAGGAATCTCGCACATGCGCAGGTCGTGAAACTTCCTACCATAGAATATCTGTACCACGCACATCGGGCACCTCAGGTGTACCTTAGCTGCAGACGAAAATTACCGGGAACATGCCGAAAGCAACTTTCAATTGTTGTTGACTTAATCCATGGAATAATTTTTAACTACCATGACCGAGTTGTAATCTCGTACATTGTGTTTTAGCTATTGTTCCAGTTCGAAAGGTGTGAAATTAGACGAAAAGGCGAGTGGAAGGGGATCTACCCTAAACAGACACTTATTACTAACTCATGGGTCACCATCACCTCTTCAAATGACGACCTCCTAATCTCTTCCTCTATAAAGACACGGATAATCCCTGAATTTTGTCTGTTTGCAAATAAATCAAGAAATCGGTTCAGGCTTGTATGGATAACGTGGGGGGTCAACTAACCGACTTCTTGATTTCACAACATCACTACGGGGTCGGTTTCCAGAATCGACAAAGACATAAGTCAGAGCCACCTTGAATGTAACAGCAGTCTTTCTGCAGTTGATTTGTACGTTTAGTCACGCACCCGGTACAAACTGACTGAAGGGTTTCAGCCTCAAAGCTAAGACTAAAAACCTCCTTGTGCAGTATATGATCATTAAACCATGGTACAAAATTTACTTTGTTGAAGAAAGTTAATGAAACAAATGCTCGATAGCCTTTATTTGAATGGGCAATCATCCAAACGTAAGTTAGATAAAGGTTAAACTTACCATGTAAAGCTCTTGCAGTCGTCGAAATATAAATTGTAAATCTCATTCTTAGATTTGTCGTAATATGTTTCGAAGTCGTATTTATCCGCTATCAGAGTGAAGGCTCATCTTTCCTTGTCACCATTGTAGCGTTTATCCACAAAATACGTTACATTCCTGTGAGACAGGCTGATCTCCATGCGGGGGTGAAATTCAACGGGAGTAACATTCTGCGGCAACGGTTCGTAACTTGAATCCTGGGAGTTGCTGGAGCAATCAAGAGAGCTTGCCAGCTCATGGAGGAAAAGTAGGAGAGACGTCAAACAAAGTGTCGACGACAGCATCTTTATGAACAAAGTTAACGGAAACGGATGTCTTTGTTCGTGGATCAGATTAGTGTCTGAGGTAATTCTTGCGTAACACCTGTTAGCCTAATGCGTGGCATGATGGTGCCGCGTCACGGAAAGTTAAGTCGGTAAGTACATTACTTGCAAAAAATTTCGGACGTTTTTAATTTCGGACAAAAATAGTGTTCGAAAATAAAACCGTCCAAAATTTTTAAGCGTCCGAAATTTTTACAGTATAGTATAAAACTTAAAAAGTACTTTCTGGGCGACTGCATCACATATTCAATATGGCTAGAAATCGGATTACGCGGTTTTGCTCAGTCATTCTTTTTATCAGTGGAAAGGAAAATATTTGTTTCTTTTATGGTGCATCCGGCTGAAAAAACCTTGAAGGTAGAGTAAAAATATCATTTTCACAGATTTTATTGCAGTCTTATTCATGTTTTTAGCGTAAATTTACTTTAGGCATGTTTCAGCGCAGTGTCCGAAATTTTTGTCCGAAAATTTAAAGGGAGAAAGGGAAAAGTGTTCGAAAATTAAACGTCCCAAAGAAAACGTGCAAAATTTTAACGTCTGATATTTTTTCAAGTAATGTAGTAATTTCAACAGATTTATCTGGTATCTATGGCCTTGTGCTCTGCCTTAGAAAAAATGGAACTTACTACGTCGATGGGTCTTGGAAATAGCGCCCCTCCCTCCACCCCTCCCAAGGAGCATTCCCTATAATGGCCAAAAAGCGGAGGCTCCGCGCGAAAGATTCCCGAAAGGGGTAGTTTCTTTTATAGGCTTTAGGTCAGTATAAAAGTGTATGTATTTTACTATCTGAAAGAATACGAAAATCTGTGACCTGGATATTTAAATGGCTTTCAATTAAAATATTACTAACAAACTCACCTCATGGCTGTATCATTTAATAAATTGAACAGAGTAAGCACTGTATAAAAATGACCAGAATATTTCCTTTTTAAGCGATTTGTTCATAATACGGGCTGGTTCTGAAGGCATGTGAAAGGATTACCTGGTATTCAATGAAAGCTTTTCGTGACTGTATTTTTTCTGCCCAAGTGGAATTTAACAAAGTAAGAGGTTGGACCTCGGGGCGGCGGTTTGGGGGGGGGGGGGACATCCCGTGGGGGAATTATCACGCATCGGACTTCGACTGGACTTTTCAGTTGTAGGAGCTGGGATCATGGGATTGTAGTTAACTGCTACGTGTCTTATTTGGGGTCCTAGGACCTCAAACGACAATTGAAAAACGAAGTTCAAATGAATTTTAGTAAATTATTACAATGTTCTTCAGTTATCTGTTTGATGTTTAAACATCGTGGGAGAGGAACATAGAGGAAGGTCAGAAAAAAACACTTACTTAATTTAGGGCTATTAATGAAGAAAGAGAGAGGGATGTTAGATTATTGGACAAGCAAACAAACAAAACCAAAAATGTTCTAACAGAAACAAGAACAAAAAACATTGAAGTGAAGCTACCAAGAACAAGATAAAATAGACCTCCTTCATTAAGCGCATGTGCCTCTTAAGTGGGGCTCTCCGTGGGTCAGAAAATGTCCGCAGTGCTCTAATTTAGACACTCAAAATTCAAAAGAAACAATCAAGGGAAAAGAACAGCTGAATGCAGTGATTTGTTTAAGTTATGTTTGATGGATACGGACGTCCGTTTTCAAATGCAAATTCAAACGATATCAGACCTTAAAATGATCTTCTTTTAGTGGACGTTCACTTCCCCTGTTTACGATTAGCACGGCAATTTATACCCGTTCGAATCTGAACATAAACTTCGAGTGTCGAAATCAACAGCTGTGTGCGAGAAGGTCATTTTTACACTTCGATATAAATGAAAATGGCAAAAGAAACTTGGATACGCTGGAAGTCAAACTATCTGTTGGTAAAATGAACGGTATATAAGGATTTCAGTCGTTTATTTCACGATATTCTTGATTCAACTTTACCGACTTTACATATCTCTGAGGTACTTGGAACCTTTTTAGCCAGTAACGCAGCTTTAAATAGACTTAAAGAAACAATTACATCAATTTGAAATATCAAAGTTTCACATTCCTTTCGTAACAAGTAATATGGGGCTGTAACTAAAATGGGTACGTTATGGAAGTTCATCGGGGAGGAAATATGCGCTCGTTCGGTAAGTCAGCAGTCAAGCAGACAGGCGGTCAGTCACTCAGTCGATAATTCGGTGGGTCATAAAATAATTTTTTGGGGGTCCGTGACAACTTTATTAAACGATCGATTTAGAAAGGAAGAAAAACCCTTAATCAAAACGGAACCCACGGCGTGTGCAATTATTTTGCACCTGCCGTGTTATTCCTTATTCCTTCACCTGTACCTGTCTGTAGTGATTTGCCAAAAGCCAAGGCTAATTTCAGTAAGTAAGCAAAAGGTTCGTAATTGATACATTTAAGAGTCAAGAAACGTGATTGGCTGATGCAGAGTTTGCGTGAGACGTTATCTGTGAAACGAGTCAAGACTACAATTTTGGTAAACGTAAAAAATATATTAATGCCATCTACTTTACGCATAACTTGTCTTGTAGCTGAAAAATAAAATTACATTGCGTGCAAAATTAATAAGAAAAAAAAACCAGCAACTGTTTTAAAATATCAATATGCTTTCCTTAATTTCTATTCATTATGATCATTTAACGTCCGTTGTTTGTTCGTTTAGATGTCGCTCGAGCTAACGGTCTGTTTCATGTAACAACTCAAGGGCGTAACCAGGGGGGGGGGGTGGGTCCTGGGGTGCCCGTGACACCCCTTTGTAAGCCTTTTTGTAAGCAAGCAACTTACAATATTCAGGTGACAATCTGGTGAATACCCTCTGTATGACTAAGTGTGACCCCCCTCCTTTAAAAATCCTGGCTACGGCTACGCCCATGCAACTTTTGACATGGGACAGTGATCTGTTCAATTTGATGGCAGACCGATATTCTAGCGATTTAAATTGAAAATACGGAAAAGTACTAATACCATGAGTTCCTAGTCAACAAGTCAAAGTCTTGTATCACGACTGTGAGGGAAGTTGTTGCAGAAAAAGTTGTTAATCTTACGGCTAAAGTAAACATTTTTTCTTGCTCTATCTCGGTTTTATTCTGTCATATTCAAACCTTTTTGCATAATGTTATTTTGGTTTCTTCTGTGGCTTCAATATCAAAGAAGCAAGTCGTGAGTTCATCTTCTTCGGCTGCAGCACTCAGGAACTAATCGGATGGAAAGCTTTTAATAATGTTTGGAAACCTTCGTGTGGCCTTTGGACAAGTCTTAGAGAATAACTTCGAAAATCTTCGGAAAGAGGTCTCAAATCTTCGGAAAATCGTCAAAAACGCCGCCCATTTTGAAACACGTTAAAATAAGTGAAAGTTCAAAATGAGTGATTTAAAAGTTTCCTGGTTTATTTCACGGTAAACAAATTATTTTGATTCTAAAGATATCTCACGCCAGCGCCATATTTCATCTTTTGCAAGAAACGAATGCTTTCTCATGTTGCATAATTTATATCGGAGTCCACGTGACTTTTAGGGCGGCGTGATGGCCTCATGGGTATTGCATTCGATTGCGTATCGAGTGGTCCGTGCTCGGCTCTGGCCGGCCGGGGACACAATGTTACGTTCTCAGTTGGGCAAGACACTTAACTCTTACAGTGCATCTCTCCACCCAGGGGTACAAATGATACCGGTAAATTCAATGCTGGGGGTAACCCCGCGATGGACCACCATCCCTCCCAAACGGGACTGGGGGGGGGGGGTAGTATTGGCGTCTGCGGACTAGTCCAATTTGTACAATTAATTAAACTTGACTGAAAAATAAACGCAATGATAGTAATTGTTATATATATACACTATGATAGAAAATATTCTTCTATAATTTTCTTCTATAAGAGAATTCGCTCCTACATATTTACCGCGGACAAAGTTAAGAGTGATAAGTCGGACTGGATTTTAAAATGTGAAGTATTTATTTTACTACCATAACCGAATGGCTTAAAAGATTATCAAACCGCAAATATGAAGAATCTTACGACAGGAGCGAAAATTTGAATTTTCTTTTATTGCATAATTGCAAACTATTTGCAGAAATAGGAGTTCACATTTTGATGAAATCTAGGAGTTCGAAATACCGCTTGATCAACCAAGATGGTTGATGGAATTCATGCAAATTGAGCATTTTTAAAAGGCTAGTACAAAAAGAATCAACTTGAATTGATTTCATATTCCTACATTTTGTAACTTACGCTTTGATCGTTTCTCTGAGTTAAATATCATCTTGAACCAACAAACTGCTTTCTGGGCCATGGTTTTTAGTAGAACGCACTTGGCCAATTTTTTTTTCCATAGCTCCCTTTACACGATTTTTTTTCTCCGAGGCCTGAAGAAGAAGAGCAGAGTTAAAATGAATTCGATTAATGTTTTTCAATTGCTTGTTTAATGTTTCAACAGAAGCATATTTCCGTTCAAGACTTTCCATGAGTTGAAGAAGGTCGAAAAACTACATTTAGCTAAGGATATTGAATTCTATGAAAGAGAAACAGGTGGCAGAAAAAAAAAAACACTGAAGGAAATAAGGCAAACAAACAAATGACAAAAAAGGAAATGAAATGAAGATACCAAAATAAAAATAGGCCTCCTTTGTTTAACACAGCTGGCCCTTGCATGGGGCTACCCATGGGTCGGGAAATGTCTAGTATTGCCCAAATTGGTAGCTCAACATTCGAACTGTCAACGGAAAAGAACAGCTGGTCATCAATGCAGCAGTTTTGATTCAGTCATGTTTTTTTGATACGATGTACGCTTTCAAATATAGATTAAAAGGGTGTCAAATCATTTTAACCGAATAGACTTCCACTACAGCTGTTGTCTGAAAAATAGCAATTGCCTTCGAATTTAAAGTCGCGTACATGTAGAACATTTGTATTCTACAATAAGATAGAAAATGACAAATGGAACTTGACCAGGCTGGACGTCAAAATCTTTGTTGATAAACTCAAGCTATGATATGAAATCTCTCTTAATTCTGTTTTTATTAACGGTATCTTATTGATGTACAACTGAACTTTAAAGTGTCACGATTGCCAGTTGATGCAAGTTTACCAATCTCTGAGACAAAGTACAAATTTTTCAGTGAGCAGGACGGAAACACTTTATCTCAGTAATTCAAAATAGTAGGGGTTTATATTATTTTTTTGGATGCTTGACAACTTCATAAAATGATTAACCAGCGAAGAAATTAAAAACCTTATCAAGACGAAGCCCGCAGCGCGCACAGTTCTTTTGCATCTGTTGTGTTCTCGCATTTGTAGCTCATATTTGTGGAAAAAAAACCACAACAAAACAACAACAAATAAAAACAATCATTGTTATACAACCCGAAGCAAGAAAAGATTGCTAGAGGATGCTTTTAAGAACTATGAAACGCGATATCATGAGTTTAGAGTTTGCGTGATTATCTATGAAATTTCACTATGGACTGGCAAGATATTGCTTATGCATAGGGTCAAACGTAAATTGAACCCTTCAAATTCGCGCAGAACTTGTTTTGTTGTTCTGAAATATAAACGGCACGCTTGCTGCGTGCAAAATGAGCAAAAAGACACAGCAATTGTTTCGACTATCAATAATGCTCTCCTAACGTACATATTGTATTCAATATGTTCATTCAACATCAGTTAGTGTTTTTCCTTTCTAGCAGCTGGAATGTAAGTACTTCTTGCGCCCTTATCCTCTGCCAGAACTCCTAATAAAGGGTCAGCTAAAAGGACGGAAATTTAATAACTTCCTGACTCAGAATCACTTCCTAGCAAGAGAAAATCAAGGGAAGTACGTGTGCTAGTATCACAGCTGTGAAACAAGTTTATACAAGACATTTTACAAATCTTACTGATGTGGTAAACCTTTTTCTTCCATAAATACACACTTCCTTTACGTATTTTTTTTCCTGGTTAGCTGTAACTGCCATATCAAGAAATCCGGCAAGTCTCGAGCACATAGCCCTCAGGGAGTGGACAAAAAGCTTGGGAAACTACGCAGAGCAAGGTGGTAAGTACTTAAAACAAGTCAAATTTCAACATTCGATATTTAAAAATTCACTGGTTTATTTGAAAAAAAACTTTTTTTAAAGCAAGGTTTTCAGATGTCACCAATTTGCTTCGCAAGCGAATTAATTTTAGACATGTAACAATGATACTACGCAGAAAGTTTAACGGGACAACGACATGATAAATTTCAAACTGGAAGCCAAGAATTGCAACCGTGGACAGCTGTTTCGACCTTGTTGGGTCTCTTCAGCACGGTTTAGCAAGTAATGTAGTAATCGGCGAGAGGTCGGCTGATTCTATCATGTCGTTGTTCCGTCAAGCTTTCTACGGAGCTAGTAATCAGCTTTGCATCATTGTCACGTTTCTAATCTTTCTGTTTTTGGCTGATCAGATCTTTTACAGATCCTACGTAAACCAGCAGCATTTTCGTTTGCGGTCATGTGCATCAAACGAATTAATTTTACTCGCTTGCGAGGTGAGAGACCACCTCGATCTTTGTAAATTTTTTAACCAAGAGGAACCGAGTTCTGATCGTCGATAGCATGAGATTAAAGTGTA
>CM042756.1:8068388-8088193 GCA_022496165.2 Catalaphyllia jardinei
ATACTTCTGTCACGCATTCCCCGTAAATATCCGCGAAATTCGCCCGTACGGACATAAAACTTTGACGTGTTGGATAATAAATCTCTTGTTACATGTTTTGTTGTGTGGTATCGCTGAGAATTTTTACTCGTTGTTTGTATTTTGACTCGCCCTACGGGCTCGCCAAAATACAGCACAACTCGTAAAAATACTCAGTGATACTACACAACAAAACGTCTAATAAGATATATTTATTTTCACTTGTAAAGATATAAAGATTTTGCGCACGGGCATGTGTGTGCTTACCTAAAGCCATGAAGGACTCTTCACTCAGTCTGATTTGTCAGCGCACTCCCATACTGGGATCGGGAAAGTCGAAAGCATTCGAAACGGAGATAAATAGTAGAGATTATAAGTTTTAGCTGATTTTAGGTTGATTGTGTAGAAACAAGAGCTCCTGGCGAAAATAAATAACGGACTTCGGAAGTATTCGAATTTATGATTAATAAACACCACATTTTCGGGGCATTTGTTCAAGGTATCTTTGTTTCCATTGCAAGTAGTTTTTGACTTGTTGTTTGGTGAATTATTTGCCGAATCGCTAATTCTTTAAGTTTCTTCACATTCTTGCGTTGCATTCAATTAATATTAAATTGCAGATTTTTGAATTTATACGGTAACCTTTAATATTTACGTCGGTTTTAGCAATCGTAGAAACAACCCTTATTAACCTACTCAAAGATGATAGCCGTCTTTTGGAGATCTTTAAAATGTTTTAATCCAAAAAAAATCCGCTCTAGCATGCCTTTTTCTGTTAAATACAATATTTCTTTATCTTAATTTGTCGACCGTAATACTTACAAGCTAAGAAAGATTGAATCAACCATAAGAATGCCGCTTAGAGTGTTCGTTGAAAATCAAAAGAAAATGAGGAGACAGAGTAACTTTACGGGCATTGCCTGGGATATCTCGATTCCTCTAAAGTTATTTTCAGTTCTAGATGGAAACGGAAATCTGAAATTGACATATCCCAAAGCCCGGAGTAGGGCTCACCCACTGTGTTCCCTCATTTTCTAGATCTCCAAAAATCACCAACTTACAGTTCTTTTTTTTTGTAATTAATATTAAATTCTTTCAAATTTTGAGGCATGCAAGTGAGCAATGTTTTACACTTTAATCTCATGCTATCGACGATCAGAACTCGGTTCCTCTTGTTTAAAAAAATCGATCAAGGTGGTCTTTCTCCTCGCACGCGAGTAAAATTAATTCGTTTAAACCAAAAGCACATCATCTAGTTGGTTTAAACATATTAATGCACATGACCGCAAACGAAAATGCTGCTGGTTTACGTAGGATCTGTAAAAGATCTGATCAGCCAAAAACAGAAAGACTAGAAACGCGACAATGATGCAAAGCTGATTACTAGCTCCGTAGAAAGCTTAACGGAAGAACATGATAGAATCAGCCGACCTCTCGCCGATTACTGCATTACTTGCTAAACCGTGCTGAAGAGACCCAACAAGGTCGAAACAGCTGTCCACGGTTGCAATTCTTGGCTTCCAGTTTGAACTCTATCATGTCGTTGTCCCGTTAAATTTTCTGCGTAGTATCATTGTTACATTTCTAAAATTAATTCGCTTGCGAAGCAAATAGGTGACATCTGAAAACCTTGCTTAAAAAAAAGAATTTGTTTTTTTCAAATAAACCAGTGAATTTTTAAATATCGAATGTTGAAATCTGACGTGTTTTCAAGTACTTACCACCTTGCTGCGTCGTTTCCCAAGTTTTTTGTCCACTCTCTGAGTGCTATGTGCTCGAGACTTGCCGGATTTCTTGATATGGCAGTTACAGCTACCCAGGAAAAAAAACATACGTTAAGTATGTATTTATGGCAGAAAAAGGTTTACCACATCAGTAAGATTTTTAAAATTCCCTGTATCAACTTGTTTCACAGCTGTGATAGTAGCACACGTACTGCCCTTGATTTTCTCTTGCTAGGAAGTGATTCTGAGTCAGGAAGTTATTAAATTTCCGTCTTTTTAGCTGACCCTTTGTTAGGAGTTCTAGCAGAGGATGAGGGCTCAAGAAGCACTTACATTCCAGCTGCTAGAAAGGAAAAACACTAACTGATGTTGAATGAACATATTGAACACAATATGTACGTTAGGAGAGCATTATTGATAGTCGAAACAATTGCTGTCTCGTTTTGCTCATTTTGCACGCAGCAAGCGTGCCGATTATATTTCAGATACAAGAAAACAAGTTCTGCGCGAATTTGAAGGGTTCAATTTAACTTTGACCTTATGCATAACCAATATTTTGCCAGTCCAAAGTGAAATTTCATGGAAAACTAAAACTTAGATTCTCTTTTGTTGGAGACTAACGCAAACTCTAAACTGAGCAAATCGGGTTTCATAGTTCTTAAAAGCATTCTCTAGCAATCTTTTCTTGCGTCCGGTTGTATGACAATGATTGTTTTTTTCACAAATAAGAGTCAGTTACAAATGCGAGGAGAACACAACAGATGCAAAAGAACTGTGCGCGCTGCGGGTTTCGTCTTGATAAGGTTTTTTAATTTCTTCGTTGGTCAATCGTTTTATGAAGCTGTCACGGATCCAAAAAACAATATAAACCCTTGCTATTTTGAATTACTGAGACAAAGTGTTTCTGTCCTGCTCACTGAAAAATTTGAACTTTGTCTCAGAGATTGGTAAACTTGCGTCAACTGGCAATCGTGACACTTTGAAATTAATAAAGCGATTTCAGTTGTACATCAATATATAAGATACGGTTAATAAAAACAGAATTAAGAGAGATTTCATATCCTAGCTAGCTTGAGTTTATCAACAAAGATTTTGACGTCCAGCCTGGTCAAGTTCCATTTGTCATTTTCTATCTTATTGTAGAATACAAATGTTCTACATGCACGCGACTTTAAATTCGAAGGCAATTGCTATTTTTCAGACAACAGCTGTAGTGGAAGTCTATTCGGTTGAAATGATTTGACACCCTTTTAATCTACGTTTGAAACTATGACTGAATCAAAACTGCTGCATTTGTGACCAGCTGTTCTTTTCCGTTGACAGTTCGAATGTTGAGCTGCCAATTTGGGCAATACTAGACATTTCCCGACCCATGGGTAGCCCCATGCAAGGGCCAGTTGTGTTAAACAAAGGAGGCCTATTTTTATTTTGATATCTTCATTTCACTTCGTTTTTTGTCATTTGTTTGTTTGCTTTATTTCCTTCGGTATTTTGTTTTCTGCCACCTGTTTCTCTTTTATAGAATTCAATATCCTTAGTTTAATGTAGTTTTTCGACCTTCTTCAACTCATGGAAAGTCTTGAAAGGAAATATGTTTCTGTTGAAACATTTAAAAAAGCAATTGAAAAACATTAATCGAGTTTATTTAAATTCATTTTAACTCTGCTCTTCAAATGTCTTCTTCAGGCCTCGAAGAAACAAAAACGTGTAAAGGGAACTATGGGAAAAAATTGGCCAAGTGCGTTCTACTAAAAACCATGGCCCAGAAAGCGGTTTGCTGGTTCAAGATGATATTTAACTCGGAGAAACGATCAAAGCGTAAACTACAAATTGTAGGAATATGAAATCAAGGCAAGTTGATTCTTTTTGTACTGGCCTTTTATAAATGCTCAATTTGCATGAATTCCATCAACCATCTTGGTCGATCAAGCGGTATTTCGAACTCCTAGATTTTTTGAAATTTGAACTCCTATTTCTGCAAATAGTTTACCAAAAGGGTCTTTTCCAAGCAATTATGCAATAAGAGAAAATTCAAATTTTCGCTCCTGTCGTCAAATTCTCCATATTTGCGGTTTGGTAATCTTTTAAGCCATTCGGTTAGGCCATCACGCCTTTCTAAAAGTCACGTGGACTCCGATATAAATTATGCAACATAAGAAAGCATTCGTTTCTTGCGAAGGATAGAATATGATGCTGGCGTGAGATATCTTTAGAATCAAAATAATTTGGTTCGCTTGAAATAAACCAGGAAACTTTTAAATCACTAATTTTGAACTTTCACTTATTTTAATGCGTTTCCAAATTGACGGCATTTTTTACGCCCTTGAGTTGTTACATAAAACAGACCTTTAGCTCGAGCGACATCTAAAGGAACAAATAACCGACGTTAAATGATCATAATGAAGAGAAATTAAGGAAAGCATATTGATATTTTAAAACAGTTGCTGTTTTTTGTTTCAGTAATTTTGCACGCAACGTGATTTTATTTTTTAGCTAGGAGAAGACAAGTTATACGTAAAGTAGATTGCATTAATTTATTTTTTGCGTTTACTAAAATTGTGGTCTTGACTCGTTTCACACATAACGCCTCGCGCAAACTCTGCATCAGCCAATCACGTTTCTTGACTCTTAAATGTATCAAATACGAACCTTTTGCTTGCTTACTGAAATTAGCCTTTCTGCAAATCACTACAGACAGGTACAGATGAAGGAAGAACACAGCAGGTGCAAAATAATTGTACGCTCCGTGGGTTCCGTTTTGATTAAGGGTTTTTCTTCCATTTTAAATCGATCGTTCAATAAAGTTGTCACGGACCCCCCAAAAATTGGTTTATGACCCACCGAATTATAGACTGAGTGACTGACCGCCTGTCTGCTTGACTGCTGACTGACCGAACGAGTGAATATTTCTTCCCCGACGAACTGCCATAACGTACCCATTCTAGTTACTATATTACTTGTTACAAAAGGAATGTGAAACGTTGATATTTCAAATTGATGTAATTAAGTGTTTCTTTAAATTGCACCTAACCCCAATTTTTTTTTTCGCTAAACCGAATCTACTTGTTATTTGAAGCATTTGGGCGCAAACATTTTTTAATTTGCTTGAATGCGCTATTTTCTATGGCCCTCTCAACGTCGCACTTGAAGTGTTGCACGACCGAGTTTAAGGGAGTCTGGGGCGGCGGTTGCTGATGATGTCTACCCAGGAACCAATGGCGTCTCAGTCAGCTCTCTGTATTTGCGGAGAAAATGGAAAGCAAAATCAATCGTTCCAATATATTTTGGAACTAAAACGTCCGAGATTTGTTTAAGAATCATCATTTCTTCTTCATCACTAGAGTCAGAGTTAAGTTTCGATTCAGACTCCGAAATAAAACTTCGATCGAGCACGTTCAGACGTTCGAAATCCGTGTGAAATCACTGCCTGGGGCTTTGAGAGCACTTTGCAATATTTCAACGATGGGGAAGAACTCTTTGTGGACGAGCTGCTCGTATATTGGGAATAGGAAGCTAGATACGAAGCTAGTGGAAGAGTAGGAAAACAAACGCTGGAAAGAAAACTCAGGACTGCTTTGGATGGTAAATTCATTACCTAAACACAAGGTTTCCATAAGTGTTTATAAAGCCCGTTTACAGTTATCGCTAGCGAGAATGTATTTTTTCAAGGTATGGTTGTTCTATTAAATCAGTTTGTATTTTACTTTCTAGAATGGTTCATGTTTATTGGAGCGAAGTATGTGTTGCAGTTTTCGAGACGTGATGATCTCCAAAACACTGGCTTCGATCCGGCGATTGAAAATCGTAGAATTGTTTGGATCTTTAGTTACACGTTTTAAGTCGTAACTCCAAATAACCGATGTAATTTTTTCTCAATGCTTAGCGTGAAATTTGTCGGATAAGCAAACAGGATGTACTCCCTAAGCGGTCTGCAGATAATATTACGCGGCCGGCATATTTTCGGCACTATTGCACAGCATTCGAAAAACTCTATGAGTCTAACAATTTTGTTATCGTGTAATTTTAAAGGATTAGTCTTCCTCTTTTATCTGAATCAAAAGAGAAATCAGTGTTGGTTGGCGGCGTATAGTTGCGACTTATTTACGTATCAGTAAGCTTATATATCGGTCGCACGACTTTGCCGGATATGTTATAAATACTGTGGGATAGGAAGATATAGGTTGTCGTTAGTATCTCTACAAATTGCTGGTAGGCTTCAGCAGAAAATCTCGAAAAGAGCCTTTGAAAGTCCGCGGAACAAATTCCACTAAGAGTTCTTCAATGGTTTTCACAGAGTTAGTTCGCTTGTTCAATAATTCGACAAAATCAACCGTCGTTCACGTTTTTATTGTACTATTGACCGATCATGGGCATTACATAGTATATCTTTCTTTAAATCTGGGATATTGCTGCAACAGCCGATAGCACCTCTGGAAGCCGTTCCTAAGCACTTTTCTTATATGTTTTGCATCATCCTCAAGGAAATGAGAGGACGGGAAATATTCGATCTTCCTGGTAGATGTCACAACAGCTGCTAGACCCATTCTCCTCAGACTCGGTCGTGCAACAAAAATGGCGGTGTTTTCGGGATTTCGTCGGGGCACAGAAAATCGAGGATTTATCGCAATCAAAAAATGTTTTTGCAGTATTTCAAATAACAAGTAGATTCGTTTTAGCGAAAAAAAATAATTGGGAGGTTAGGTGCACTTTTTAAGTCTATTTAAAGCTGCGTTACTGGCTAAAAAAGTTCTAAGTACCTCTGAGATTGGTAGAGTCGGTAAAGTTGGATCAAGAATATCGCGAAATAAACGACTGAAATCCTTATATAACGTTCATTTTACCAACAGATAGTTTGACTTCCAGCGTATCCAAGTTTCTTTTGCCATTTTCATTTATATCGAAGGGTAGAAATGACCTTCTCGCACACAGCTGTTGATTTCGACACTCAAAGTTTATGTTCAAATTCGAACGGGTATAAATTGCCGTGCTAATCGTAAACAGCTGAAGTGAACGTCCGCTAAAAGAAGATCATTTTAAGGTCTGATATCATTTGAATTTGCATTTGAAATCGGACATCTGTATCCATCAAACATAACTTAAACAAATCACTGCCTTCAGCTGTTCTTTTCCCTTGACTGTTTCCTTTGAATTTTGAGTGACTAAATTAGAGCACTGCGGACATTTTCTGACCCACGGAGAGTCCGACTTAAGGGGCACTTGCGCTTAATGAAGAAGGCCTATTTTTTCTTGTTCTTGGTAGCTTCACTTCAATGTTTTTGTTCTTGTTTCTGTTAGAACATTTTTGGTTTTGTTTGTTTGCTTGTCCAAAAATCTACCATCCCTCTCTCTTTCTTCATTAATAGCCCTAAATCAAGTAAGTATTTTTTTCTGACATTCCTTTACGTTCCTCTACCACGATGTTGAAACATCAAACAGATAACTGAAGAATATTGTAATAATTTACTAAAATTCATTTGAACTCCGTTTTTCAATTGTCATTTGAGGTCCTAGGACCCCAAATAAGACACGTAGCAGTTAACTACAATCCCATGATCCCAGCTCCTTTAACTGAAAAGTCCAGTCGAAGTCCGTTGCGTGATAATTCCCCCACGGCATGCTCCCCCCCCCCCTCCCCCGCCCCGAGGTTCAGCCTCTTACCTTTTTAAATTCCACTTTATCAGAAAAGGTACAGTTACGAAAAGCTTTCATTGAATACAAGGTAATCCTTTCACATGCCTTCAGAACCAGCCCGTATTATGAACAAATCGCTTAAAAACGAAATCTTCTGGTCATTTTTATGCAGTGCTTACTCTGTTCAATTTATTAAATGATACAGTCATGAGGTGAGTTTCTTAGTAATATTTTAATTGAACGCCATTTAAATATCTAGGTGACAGATTTTCTTATTCTTTCAGATAGTAAAATACCTACACTTTTATACTGACCTGAAGCCTAAAAAAATACCCCTTTCGGGAATCTTTCACGCGGAGCCTCCCCTTTTTGGCTATTATAGGGAATGCTCCTCGGGAGGGGTGGGGGGGGCGCTATTTCCAAGACCCATCGACGCAGTAAGTTACTTTTTTTCTAAGGCCGAGCACATGGCAATAGATACCAGATATATCTGTCCAAATCACTACATTACTTGCAAAAATTTCGGACGTTTTATTTCGGAAGTTTAATTTTCGGACACTTCCCTTTTCGGACAAAAATTTCGGACACTGCGCTGAAACATGCCTAAAGTAAATTTACCACTAAAAAACATGAATTAGACTGAAATAAAATCTGTGAAAATGATAGTTTTACTGTACCTTCAAGGTTTTTCAGCCGGATACACCATAAAAGAAACAAATATTTTCCTTTCCAGTGATAAAAAGAACGACTGAGCAAAACCGCCTAATCCGAATTCTAGCCATATTGAATATGTGATGCCGTAGCCCAGAAAGTACTTTTAAAGTTTTATACTATACTGTAAAAATTTCGGACGCTTAAAAATTTTGGATGGTTTTATTTTCGGACACTATTTTTGTCCGAAATTAAAATCGTCCAGAATTTTTTGCAACTAATGTACTCATCGACTTTCCGTGACGCACCACCATCATGTCACGCAATCGGCTACCCGGCGTTACCCAAGAATCACCCCAGACACTAATCTGATGAACGAACAAAGACATCCTTTTCCGTCAACTTTGTTCATAAAGATGCTGTCGTCGACACTTTGTTTGACCTCTCTCCTACTTTTCTCCCCTGAGCTGGCAAGCTCTCTTGATTGCTCCAGCAACTCGCAGGATCCAAGTTACGAACCGTTCCCGCAGAATGTTACTCCCGTTGAATTTCACACCCGCATGGAGATCACCCTGTCTCACAGGAATGTAACGTATTTTGTGGATGAACGCTACGATGGTGACAAGGAAAGAGGAGCCTTCACTCTGATATCGGATAAATACGACTTCGAAACATATTACGACAAATCTAAGAATGAGATTTCCAATTTATATCTAGACGACTGCATGAGCTTTACATGGTAAGTTTAACCTTTATGTTAGAGATCTAACTTGCGTGTGGATGACTGCCCATTCAAATAAAGGCTATCGAGCATTTGTTTCATTGGCTTTCTTCAACAAAGTAGATTTTGTAGCATGGTGTAATGATTATATACTGCACAAGGAGGTTTTTAGTTTTAGCTCTGAGGCTGAAACCCTTCAGTAAGTTTGTACCGGGTGCGTGACTGAGCGTACAAATCAGCTGCAGAAAGACTGCTGTTACATTCAAGGTGGCTCTGACTTCTGTCTTTGTCTAGTCTGAAAACCGACCCCGTAGTGATGTAGTGAAATCAAGAAGTTGGTTAGTTGAACCCCCACGTTATTCATGTAAGCCTATTACTCACAGATCTGTCTGATTTCTTTATTTATTTGTAAACAGACAAAATTCAGTTATTATTTGTTTCTTTATAGAGGAAGGGATTAGGAGGTCCTCATTTGAAGAGGCGATGGTGACCCATGAGTTAGTAGTGTTTAGGATAGATCCCCTTCCACTCGCCTGGTCGTCTAATTTCAGACCTTTGGAACTGGAACAATAGCTAAAACGCAATGTAAGAGATTACAACTCGCGGTCACGTTCGTTAAAAATTATTCCATGGATTAAGCCAACGACATCTGATATTTGCTTTCGGCATGTTCCCGGTAATTTTCGTCTGCAGCTAAGGTACACCTGAGGTGCCGATGTGCGTGGCACAGTTATTCTATGGTTAAGAAGTGTCACGACCTGCGCATGTGCGAGATTTCTTTTTCCATACGGGCTAAAATTCCTTTTTACAAGGCACATGCAACCGTATTGTGCTCTTTTAGAGCTAAGAGAAAGTAGATGTCTCAAAACTAACAATCCTCAGCGTTCCGTGCCCGGCCCGTTGCCCTCAAACTTCAGTAAAATTTCGCCTGTGAAACGTTGCACATGCGCAGTTCATAACACTGAAGCTCGCGAACCGTCTCCGGATCTGTTTGTGATGGCAGACTGGGCTCTCGATCAAGTGAGGAGAGGTGATTGCATTTGCAGCTAGCATTAGCGCTAAATTTCTTGCCATTTTGGTTTTTAACCCTCAGATGTCAAAACGAAATGGGTTAGGGGTAGATTCCACACCTTGGACCTTTCAGTTATATTATTTTTAACCAGTATTGAGGTTATTTTTCATAATTCTGCAGGACACAAGCTAGGTTAGATCGATATCGATGCCGATTTCCACCCAGCGAAAGCTCCTTAAAGTTGATTGGCGACGCTTGCAGCGCGACTGTTGTCTTAGACCTGGTGTACAAAAACAAAACGCAGAATTCCAGATACCTTGGAAGGAAAACCGTGCGCAATATTCCAGTTCAAGGATGGAGAATATGTAAAAGCGAAACGGCCATGGACTACTGGTAAATATCTATCTCAACCAGATAATTTTTAATTCACACTACATCCTCCAGCAGTTAAAGGGGTATTGTCACGCTATTTGGCAACTTTATAAAAAAGCCAGAAGTTGTCTTCGCATCAATTGTGTTCCAAAACTAATGATCTAAAAATATAAAACAGACAGCGGTGATAAACATATTAAAAACTTTCATTTTATAATCCTGACGTTTCGTATGCTAGTCAACATACAATTTCAAAAGAATAACCGTTACAAATGGTTTGAAAAGCTATTTATACTGTATAAATCGGGGTCTGGAACCTAGTCAGAAAAGCAATAGAAATTTAAGACGTTTCAAACGGAAACTGTCTGTAAAGGGACAATGAAAAGGGTTTCACTGCTGACATTGGCATTTAAAGCTGGCTGTAACTCTTGAATAAACAAGGTCTCCTTAACTTTGCAATGGTAGTCAGTCTTGCCAGATGCCAAAATGTCAAAATGGTCCCAGTTGATGTTGTGACCAGTTGTTTTAACGTGATCAGCAATTGCAGAAGAGTGATCGAGTTTCGAAAGGGCCTTGAAATGTTCCGTTTTCCGGTCGTAAAGTCTTCGCTTCGTTTTCCCAATGTAAAAATCGTTGCAACGGGTTCTTTTGGCTTGTTCTTGTTCTTGTAACGATTATTCTTTTGAAAATGTATCTTGACTAGCATACGAAACGTCAGGATTATAAAATGAAAGTTTTTAATATGTTTATCACCGCTGTTTGTTTTATATTTTTAATCAAGCTACCATGGCCGAAGACCAAGAGTTTATATGATACTAATGATCTAGTTTTGTTATTTAAGACTATTTGTAGGTACTGAAACTGTTTCCTGTCGCCTGTCGTTACGGCTGGCATGGATGGAAATGGACTGAAACTTGAAAAAATTGGCCAATTTTTCTCGAGTTTTTCATGCTACTTGTTCCAAAAATCCTCAAGAAATTTATTATTGTTAGCCTTCTCCGATAAAATTCATTTGATGTTTTCGTCGTAGCTTTAATTACAGAAGCATTTTGTTTATGATTAGAGCCTCAAAGTAATGATTTTAGCACAGAATTGACCTAAAACAGCAAAATCCTCGTGACACTGCTCCTTTAAGTCTTGTCCACTGGGGAAACTATGGCGCTCCAAAAAGTGGTAATATTTAAACTAGAAAGGCTAAGCAATGCATGGAGCCAAGGTTTGAGATTCACCCTGTGCAAGATATGCTTTCTTATTTCGCGTTACTTTAGGGAAACATTTATGAATTCTAAGGGTGTTACGAGATAACCTTGCAAGCAAAGTTTGATGGCCAGAGCTTTGTAGGGAGGTCGTCTTTCATGCAACACAATGCCACTAAAATACGACCCTCTCTTATAGATTAGTTACGATGAACTATGAACGTGACCAAACCTGCTATAAGACCATTCCTTTTGCAACAGAACTAGTAAAATAACCTAACATGCTTGACCTGTGTGCCCCTAAATGACCCGTCTGTCCATTTACAATAGTAATAAAACCTCAGATCGTACAATTCAGGGAGTAATACAACCCAACCCCCACCAAAACCCTGGCTAAACTAGGAAACATTGTCGCGGATATCATATTTTTTTCTTGCTATGTTTCTCGGGTGGCCAAATTAGTGGGAAACAAACAAAACGCTTTGCTGCCCCAGTGGCTAAACGGGGAAACATTGCTTTGAAAACCAAAGAGTGACGCATGCGCGTTATAATAAGAAGAAGTCTGAGGACGAATTTCTGCATATTCCCCTCTTCACTAGTATTTGTTCTCAGAACGTTATTTGACCTGAAGCAAAAACGTGTTTTTTTTGGTTTCGGAACAGCAAAATTTCTTTCCGCCATATTTTCCTGCGCGGCTTAATTGGGAAACATTTGCCTCCCAAACAATCTTTCTTAGTTTGGCCAGGCGTTAACGGCAAGGATCTTAACTGATCGCCGGTCCCGACCTAGCACCGATCCACACACTTTACATTCATTGAAACCAGATAATTCTGCCTCGCCGTGATGGTCATTGCATATATTGTGGGACTTCTAATGTATTTCTCATCTATATCTCCTCCCAGGTTCTCTGTTAATGGCTGGTCACACACGTCAGGAAACACTCCCGCCCCAGTTGTTGTTGAAGCCCGGCCTCAAAGCGCCGCAGATCTCGCTGGAGGAATCGTTCATTCGTACAGTTTCCTCGATTTTTTCTTTATCGATCCTGAATTTCAACCGCAAAGAGAAATCTGGTGCCGAGGGGCTGTTAATCCTCCCCCTCTACCGAAACTCCCTCGGAGATTTGACGTCAACCTGGAATACGTGACCTCAGATTCTACTCGCATCTGGGGGAAACGGGTAAGTAAAGTACCCCGGGGGGACTCACATATAAAGAAGGCGGGGATTCTTGTCGGAAATTTAGGGAAAAAACCAAGATCCTGTTTTTGGGCGTGGCTTGAAATTTTTTCAACCCTGAGGTATTAATTTTGAAACATGGTAGAGCCATAAGTAGCGTCCCTTGACTATCTGCTGGTAGAAAACTCGGGCTCGTAGTCTAATTGTTAAATATTTCCCAATTTTCAAAACTGCGCGCGTTGCGAAATATATTTGAAGGACAATAAATACAATAGCCTCCATTTGGGGCAAAAATATGCTAGGATATCTGTCCTTGGACATTATCTGTTCCTCGAAGCTCACAGTTTTCCTCGAGCTACGCTCTCGGAAAACTGTTCTCTTCTCCCAAAAGATAATGTCCGCGGACAAACATCCCAGCATATTTTCGCGCCAAATGGAGGTTATTATATATTAAGCATTCTGAAAATTAAGAAGTAATAGTAAAATAGTAAGTAAGTAATAGTAAAATTGGCACTAAAAATTATGAAACAAAATTTAAAGCTAACCTTATTAAATTGCACCTGATTTAAAATAATTGACACAAATGATCTTATACACAGGACTTAAAACTGCACAAATGATCTTATACACAGGACTTAAAACTGCTCAATGAAGGTGCATGTATAATGTTCGATGGAATGAGATGATAGAAGCTGTAGATGAATAAACGCTTGTCATGTCCGTTTGTAAGTTCCACCACAACCAGCTCAGTTCCTTCCCTTTCCAGGTCAAAACATTAAAATCAAAAACATTTGAGGATCTATGTCACAGTATCTGAAAACAATCTTGTACATCTGGACTAAGCAGATAACCTTTATTCGTATCTCAAGCAAAGGCCATTCCTGGATCCCAAGCCACTCCTGATATTCTTTCTCTGATCCACAAATAACTCAAGTGGCTCGCCTCTGTATCGACTCTATACTATTCATGTGGGATTCCATATTCCACTGTCTCGAGTGTTGATATACCTTCTCAATCGAAACAAAAGCTAAGGAGTAAAAAGGAGAGGTAAAATCGTCAAAACCTATGCTAATTAAGACCGGGTATCCAAACTTTGTGATTTTTTTTGTTTTAACTTGATGAATTATTACAGGAATATTATGATCTCGATAAGCAACTCTTTAGGGTCGATTATAACGGACGCCCGAATCGACCGTCAAGTACTCAACCAGGAGTTTTCATCAGGGACATGGCAAAGAAGAACAGCACTTTCTACAACAGAAAGACAGGTGAGAAGATTTGAATTTATAGTTTCCCTTAATTAGTTGCGCAGTCTTCCTGGGAAAATAGAGCCATTTTTGTATTCTTTGCATTGCACTAGAACTAGCTTGTGGAGGTCATCTTCAGAGTCGAGTGAATAGTATTTGTAAGTCGGTGATGTTGTAAGTCTGGTCATTAGAAAGTGATTGGCTAGTTTAGCCATAAATCAATTCATGGTATTGGCTGGAAGACTCTTTTAAAGTTCGTGAGCAGTCACTGGTGGGGTTCTGCTAAGTTTCGATCCGTCTATTGTTGGGCAAATTAAGTGGGACTGTATTAGGTCCGTCTCTTATTTGTCAAATTAAGTCGGTCTGTTTGAGGTCGGTTTGTCAGTTTTGTTTATGTCATGAATAAGTCACCAACCCTCGAACAATCACACAAGACGATTATCAGGTGGCCGGGTGTGTCACGCGACTAGACGCTTCTAGGGGAAGCCATATTTTCAGACGGTCTGTCGTCCAAAATGTTTGATATATCAGTCTTAATTTAGTCTGCACATCTCTGGTATCTTAGGGAAATTTTACAGCACTTTTGATATTAAATATATAAAATCCAAGATGGCGGGTTCCAGATCGTGGACGATTAGAAGACCTATGGATCCAGAGCTTTTTCTGTCTCAGCTCCAGAATTTTGGAACAAATTTAACTACCCAATGATATACGTTCATGTGATAAAAAACGTAAACGTAAAAAGAAGACGTATCTTTTTAAAAATTATTTTGGCTAGAAAGAATTTTTAATTTATTTTATTTTTTACCTTTGTTCTTCGTATTTTTTAGCTCTTTTACTTTAGTAAAGCGCTTAAAACAGATCCAGATAGGCGCTACATAAATATCTACTATTCTATTCTATTTTGTGGCGTAATGATTGACAAGCGACTTTCCCTAAAGTAGAAATGGCTGTACACACCACATAAGTTTGATTACCATTGGCCGAAAACTCTAGGGGATACTTGAGGGGGAAGAGGACATAGTATCCCCTCTATCCTCCTCCAGCTGGCGAACAAATAATGTCTAGGCGAAATCAACCTTGTGCCCTGTTTCCGGAGCGAGAAGAAGAGAGCTCTTAAAACGAGGCTGAGGCGAAATAGGGTAGCTAGGTAGATAGAGTAGATAGATGCGGTACTCCACTGTTCAGCTTTTGTAATTGTTATTTCTTCATCGCAAAATAGCTAATAATGACTTTGAAGTACTGTAATTTCCAGGTAGCTGTCAAGAAATTGTCCTAGACAGCGTAAAGCCAACGCTGATAGCTGGGAAGTACCACTTCAGAATCGATACGCCGTTTGGTAGAATGCAGTTGTTTGAAGATCAAGATGCCAAGCCTGTTTACCAAGGAAAAGCTACAGCGCGGGGCATCAAATGCGACGTGTGGAGACAGACTCGAGTCAACTGGCCTGGAGAATATAAGTCTAGAATGATTTGGAGGTGGTACTTTACACAATCGCCTCAGCAACCGGTAAGATCTCGCCTCAATGTTCATCACTCGGCCGTCTCGCAATATGAGGCCGAGGTTGTAATCTTGGGCATGCAAGTCGCATGTCGCGCGCAATCCAGGAGTCCAAGTTCGATTGCGAAGAAAAAAACTTACGAACTTTTCCAATTTTTCCGGTAAGAAAGGACTTTTTCACGTCACCTCGAAAGCTGGTGTATTGGTTTGGTGAGGAATCCAATTTTTAAGGACAAAATTGACCTAAGTTTTCTGAACCCTTTAATTATTTCTCCACGACGCAATTTTCCACAAACCCCGTAAGCTTGTTGGATTCGTATAGGAACTCCACTGAAGATATAAGCAAGAGAGCCTCTTGGCAGGTAGGGGGAGCCTTTATTAACAGTGAAATGCCGAAAAAAATATCATGCTTGTTTAAGTAAGAACAAATCAAGCGACTGACATTCTCGCGTACCTTATTACAGTCTGCCGTTTTTTCCACCAGGACAGCCTACATTATTACCTGAGCCCAGAAGTAGGGCTAGAGATACACAGGAACCTGTGCAATGCCTGTTTTCGCTCTGAAAGTCGGATCAGGGAGCTTGTTAACTTGGTCCAGCCTTTTTTCGCGAAACCATTTCCATTTCATGTTGCGTGAACGAATGAAGATAATTTTTTTATCAACTGGGTTCATAATGTGAATTGACCCCCGTAAAGAGATTCGGAAGCTGACGTTTCGAGCCTTAACGCTCGAAACGTCAGCTCCCGAATCTCTTTATGGTGGCCAATTCACATTATCAACCCAGTTGATGAAATCAATTTATCTTGTAATACTCCCCACCGACGCAGTAAAAACTTACCCCCTTCATGAACATATTCGTAGAATGACTTTTTTTTTTTTTTTTCAGGTTCCCGTTAGACTGGAGATAGAGGGAAACATAACGATAAACGCAACGGCAGAAGATGAATATCAGTCAAACATCAACTTCTACTTGTTTGAGTGGCGTTACCCTGCTTCTGATGCATTCAGCGTATCCTCCATGTGCCCCAAAGAGCCAACGGCACAAAAGCAAACTCGGTTATCGTCAGGAGCGGTGGCCGGGGTGGCGATCGCTTGTGTTGTGTTGGGTTTGTTAGTTGGAGTCTTGGTGGTTTATATTGTTTACAAGAGAATGAGTGCAGCTAGAATGGGACCTCCGCCGATGAGGTTCCCTTAGAACTGTGTTCATCTCGTTAAATCAAAGTTTTCAAAGCATCAAGCTCAAAGCTTAATGTGGCTTGATCGGATTTTTCAGTAGTGACACCTTCCAACTTTTAATGCAAACCACAAGCACTAAAACATAATACAAGAGACTGATATCCACACTCTTGCTAGACTAAAGTTTCGGGTGCGGTGTATTTTATCGGAATCGTAGTTACCATATCAACGCAATGACAACATTGCTGTTTTTTTCCAAAATAAACAGGGGGCTCCTGGCCAATGAGAATGCTGATAGTGAGTACAATGTATAATAATTCTAATAATTTGAAGATCAGTGTTACCTTCGTTTTCCGAAGGCAATGGCGCATTGTCGGAAAAGCATGGTGCTTTGAATCCACGCTAGTATGAAAATTCTTAACAATGGGCATGCATAAAAACAGACAAGCGACCAAAAAAAATAATAGACCAATTTCGATATATTAAAATTCAGCCTAAAATAATAGACCTCAGTACGAGGCTCTGGGGAATAAATACAGAGTTTGTGGGGTTTATTCCCAAGAGCCTCGTTGTGAGGTCTATTGTTTGGTCTATTAGCAGGCGCCGAAAATGTGAAAGCAAACTTTGAGCGATTTGATATCAATGTTTGACCACCTAACGTTATTTCAATTACCTTGAGACTGAGAGGTCTTTGAAAATAGTAATTTAACTATAGGGTTACCGAGTTTAAAAGAAATTCATCTACCGGTTTTCGAAGTATTCGCCTCAGTGTAAATATATTGCCAAGTTTTTCCAAAAAAGCAAAATAGCCACCCTTACTCAAGTTCACAAATGGTGTAAATCATTAATTACCTTTGCTATCGTAGCCTGCGAACGCAGACGTATTTCCGGCTGTCACTGGTTCCTCCTTCGGCGGAGACAAGCGACAGCCGGAAATACGTCTGCGTTCGCGGGCTATTGCTATAGCTATCAGTTAAATAACACATGTTTATTATGTAATATCATCGTTCTTACTGCCAATATGTTTCCGATTTATCCTCTTTAAGGTGGCCCTGTAGTTCAGTTTAGACCCTTATCATTTTCCGAACATTAATGGTCTCGTAATAACAACCCAGATATTCCATTTTCGTCAGTTGTGCATTCGTCCATTTTCTCCTAGACTTTGTTCTAAGCATGTACGTTGTCTGTAAAGTACAGTTGTTATATACCGACCATTACACAAAGCGGAACCCAGTACACTAAATAAAGAAGTTGCACCTCTGTCCAAATCAGTAAGAAAATATCTCCAAAATCAGTTCAACGAATCTTACTTGTTCTTGGCCTTCGTCTCCTCTTCCTTGAAAGGCTGGACATCTTGCAATCGTCCATTGTCGTTCCTTCCTGGTCGCCAGTACACCCAGAAAAAACCATTTTCTTCGGTTAACCCGACCGAAAGAGCGCGTCTTTGTAAGGGTGGAATGGTCTGCAGTCTTGACAGTATATTCTGTGCTTGCTCTTGATACTCTTCTCGTGAAAACAGCTCCTCGCAGCTCCTACCAGCACAGGATGGGTGAATCTATCGACTCGGTGCGCGCTACCCATAATATAATGGCGAAGGTTCTCTTTCAGAGACTATTATTTAGCTCTGCGAAGTTGAGATTACATAAACCTTAACCATATTTGGAAAAAATCGAAATGCGATGTTTAATGACTTTTTCTCTCTGTCGCGAAAACGAAACCACTGCCTTCTTGCATTGTATAGCTTCACCTGTATTAAGTTTACACAGGGGATTTCTGAGGCGGCAACTCGATGCAATTTTTGTCGGGCTAAAGTTGCAACTTCAAAATCGCACGTGTAAACCAGGACGATTTTCAGTGCGATTTGTCGCCGCGATATCGCAGGGGTTTCCAACATGTTTGAAACTTGATGCAATTTTGCTGCGACAAAAATTGCATCGAGTTGCCGCGACAAAACTCAGCTGTGTAAACGGGCCTTAAAGTTGCAACAAGTTTCAAACACGTTCGAAACCCCTGCGACATCGCGGCGACAAATCACACTGAAAATCGCACCTGGTTTACACGTGCGAGTTTGAAGTCGCAACTTTAGCGCGACAAAAATTGCACCGAGTTGCTGCGACAAAATCGCCTGTTTTTCTTTTGTTTTGTTTCATACTAAGCTATCTGCAATTTTGTAAGAACAGTGATGATTAATTCTTATGGAAATGGAGGGTTAAGGGTGTTAGACTTTGCCCCTTAAGTAAAATCTGTCGGGCTGTCATGGCTCAAGAAGGTTGTACGTTAGCGAAAACGCTGGCTGAAAGTGTTACTTCACTCATCGGGTTAAACCATTTGGTGGTCTTTCTTTTGTGTTGTGACTATGATCCCTAGGATTATAGTATATGAAATCAATTCTCTTACGAGTTTTAATCAGTTCTGGGCTGAGTTCAGGAACGCCTCCTCTTAAAAGGACAATAACAGCTCAATTATAAGGAAAATTAAAAACATAAGGATGGATAGCAAAACTGTATTTTACAAAAATTATTTTTAAAAAAAAACCATAACGTTATTCAGTAACTAGGTTTATTGTTAGACAAAAAACGAAAAAAACCCACAATATTACTGAGTTGTAATTTCATAGAGTGGTCTGGTTTTTAAGATCGGCAATACCATCCTTTTTGAGAAAGGATGGTGTCAGCAAAGAGCGTGTTTACATAGCCACATCTAAGGACGAGGATGGTTGGGAGAATTCGAGACAGTTATCCATGTTAGGTTTGCATAACTTTCGAGAATTCTCCCAATCCTCCGAATGTTAAGATGAGGCCACGTAAACACGGAAAAAGTGCTTTATTGCTTTTATAAATTATTTTAAATACGCGCAAATCTGAAACGTCACAACGTGTTTACATACTCTCATCTAAACACACCTGCGTAGTGGCTCAATTATTTTATAAAACAAAGTTGGTTTTATGTATGTTTGTATGTATGTGTGTGAATAAGTAATTGGCCACTCCCCATCGGGGCTTTTCAGGACCAGTGTAAGCAAATAGTGATAAATAGATATTCAAATAAACATAACCGGATTAAGAATCCCAACTGGCGGGAGGCAAACCAGTTGGCTATTAACAAGCGTAGACGAGAAGTTAAGCTCGGGGCTACAACATCAACTAGCGGTCAGAACGGGTTTTGAACGCGCGACCTACGGATTTCAAATCCAGCGCTCTAACCACTCGGCCACGCTGCCCCCTGATGATTGGTTCTAGACCCAGAATGATTACAGCGGTTAACGCACGTTGCTAAACTTGTTCAAAAAGTAAAGGGGGAAAGTTTCTAAAGAAACTGTGGTGCTGCGTCGGTGGGAGTATTACAAGATAATTTGGTTTTATCAACTGAGTTGATAATGTGAA
>CM042756.1:8090605-8100605 GCA_022496165.2 Catalaphyllia jardinei
TGACTGACTGACTGACTGACTGACTGACTGAGCGAGTTACAAAGTGACTGAGTGACACTGTGGCCACTGACCATTTCAGAGATCCACAGAGGGACGCACCAACCGACGGAAAATGGACAATCGATTGACGAGCTGCATTGCTGATGAACTTAATTTACCTGTAATACTCACAAGGTATAAATATTTGCTCGTTTCACTCAAGAAAAAACTTTCCATTCTGTCCTCTTGAGTTTTATCTTTTACATCATGTAAAGTTGCATAGCCACATCTACAACCAAACAAACACGCACAAAAAAAACAACAACATTACAGTCAAGAGTTCAGAAACATGTAAAACGAAGTACGACACTTAGCTGCGGCCCAGTTTTCGCCAACCACTTGGGTAGCGCCACTAACACCGACTGATAGCCATTACATACAGCAAGATTTAAGCACTAACCTGGCTTTAGAATGTTTTTCTATGTCCCTTATAATTTCCCGACCAACGTGGAGATAGAATGGATGATGGGTGGCCTGTGGTAGAAAGATAAATTGTCATGCTTCTGCTAACGGCGAAGAATCGGCACTTATTTACCAAAGTCTAGAAGCGTTCGTTAATTTTCAGTTCATCAGATTCGCGTGCAACCTTCCGACAACAACCCGCAATGCCATCCGTGTCAATCTGTGTTTATTACTACCTCTTAAGTGTTTTTCTTAGTAAACTAATATTTTTAGGTTTCCTCCAATTCAAAGGTAATTTCGTACGGCGTGGCTCAAATAATTCAAAATACTTGACAGCGTGGCAGGGCACCTTTAGTCAACTCCAAGGTGATAATCAACAAAGTACTGACCTACAGGCCTTACCTGATGTAACAAATACGTCGATTCTACCAGCTCGGGCCTTAATGGAGAGAAGTGAACGTCAGGCTGCTTTGTACGCCAGTTAAATCTCTCTGGCATTGCTTCGTACTTTTTCCAGATGGCATAGTACAGAGCATGCGTACAGATAGCTTCTTTGATATCTCCTTTTAGTACCTGAGAAAACGTCGTAAACAATCAGTCGAGGGTTGTTACTCTACTTGTAGTTCCTATTTCAGTGAGCTGCAAAATGCTATTTGCGACCTAGAGACATTTCCCTTTCTGCACAAGTATTCAAAATGCACTTCTTCCTCCTAAATCACGGTACAATGGGCGTATTGTCCTTTTAGCTACAGGTTCAAACTTGATTTTCTACTCTATGCAGAGTGCACTTTGGATAGGACTGGTTCGAAAGAGTGCACACAAACCGGAAGTGAGCAAGTTTGGGAACGTGACTTTCAAGTGTCAGCACTGTACATACATCTGCACTGTAAATTACACTAACGAGATGAAGATAAACATAGTACCTGAACTCCTGCAAACGAAGCGGACAGCGCGTCAACCCATGTGTTTACCGTTTCACCAGAATTCATGTTGACATTAACATACAACGGTGTGGTGCCATTTCCCTCGTTGCATTTGAGCCGACTGGAGAAGATAAAAGTGAAACATGTTTTAAAACGAACTAAACATGTCTTTTTAAGGTGATTCCTTAGTACTGCATTGCACATCCCTACTGCGCACGATTTTCGCGTCATTAGCGCGCGCAAAATGAGTGCGTGCACGTACACAACGTAAGAGATTTCCCCCAAGCAAGGCTCTGCAGCGAAATAAAAGCTCGTTTTCTTTTCAACGAGCACGGTGAAATATGTTTTTATTGCATAATAATAGTGCCCATGTTATCCTGTTTAATCTAAAAAAAATTAAAAAATTTATCGGAAGGAAAAAAAGATATAGCTCAAATTGTGCATAAAATCATCACTCTAGGATGCAAATTATGACCACGAAAACAACGACTCGACGAACGCTTTACGTGCACCTCGTTTTGAATGGTGCGAATTTTTTCCTCAAATTTTATATGATATTGTTCCATATGCTCCAGGCTTTCACCCTGTGAAGTTTTCTCCCAAGTGTTACTTCAATAAACTGTGCTTCCAGCTACCGCAAAATGTAACGTGGAACGATGAATAACGCGCGGTGATTAGCACGAGTACAGGCATAAATGGGGCAAGATTGGCCCATCGTATCTCTTTGGCGAGGATGGTGACCTATCAATTTTTATTGTATTTTTCGAAACAGTGCTTGCTAGGGAACATTCAGAGAAAGTTTGAAAAAAATTATCGGTAATTTTTATTTCTGAGGTATCACCTCAAAATATAGTTGCCACTATTTCAAACTCTCAGAGGAAACGAAAAATAATTATCAAAATATAGCGGGTAATAACAAGCAAGTAACTGGTGTGCCATTTCTGTTTTAGGGAAAGCAAGTCACTAATAAACATACTGATTCATTGTTGTTGTTGTTGTTCTTTTTTTCATTTTTTTGATATTCTGTAAGGGTCTGTACAAATTATTTTCTTACCCTTTTCGTAGATATCTATTTATTGCTCTATAAATGTCATTAAATCTTTTCAAATCCTCTGTCTCACCAAACAGGATGTAGCCCTAAAAACAAAATAAAATTCATTCAGTGTTGCGAAGTTACAAGCTGCAAGACAGGACTCATACCCTGCAGTAAATGCACCCTTGCCTATTTTTTAGCACCGAGTGATCAGAACTGAAGTTCTCCTCACTCCTTACTAGAATTGAGGGAGGCAATGTGGCCATGTGATTGGCAGGGGCATACATACAGTATAGCTAGGGGGTCTAGAGGTGCCTGTGATCCCCCCCCCCTTATGCAAGCCTTTTTAAGCAAATAACCTAAAACAGGATGGAAAAATGTGGTGCTAAAGTACCATGACTTTGTCACAGTGTGACCCCCCCCCCCCCCCCCCTCTTCTCTACCCCCTTTGAAAAATCCTGGCTACACCCATGATTGGAGTGCCAGACTTAAAATCAGGAGGATGTGGGTTCTAATCTTGCTCTGACCATGAAGCTGGAATTGTTTCTTTAAGTTAGTAGACCTTAGTTTATCTCCTCAGTCATGCTAGTGAATGGGCAATTGGTCTGCCTCCCGCCAGTTGGAATTTTTAAGCCTATTATTATCATGTTTATTTGAAATATTGGTTTCTTTCAATATTTAAGTGCTATGCTTGAGAGCTAGCTAGGTGTAGCTAAGAGCAATGACCACTATAAACATTCAACATTTGACACTTTTTGATGAACAGGAAAACTTCTGTCAATTTTCCAGCTACATGTACATAGATGTACATATCTGGCATTTACATAGGCTATTGTACTTACCAAAAAAAAAGAAGTCTGGTAGCAATTTCAGCAGAATTATAATATGACAATTAGTAAATATAATAATAATAATAACAACAACAACAATAACAATAACAACAACGATAATGATCTAACATTTCTTAGGCACATAATTTTAACATATGAATATGATGAAATGCACCTTACAAATTAAAACAAAAAATACCAGTTTAAAGCCAAAAAATTAAACCTATCAACAACTAACAGTCATACATAAGAATCTTAATTCGTACCTTAAGAAGATACTCATAAAACGAGTCTAAACCAGCTCCTAGCCCGCTCATTTTCCCGGTCCAGTGCCCCGTCTCCACATTTATTACATTACCTACAACAATCAATGATGAATAACATGGACCATTAGCTCAGGTAGGCCTTTTACAATAATAGGCTGAATTATCACTTTTGATACACATATGGGTGTCAATATCTAGAGTGTGCACTGTAGCCCATGGGCTTTTTTACAAGCTGTAATGTAACACAACACAATTTTGGGGGTACAAAAAGAAAAACTCTGACTTCCAATTGCTTTTGAACACCTTTTTTTTCTCCATCATGTCTGGCATTTAGCTATGTCCAAAAAAATACAGACATATTGAATGCCAAATACAGGTTACAAATTATACGACTGTACTAAACATAAGATTGCTCACTAGAAGAGAGATATTTTTAAGCAAAAACATCAATTTTAAGTGACTTTTTCAGCATTCAAAGACACAGTGCACATATCATTAGTCTCAGATTGAAATATTTATTGCTTTCAATTCAAATGATGAATGTGCATGGGAAGAAAACTGCAGGTCTGATATGTCCATCTAGCAAAGGTCAAATTTATGCAGATTTTGAAAACTGGGGTCAATCCAATATCACATAGGAATTATCATGAGATATCGGCCCCAGGTTTGGCTGGAACACAGGATATATGCCCAAATATCACACTAACCCCAAGCTCAGCCAACAGTGATAACAATGGCTAGATTCCTTACCAAGCAACCCAGTTTCCTGTGATCGGTGCTTCCAAAGAGCTGCAACAGCTTTGCGAGCTAAATTCTCAAACACTGGGTCTCCCAATAACCTACTTAGGATCCCAAACTCTAACAACATAGTCCCAGCTCCAGCTGTACATGTTTCTTTATAAAACATCGAAGGTAGTCCATCCAGTAAATTTATCTTTAAAGGAAAATAACTGTTAGTAAAACATGTACCAAATTGGGCTTTTTTCTTGAGCTATTTTAGGCATATTTTACTAGGTTCAAAAGAAGAAAACCACTTTTGGGCTTCTCTAGTGACAAGTTGAACCTAATTAAAGGAACAAAAATTAAACATCTCTACATAAATTAGGATAAAAAAGACTCCAAGGGGCTGTTCCAATACTGACATGTGTAGATGATCGATCACATCACTGCATCTCGAATCATGAATCCTCGTGGGAGGGATATTTTGTTGGTCTGTCTTTGGCAGTTGGTGTGATTTATATATAAGCAGGCCTTCTGATTTTAGGCGATGGTTCGATTACGCACAATCGACCTCAAATCGCATCCGATCACACAATTCACAAAAAATCGCATAATTCACTAAAGATTGCACATTATTCACAAAATCAACCATAAATAAACAATTTTCTTAAAAAGTCCCGCATAAACACGCCTTTTTTAACATGATTTACCTTGAAAAAAGCCTAAAAAACGTTTGTCACCTTCAATTTTGTAACCATTGGAAGTTCAAGGCGTTCTTTTGCATGTTAGGGCCCTGGTACGAGTCTCATTCTTAAAGAGTAAAGGGGGTAAGTTTCTAAAGAAACTGTGGTGCTGCGTCGGTGGGAGTATTACAAGATAATTTGGTTTTATCAACTGAGTTGATAATGTGAATTGGCCACCGTAAAGAGATTCGGAAGCTGACGTTTCCAGCGCTAGCCCTTCGACGGAGCGATTCGCTCCGACGAAGGGCTAGCGCTTTAAACATCAGCTTCCGAATCTCTTTACGAGTTGAGTTAAAGAGTTGCATATTGGTGTAACAAACAAACCTTTGTTTGGGTTAGCCAATCGGAATGGCTGATAGATGTACATTACTGAAATGATTGAAAAATAAGCGAAGTTGTCAGTCGTTCGGCAAAATGTAGTTTCTTTCGTTGAAAACCGATTAAACCGTACTCATGGATAAGTTTGTAGTAAAAACACCTGCTGTTTCTTTGACCAAGAAGGCAAGTTCCCACCTTCCGCCTTATATGGCAGCTCACGATCAAGCAAGAGAGTATCCCGAAGGTATGTTCCACGTGGATGATGGACTGATGTTTTGCTCATCGTGCAATATTGTTATAGACCATCTCCGAAAGTCTGTGGTGGACAAGCACCTCGAGTCAGTAATACACGAGCAGAGAGTGGAGCAAAACCAAGAAAGAAAACAGCAAATGCTAAAAACGGTTCTAAATTGCAAAACTGCACAAATTTAGAAGTGTTTAAAAACTGAAAATTCAATGTTGTTATATTGACGATCCTTGAAGAATAAATCTAAAAAGCCAGTTTGTTGTGTTCAGGAATAAAATACTGCACATAAAAACAAAGCGTAAGAAGGTAGTTATAGCATGCAAGAGTATCAATTTTGATCAATGATTTCGCTGCATGTTAGCTGTTACCTTTCAACTTTTAACATGCACTGATAGTGCAGAAGACCTCAGTTTCAATTTATCCCAACTCATGTCAAGATACAATTACTGTTCCCTTGTGTTCAAAACGTCTTTAGGGCAACACAGAAGTGTTTTTCGTCTTCTGAAACCATATAAAACAAGCTTTAAATTGCTTAGGAAAAAAATCGCACAATTTACATAATTTATCGCACAATTGGCCTTTCCAATCGCACATTCTCCCCTGAAAAACTCGCATAATTTGCATTTTTTTAATCACACCCTTAATCAGAAGGCCTGATTGAGTGATTTCCGTCGAAGAAATAGCAGGGGTTTCACTACAAAATAATCCAGGAGGGAAGTTCATTTCGAATTCCACAAAAGATGCTACATTTTGTCTTCAAAATAACCATCACTTGTTGTTGATCAATATACATGTACATGTATACTGTCTTGTAAGCAATTCTGATTGGCCCTAGCGAAGAAAGGGATTTTTTATGTTACACCAGATACAATTTCTTTAAGGATGACAACTATAAATGCCAGTCCCTGGATATCCAAAAATGCCTGGAATTTTGGTTGCTTATGAAATGGCAGGTTGCAGAAGGTTGTGAAGGCTTTTTTCAAAGGTAAATCATTTTGAAACGATTTGCAGATGGGGCATTTTTGCGCCTTTAGGGCAATTGATCACTGTCAGGGTTAATGAGCCTGGACGGTTTTGTTCCATAAGTCCAGTGTCCTAGCTGACCATCATGAATGTTACAGTTCTCTGTCTTTAGAAACAGGTGCTGAAATCATTAACACTTCATTTGTATGAACTTTCCCATTACAATTCTTACCCTAGGGTACGGTATTTGTGTTGAAGAATGTTCAAAAGCTGCCAGCAGCCTATTTGCAACATCATGAGCAAGAATTAATAATTCATTATCATAATCTGATGGTACCATGTCACCAAATGGTTGAAGAGGATCTTTTATGATGAGGTGTGCGGAGAGGAGAGATCCTAGGACTCTAATTTTAACAGCAAAAATATATTAATTATAATTCTTAATAATTGTTTTGCTTAATAAGCTTAGTACCTTGTCAGTTTTATATATTTAATGTAATGCCCCATGATGTACATATATACAGTACAAAATAGTGCATCTCTCAGTAAATCTGCACTCTATTAATAATGGTAATAGGACTGAGCAGAGTCCAATTCGGTCTTACAGTGATTAACAAAATCAGATGACCGCGAAGCGGGAGTCCGATTTGTTAATTGCAAGTATGATAACAGACTGAATTGGACGACACAATGTCCTGTTACCAATTAATCAAAACAAAATTTGAGAAACAAACAAACCATTGATTGAGCGGTGAATGAAACGTTGTTATGAATGCTGAAAAAACCCAGCAGTTTACTCAACAAAGTGCACCACAACAGTGCGCGCAAAATGATGCATACTGTCCAATTGCAAGCATGACATGTGAAACTGTCCAATTAATGCTCTAATCAGGGCTGCTAATGACCAATCAGATTCAAGAATTTTTTAATAGTTTTGATTAATAATTAATTAATGCGTACATGTACATGTATTTTACATGTACATGTATTTACGTGTCACGGTAATTTGGAAGAGTTTGGTTTGTCACAACTCATCAAATGTCACATAATTGTTACACCAGATTAAATATCAATTTGAATGTACAGTGGAATCTTGTTCATTAGGTCACCAACAGGCCACAAAATTTGTCTGGCCGTATTAACAGGGCGACTGTTTTGAGGCAGTTCCTCATATTTAATTTAGAATTAAGTAACCGAGCTTTTGTTCAGGTCCGAATGAAAAGGTCATAAAAACAAGGAGGTCGTATCAAAGGGGTAGCTGAAATGCAGGGTTCCACTTTATTCACAGTAAAACAGAATTTCAAGGCTATTAAGCACAGTGTACTCCCTGAACCATACATTTAGATGCCAACCTAAAAAGTCAAAATCTGGGAGATTGGCATTGTTACCTTTTTGACCTTAAAATGTTGTTCAAAGTAGAGACCTTCAGATTAAATCTCAAGGATTCACCAGATATCACAAACATCCCCCCCCCCCCCCCCCAAAATACAAAAAATCAGCCAAAATATGTCAGAAAAATTGTATTTTATGCGCTTCTATTTGTTTTGTCCAGGATATTTGATGACTTGTTCGGGAGAGCAGGAGATTCGGTCTTTATCCTGGAGACTCCTGGATAATCCTGAAGAGATGGCATAGATGATATTTAACCACTGGCCAGATATGAATATTTACCTGGTATTCCTTACCTAATTGTTGCTTCAAAGACTTGAACTGTATTGTTCTTTTCAAATGTTACAGAGTCTATAACAAGCTGTACAGCTCGCTTAAATTCACTGCTATTTCCCATTATCTGACAAAAACAACAGTTGACTATAATCAGTAACATGCAGAAAATGATGGGTTTGGTTTTTTAATTATGCAAGTAGTAAATGCATAATTTGCATATCATTTCTAAGTCATCACAAGCATTTGATTTACTATTAACATTATCATTTTAATAACTTACTGCTAATGTGCCAAGAGATTCCAAGAGTCCTAATGAAAAATCTCCTAAAACATCATTGATGTTAATATTTGACCTGAAAAGAGGAAAAAACATTAGACATTACAACTAGCCTACATGCAGTAAAGACATTTTACATTACATGTAATCTAACTAATAAATCCAACGTAACTAACGTAACCTTGGATTCCTCAAGACTATGTTATTACCAATAAAATAAACTTTGCCACACTCTAATGATCAGAAGATCATACACGTATGTACTAAAGGTATCTGGGGTTGAGTACCGATCAATAACTCAATCAACAGTTGACCAACAATGAGCGACAAAAGTGTTGAGACACTTAGCAGTAAATTTCGATTTTCTGCATCTTGGAAACATTTCTCCGCCTTTCCCCCAAAACAATGTTGATTTTTCTGTTTCTTCGACTGCACAGACCACAGCGCCTACACAACATTGAATTGGGGGGCTGGGGGTATCAGAGATTTGACGCTAGATGCAAATAAAATAGAGCAAATGCTTAAGTATTGAAAATCGTCTTTTCCTAAAAGTGTCTCAACTACTTTTGTCGCTCACTGAACATCTCGATCGACACTCGGACAACACTCAATGGACACTCGATCGACACTCAATTGACAGTTGGTGAAAAGTGAGGTGAGTGTCGACCAACTCATATGTATCAATTGACACTCCATGGCATGTCTGCAATCAAGTGTCAACTGACTGGTGTTGATCAAGATTCAGACAAGCATAAATCAAGCATAGACAAAAATTTAGCGGAAACGTTGATAACATTACTTGTACATTTCCATGGCATTCAATTTATTTGTTTTAAAATAACAGCTGTTTTAAGAGAAATTAAGAGATGTTAATTTGGTTATAAGTTTTAAATCACAGGCAGCCCCACCCAGTAGAAGACCAAGTGGGGTGGGGAGAGGATAACTGGCAATTAAACTGAACTCTTCAACCTGATATTTCGCTATTGTAGTCATATAAAAAAATGATGAAACAAGACATGTTTACAAATGGAACATCCCTAAACCAATTCAAGGTACATGTACATTATTTAGATTTATTTTAACAGACAAGCGACTGTACTCATCCATGAGTGATCCATGAAAGTTAAAACTCTTCTTGAGCTCTTTTACTAATAAGCTGATAAAAAATTCTTTAGAAACCTCTATAACCAAAGTAAACGAAACTTAATTAAGTTTACGACGAAAAAACTCCAAGCCACATTTTCTAAAGGTCAATTCATTTGCATCGATTGATCATGACATTCGCAAAATAAATCTTGAACAAATGTAAATTATTCATTAATAAGAAAAACACTTACGGATTATTATAGTCTGGTCCTCTTCCTGTACAGTGAATAGGATCTAGTTCATCTTTGGGAAAGGCAAAATTCATGTAATTGTCATACCCAAAGTAAAACATCTGTTTGGCTTTTTCCCGAAGTTTAACTCGCTCATTCTCACTGAAATATCGATATTTGCCACTAAAATCTTTGCTACAGGACTCCTGCTTCTGTAAGCTAACATTTGGTATTGTACAAACAACTGTGAAAGCTAAA
>CM042756.1:8105605-8111722 GCA_022496165.2 Catalaphyllia jardinei
AAAAAAAAAATGCAGATTACTGGGTCTCTATGCTGCAAAGTGTTTCTTCCAGTATCAGATTTAAACCTGATAATATTGAATTGATTGGGGGAGTGAGCTGACCTAGACGTTGCATTTTAAGAGAAAAGTTCACAACCGTCACAACACAGTCTTCATTATCGACAAGTAATTAGAACTCACCCTTTGATTGGCTATCAAAGCGAGATATTTAGCGTGGAATTTTTTACACAGAGGTTCCTGTTAACGATCCATCTATGTTGTCTTTTTCACGGTGCACTTAGTCTGTTTGTTTGTTTGTAACAAAATTGTACGTAAAACTGTGTTGTTTTCCCGCGCGCGTCTCTCGTTCTAGACATGGGACGGGAAAAAGAGAGACCATGGGAACGAAGTTCGGCCTGATACGTCCTCTCACTAAGCCTCACGAGCAAGTGGGGAGACTGGTGACTCGGCTATTATGTATTGGGCCAATCAGAGTCGATTGGGGGACTGTCATAGCTGTTGTCGTTTTGACTCCATCCATTTGCATTAGAGCGCTTCACCAACGAAAGCGTCTACTGCCATGCAATAATCGTTCACCTTGGTATTTATTTGCCTGTTAAAAGAATGTGTATGGGCGTGAACCACCGTGCTGATGCAATGGCATTCTTCCATACTTGTTTTGATAGCAAACTTTCATGTATTACCGGGGGAACACGTCACCACGTAATCACTTACTCGCATCTTGAACTAAAATCAAGGTTATAAATCCATGGGCTATAAAAAAAATTACGAGTAGTCCCCTCTTTCGTTCCGTCGTTTGAGCTTGACGCAAAAAAAAACTAACAAAACCGCGCGAGAAAAAAAGGCAGGCCGTTTATTTACGGTTTCGCTCGAGGGACTAAGCGATATAGGTCATATAGCTACTACTCGTGGTACCTCTTCTGGTAGACATATGACGGCATAAAGATATGGCAGCTCATTCAGCTATTGAGAATACCAAGTTTCTGCTCCAGGAAAGTACAACGTTTGTTCTTGGCGAGGGTTTTGTCAGGTTCCAGTGGAAGAGTACTTTAACGATGTCAACGAAGGAAGGGTTTGAGCAACAAGGTAGTCTGGAATTCTGACTTATGATTTGGCAAATTCACTATTTGTGTGATGTGATGTAGTTTGGATATAGAGTGGTTTCGTCACAGTAGCACTTAAAGGCACAAGATTTCAATATCAACTGTAACTATGAAATGCATGTGCCTTACTACGGGCGTGACACAACAGACTCTAGATTGGGCTATGGAAACTCGACCATTTGCGCATCAAATATGTTGTTTCAGTGTATACTATTAAGAAATGATGTGTATGAAAATCAGAAATATGATGATCATCCTCACAATTTACACCCGCTTTCAATGCTACGTGCATAAGCGACATTGTTCGACCATCTTTCGACATGCTATGTAACTTTGCCTACGTCAAAAATGTAAAGCACAACGGACGTTTTTACGATCGAACTTGACTTTTACTGATGGATTAATTTGATAGCAAACTAAGGCTAGGAGTATCAAAAAGCCATTCTGTGAAAAATAAATTAACTATTTTGAATGTTCACATCTTTCGAATATTAGCAGCATAGTTTAACCTACTTTTCTTGAGAGTCTTGTGATTTGACTAGAGATGCTCGAAAGAATCAAGGCCGAAACGGACCAATTTACAAGTGGGTATTCTAATTGAAGAGAGACGATTGGAAAAAAAATTACAAAAAAGAAAAGAAACAAGGATTAAAACAGCTGCAATTGAATTTTTAAGGGACGACGCGCACGATTTATCCCTCGGTTGAGGTGAAATGCAGTCCGAGGGCTAGTAAAATAAGACACACCAAAAATAAGCTGTCTTTGGTTTCGGGTAGTGAGAAATGTGTCCTTTGCAGTTTGTAGGATCCGGAGAGTACCTTTAACTTAAAATGCTTCAACACAATATTGTTTTGCCTATAATTCTTGAGAATGAACAGGTCATGTCATGCTGTTCAAAACCTTATCAAAGTAAACACAATGGAAGCGTTCATTACACCTCCGGTCGCATTGCGGAATGCGATTTCAACTGGATGCCCTGATCTGACCCATGTTGTACTTAATAGAAAACATGTACCGTGTTTCTATCGAGTTATAGAAACACGAGTGGAAGTTTGGGAGAACGAGAAATGCTGCGTGAACACGAGCCGCAGGCGAGTGTTTCCACAGCTTTTTCGAGTTCTCCCAAACGTTCACGAGTGTTTCTTTAACTTGATAGGATCACGAAGTACATGTTTTCTATTAGAAAACACCGCGACAAGAAAAAGGAAAATAACTTGTTAACTTTGATTATCAAAATGTAAATTCTCTTTGCTCGCGCCATCACCACGTCAACAGCGCGCGCTAGTTCTGTCTCCATCGAGTTATACAAACACGGTTTTTAACCAATCAGCGCGCAATTAGGACTGAGTGTTTTCTATATTATGCATAATAGTTATGCGACGCTTTCGAGTGGAATACTGTGGAATATCCCACGAGTCACTTGTATTTTCTGATATACCCACTCGTCACTTCAAAGTTTTGAGCCCGTTATTTTTTGTCAAATTTATTTTAAACGTGAGCGAGTTCGAAAAAAACATCAAGTGCTAAAAACAACCTGTCACACTGTTCACTGAATAAAATCATTCTTGCCCCTGAAACAGTACACTGGAGAAGACTTACTTGACCTCTCAAAACACAAGCACAATGAACAAGTTGCAGAACCTGGACAAAATGTGGGCCGGTATCATTTGTTGTAGGTTCATTTTTTTGTGAGATGATAGTGCACCCTCATGAACTAAATGCATGCAGATGAGCCGTAATGCAAGCTAAACCAGAACAGGTTCAAAATCAAATGCTTTGTTAATCACAACCTATTTTCACCTACACATCTACTTTTGCCGGTCCTTTAGCCTCCTAGGCAGGGTCAGCATTAGATAACACAGGGGTGAAATAGTTTTCTGCGCCCGCAATGATGACAATCCTCACAAAACCTCCTAACCCTAATCCGAACCGCTGGTCACTAAATCCACCTCACCGATGTTATTCAATACTAACCCCTAGGCAGATGCTGTGTAACCTATCGCACATTCCTCCTACGGATAGCTTTATTAATTATTCATTTCTTAACTTCTGACAATTGTTCTCACATCCCTGTTGATGGACGAACTCAAATTTCGACACTCCTTGTCGTGTCATATACCCCTTATAAATATATCCTAATTTTGCAAATGCCAGCTAAAAGAAACGTCACCGCTGCATGCATTGCGTGCCGTTTATTTTAACAGCTGTATCCGTCGATTTCAGCTCACAAAGGGCCAGCTTACTATTCTGGAACCCAGATCTCCCACGGCCAAGCATCAAACAAAGTGAAATCTGGGTAAGAAATTGCAACTAAAAAAGGGCTTAACCTTTTCTTATTTATAACGGTGAAATATGCTACATATAATTATTTTCCAACACTTAAACAGTTCTCACTTTTGCAATAGTCGTAAGAACTGAAAATAAAATGTCTGAACGCTTCATAGTTCGAGGCGCACAGTATTTAAAAATGTCACCGTTAACATGGACAGTTTATGTCATGTTACATGTAGGAGGCTATTAAACTGGAGGACAGTTAACTTAAAAGATCGTTGCTCCCGTAGGTTGCTTGATGAATATTATTTTGCGTCTGCCGACGGCAATCTTTGGTTTATCCATGCAATTATATCACTCATAACAAGAGCTGCATCTTCTTTTGGCTCATTCAAAAGCTTGTGGTAAAAACCTGGATAAATCTGTTAAAAAAGAAGAAAAAACACTCGTTAATTGGCGAATATTTGCCGAGTAACGTCAATATTTACACTTTTGTATTAGCATACGCTAAGCATCGCGCTAGACACGAATTGACTACAAGCATTTAAAAACCTTGAGAAACTAAGTACTTGGTGAAACTGGCTTTCAAAAACTGCTAAATTTCTGGGTGGTAATAGCGCCAGTGAGCTCATACATTCTTTGTAAAATTTATGGTTTCTAAACCCGCGTCGCACAAAGAGCTATCAATACATCGGGCTCAAATTCCTTGGGACAGTTAATTGATCGTGTTATCAATCTCTTTCAATATTCAGACCTAATATAGCTCCGTCAAAAACTGTATCGCTTATGCTAATGAGGCAAATATTATGAATAGTCTCCTGTAAGCACAAAACGAGAGATATGTCTAGGATTGAACGCTAATGAGATTCAAATCCCTTATGATAAGCATCACAAAGTGTACTCATTGGTAAAAAGTCCCCAAAACACACAATTCTGTCAGATATGAAGTAATATGAAAACGTCAAATAACCCTGCCAAATCAGTACTAATTAAACAACACTTGCGTTCAATCCTGGCCATAAGTGCAAGACGAACGCCCAACGAAGAATAAGAACTATGCTCACATCACCTTTATGGTTTTATCTTTACTTGACGCCTTTTGCTCCAGCATCTTTGAGCCCTCAACCATCGTGAGTTGGTCTGCATCTCCATGAAGCACTAGAAACGGCCACTCAATCTTAGGAAGACTTTCTTTGATGTGTTCCATGGCATCATGGATAGCCATTGCCCATCTGGCTTTTAAACCTCCCTTCCACGCTAAAGGATCACTGCTAAGTGCTGCAACCTTATCAAAAAACGGGAGCAATATATGGTCAAATCATAACAGAACAGCTTTTCACAGATAGGTACAAAATTAATTAATTAATACATAGATCGTTTAATATGGCTGTATACATCTCAAAGATGGCAAGATGACAAGATGGCAAGATGGCAAGAGGACAAAGTGATTTCTTCAAGATGACGGGAAAAAAAAATAAAATAAAAAAGCACATTTTGCCGGACTGAGGAAAAGGAAAACAAAAGGTCGACCCTATGCTCTGACAGCAAAGAAATTCTCTCATAGCAGCAATTCAAAGTATACCTTTTGGAGTGCAAACAAGACAATAACGAAAGATAAGAAAAGAATCCGCTTGCAATTACTAATTTACTACATCACCATTTCTTTGATTGAACTGTTTTTTTTTCCTTTTGAACCACCCGACCGATCAACTTTTAATTTCACGATGGGAGAAATGGGAGAGAGAGGACAAAAAGGAAAAGCTGAAGCAGTAGGAGCTTAGAGGGAAGATGTTTCCACTCCTCCCGAGATAGGATGCTAGTCCATCGCAGGTAGCTACCCTAGCAGCATTAAATTCACTGGTACCCACTTATACAGCTGTCCATGGGTGGAGAGAGGCGCTGTGCAACACAAAGTCTCCGGCCAATGCTCGAACCCGGACTCGATCTGGAGACGAGTGCACTTACCATTAGGCCACGAATCGAGCCTGCATTGAAATAAAAGAAGTTTCTTTTTTAATGGAAAGCTAATCTTTCGTTGTTGGTCTTACCTGCTCAGGGTCTCGACTGAGAAGAGAGGAATTTTCAGATCCAACAACTTGATATGAGGGTGCAACGCGTGAAACTATTTTTCCTAAAAAGATCTGTAAAAATGCAAACAAGCGGACATAAATGGAGAACGCAGATCGACAACCTTTCATGCATATTCTCAATGGCTTACATGTTAATTAGAATCATAAATTGTTGATCTTGCATTGTTTTACATTCGTGTACATGATAGTATTCTTTTGTTGACCCACGTTTCATTGGATTTTGTATAAAAAAACACCCACAAACTTTCTTTGATATCTAGAACGCCATTGAACTAACGTCAAAGTGCTTTCAATGTATAATTGTTTTTAAAGCACAAGATCGGGTTCTTTCTTTCAGATAAGTAAATAAAATGGTAAACGATAATTCATTCGTTGGTTATCGCATAATAATTTCATGTGTGTGTGTATATATATATCAGAGGTTTCACTTTGAGAATGCATCAAATGTTTTCCGTGCACACTAAGCTGGGGGGAATTGGCAAAACACAACAACAATCATCGGTCATTTGCGATTTGTATTTTCGAAAGTTCCGTTTTCAAAATGCTTTCTGCTCACACAAAAATGGAAAATAGGCTTTTACAAATTCCTCTGGCTTGGACGTTTTCAAAAAGTTGTGTTTTCGTGATGGAGCAGTGCGGACGATAGGCCTAAC
>CM042756.1:8129766-8151345 GCA_022496165.2 Catalaphyllia jardinei
CCATCACAAGATCACAAAGGGAGGAAAGCTGAAAAGGTCGCAATGATCAAAGCACACACTGGCAGGTGGAAACTGACTCGTAAAGTGATGTGGTAGATCGAGTTGTCGGTTCAAGCCCGAGTAGCTTTTAGGTTTCTATACACTTCGCGTGTTTGTGTGTTAACAAATAAGAGTCAACTAATCGACATGACCCTCCCCCGGTTGCGTAAAAAACAGCTTTGACTCTACCCAATTTGTAAAATATTTACTAATGGCTCTCCCCTCCGGAGCCCCAGCCCACCCCTCCCCCCTATAAAAAACGTACCTTCCCTTAATTGAAGCATTTTTATTGGTTCTTATAGAAAGCAAAGTGAGTTAAGATATAAAAATTGGGCTTTCGTTTTCATTTTATTTAACAACAATTTCGTATCAATACTGTAGGAGCCGTTATCCTTTCCCTCCCCTAGTGCTACACCATTTTCTCCCAGCACAGACCGGTTTTACCGGCTTAATCTGAGCTTAATCGAAGGATCGTTAATCGAAGATTAAATGTGTTTTCAGGAACAACATTTGACCGCCGATTAGTTATCCCGGGAATAAGAAATTTAATCGCGGAATAACCGCTAACCTGGGGTTATTTTAATTGGCTTTCGAACAACGGGGGGCCTGTTTACTAGCTGCTTTCCTCTGTTGTACGGTAGTGTCGCCTTTTTCTCGGGACAAACGATGAATCCTTTTGAAATCACAGTTTTCACGTAATTTCTCGGCGGTAGATAATTATATGATCATAAAACATTTTTAATTCATGCCCATTCACTCCCACGTAGAGTTTCCCGCAAGACCTGGTATTGATTGACAGTCCTCAGATTGTCTTGTCACGTTGACGTCACTTCCTGTTTTAATACTTCCGTTAACTCGGACGCAAGAGATTGCAATGCTTTTCCCGCCGGTGATTCTGGGCAAGTTTGGAAGATGTTCGATCCTTGTTCGCAGCAAACGCAAAGGTTCTATGTTAAGAGAGAAAAAAAGATCGTCAGTAAACAAACAGAGAACTAATAAATAGTTACAAGAAGGTTTCAAGAAGAAGTACATAGTTACTGCTAGCCTAGCCCTCTTGCTTGAGGGGTTTGGTTGACGGGCGTCAAAGGTAAAACTCGTCTAACCCAAGTAAAAAGTGTATAGGCGGAAATGAAAAGTTTAGCCGCCACAAAACAGCCCTACTGAGAGATAAATTGTACACCATGTCCAGAGCGTAGGACAAAGAAAAGAATATGAGTCCAGACAGCATTCAAACTTTTTGACACCAGAGAGATTAGGCACCGCGTATTTTTTCCTGCGAACAACAGAGATGGTCACGTGATCTGACATTCCCCGCGTTTGCCGTTTGCCGGACGCCGTTTCTACTCGAGGAGGACAATTTTCCCGTTTGGAGGGAACGCGAAAACGTGAGTATTTGCAGCCCATTTTTACCCACTATTTCTACATTTTGATCGCTTGCTTTTATAGCTATGCTTCGTTTATCATCCTACTTCCACATGAACTGCTTGTAAAGCTAAAAGAGTTTCAAATTCAAGTGGAAAATGTATAACTTCTCCGTATCCTTTTTTCTAGTCGCAGTGAATCGGGCGACCGAGAACATTTGCCATACATTTGCTTAGTTTAAAGAAACTTAAGAAATATGGGCCTGACCTGTACTGAACTGGAACTGTACTTCAGTTAATATTTTTAACAATAATGAGTTGAAAAAGTTTATTTTTGAACGAATATTTAGTTAATACCTAGTTATTTTCAAATGTTTAGACAATTTTTATGAGCTTACCGATTTTGTTTTGAATTTCTCTCACTTGAGTAAATCGCCTAAGAACTTTTGATTTTGGCCCATAGATATTGTTATTGTAAAATAAAGCCTTTCTGTTGTTCTATTTATTAGTTTAAGTCATGACTCCGTGTCGTCGGGAAGCTTAAACAGACGAACATCGCAGACGGAACGGAAAACGACAAACGGATAGCCGAGGTTCAGCGATCCCCGTTTTCGTGGTGCTTAATCTAACTACTGTCGGGTGCTCTAACCACTGAGTTACATAGAGACTCATGAAACAGGATGCTACGCCAATTACCAGGTTCATACGCGGCAAGCGTTCTGCCTACCGCATAAAGACCTGTTTTTCTTCCCTGGTCTCTGTAATAGACCATTTTACAGCTGTCTGCTCGTTGACCTGGCCTTTGAATGGCAACGAGGCTGGAGGTCATCTTGCTTTGATACACACCCCTCTGCTTTTGTCATGTAAAAGCGCCTAGTTAGAATTAAAACAACTTGATTTAGGGCCGTTAGTTTATCATTTTAATTACTGTCAAATGTTGCCCTCTCTAAATAAATCTTCTACTACTACTACATTTTACAACAAAAGCAGTGAGGTCTGTATCAAAACAATGTCAAACTCCAGCCTTACTGCCTTTCAATGGCCAGGTCACTGAGCAGACAACTGTAAAAAAGTCTATTCTAGTCTGCTGAGGAATAATATACAATTTAATGTAGATAACCGAGCAGAGATACAGAGACTCTTTCGCATCTTACAGTACCTGGTCAATTGGAATCTTGCCAAGGAAACGAAGACCATTTTCCCTCGCGAACTTGTCAGCACCACCAGATGAAAACAGGTCGGAGCATTCCTGGAAGAGATTATTAAACATTTCCATCTTACAGCAGTTTTATTTTCATCTAGAGTAACTTCCATTTCTCGTTGCAAAACGTAAACGTCCTGAAACTATAAACTAGAAACCTGAACTCGTGATTTGTGTGTCTTATCAGGGCTAAGATTAAGTTTGGTAGATGGAAAAGTCAACGTAGCCATAGGTGACTTTTATAACGCTAAGTTGTCGAGGAAATTATGTTATAGTTTATCACAAAAGCCGGGAAGCTATGATTAAATGCTCATCCTGCTTTCCTTTATTTGTGTATGTTTTGTTTTGTGATTGGCCGCTCAGTCATTATTGCTCGATGACAGCTGGCTAATGTTCTGTTTTGGCCTGTTAAGTTGTTCTGGAAGTATTTCGCGAGAACCTGTGTGGAACCCTGATTTTACGATATGGCAAAAGGATAGAAAAATCAGACCGCTAAATTGGAATATCTGTATAAAAGCAATTTGAACGCGAACACACAAAACGGCGAAGCCGCGAAAACGAGCGCCGAAACCGCCTCCCTGGATGACCCGTATTTTTCATTGCCGCCCGTATGATATATTTTGAAAACCCGATGACAGGTTTTGTGAATCGTATTAACACAGCTAATCAAAGCGAAGAAACTTCCAGCCAACTTGGCGGAGTCTATCAAATCTATCAAAACAAAACTATCCGATGTGGGGTTTGCTCGATGGCGGCGAAGGAGGAATCGAGAGAAGTGTAAACGATAATTGTAGACTTTGTTGTTGTCTTCTCAAGATCTCATTCGGCGAATTTAAACATTCCCATGCAAAACCTTTTTCAAGGCCTCTAAGCGTAAAGGATTTCAGAAATCGGAAATTGGTATAGAAATAGATAGATCAGACAAATCATCTGATCTAGATAGTGCGTGCTATGTATGCGATACTGGTTCTCGTAGACAACAATTCTTGTGTAGTGAGCGCAAACAGTAAAACCCGGGAAAAATCATGCTTTTGCGTACGCCTGTTGGGGAAACGGCTATCACATCTCACCCTTGAGGGTAATTTCTTACGGCTGTTTCTTGCTCGTGTTTGTTATTCGCGAAGAATTTTCAGGCGCGATAACGCTTTGGACAACGCGTTCTCAATTATATTCTGTTGCGTGCAGAAGATTAGTCTCCTTCGCAGCCGTTTTTTGGGATGAAAAAAACGGCTGCAAAGGAGACTAGCAGAAGATCTGCAGTTCGATCATTTCCTTGGAGTTGTCCCTTGGGAGATTTTAATTGGCGTGTTAGCCTTCTAAGCCAATGGCAATGGCCCGTGCGCCAGCGTACTGGACTAAAAAAAAATGCCGGCCATCCGTGCAGGCGGTTTCTCAGTTGTCTCTCTCCCAGGCTCCTCACGGCTTTGGCGCTCCTTATCGCGGCTTTTCCGCTTTTCTAGCGCCCTCAAATTGCTTAAAAACCGCCAAGCTACGCAGGCTATATAGAACGAACTCCCGATTTAACGATTTGGCATCAAAACAAATAATAATATTATTATATCGGGATACGGTCAATAACTTGTTTTTCCAAGTGCAATCAATAAAATCAAAAAGAAAGAGTAAGACGATAAAGCAGCTTAGATACAGTCTAAACAAGAGAAAATGAGGTCATGGTCTCTTGGTCTAAATTACCCTTAGTATATAGAAACCCTAGTTTTGTGCCCTACGGGATAAAAAATTGTTGTAACTAAATAAAGCTTTGTGTTACTTCTTGGCGTTTGTCACTCTTACTCTGTGTGATATCTTTATAACAGCAAAAAACTTTATGCTTGGGTCACTAAATTTTCATCGTATTTCAGGGTGCGAAAAAGACGATGTCCACTTGCCCCCGATCAAGTGGTTTTGGCCAGTGGACAAGTGGGCTATCAATCTTACTTGTCCTTTGGACAAGCGAGTCTTCAGAAGATAGTTAAAAATAAGGTGTCTTAAATGTTTCAGCAGAGAAATTAGTATTAAGTTAAGTTTTTGCACAATCCCCCACATGTAAAACAGATCGCTTTTCGTAAAATAAGGGTCTGGGACTCTCCCTCTAAGTCACTTTCAGCACATACACAATGGCTGATCAGGAAGTGTAAAAGGCTATTTCGGTGCACCGGTTGTCTGCATTGCAGCCGGACGTGTCACAAAATCCCTGGTCTATACCGGCAGTTTAGACTGTCTGCGACGCAGGCTAGTGCACCGGTAAAGCAGCTAAAGAGAAAAGCAATACTTTCGGCAGAAAGTACCATGGTGAACGGGAAGAAAAAAAAAATCTGGCAACCCAACAATTCAAGTTCAAAAGTTTGAGGAATCTTGGAAGGACACCTTCCCGTGGGTAGTACATGATGTGAACCAAGATGTGTTCCATGTGTAGAATGTATCCAGCCTTTGCAAATCTACAAAGTTCTTTGTACATTGGCTGTGGATCAGGCAGAAAGTATCGCATAGATTCTCTTGTTCATCATAATGCGTCAAAGCAGCTCTGATAGCGATTCAGAGTAGTGATATGTATATTAAAAGACTCAAGAAACAACACTGTAAATAAGTATACATTGTACCATTACTTATATGCATTATGAGTACTTTATTGACACTTCAAGTGCTGTATATATTATCATAGTTGTGAAGTAGAAAGGTTTATTCTTCATATTCATTATCATGCATCAGAGCTTGGATGTAACTTTACATCTAAGGACAACTAGACTTGTAAAACCAAAAACTCACTTGTCTGTTGGACAAGTGGATTTCAAAATTTTTTTCTTACCCTGATCGTTAAACCGAATATTGTTAAATCAGTATGCTTCTCCATACAATTTATTATACCTTTTTCCGGGACACAGAATGTTGACTGTTAAATCGACGACCGTAATATCTGGTTATACTGTATTTACTCTAAACCGATTATAAGTGCAAGGTTGAACGCGTTAACTGTTAAATCTAATATTAAATGAGACTCTACCACATGGTACAAAATCTGAATCGATTACAACATCTTTGTGCGAGCGGTAGTTCCCTGAGACTACCCTAGATGTAGTATAAGAAATGTGGCTCTCACAATTAAACTTTAAATTTACGTTGTGAAATTTCGGTCTAACACGGGCCCCCATTCATCCCGACCTCTTTTATAAAACAAATGACGTGTTGCAACAAGGATTAAAATGGGCCTTTAATAGGTAAAAGAGTAGATAATGTACCTGACAGTAAGGACAAACGAAGCCACTCATATTCTCAACGATACCCAACACTTTGACATCCATCTTACGGCAGAAGTTGAGTTCTTTACGGATCGTAGCCAAAGCTACATCTTGGGGCGTGGTGACAAGAACAGCACCGTTTGGATTGACGTTCTTTAGTGCTTTGACAACTGTAAGATGTTCGTCTGATGTCCCAGGCGGCGTGTCTGAAGGGAAAAACGGTAGATCTACCTGTAGAGTGGCGTGTGAGAAATGGCCTTATGGCAAAAGCAGGCTTAAGGCTGGTTTCCACTATAGCGACGGAGTCGAAGTCGTAGACGGAGTCGTAAGAGACCTTATGACCTAGTGAAAATCGAAAATCGAAAATCGTAAGCGGAGTCATAAGCTCGACGGAATCGGAGTCAGAAGAATCAGAACGTTTCCATTTCTTCCGATTCCGCTTACGACTCCGTCGCTTATGTTCCAGTGAAAACTAGGTTGTCGGAGTCGGAAGCAGAAGCGGAAGAACCAACCAATCGCAAGGCCCGGAGTGGAACATTTTAATTGGTTTATTCTTCCGCTCCATGCAGTTTTTACTTGTTCGTAAGCGACGAAGTCATAAGCAGAATCAGTGTTCTGCTTCCGACTCCGTCGTTTTGATTTTCGCTAGATCGTATCGCTCTACGCTTCTGATTACGACTCCGACTACGACTCCGTCGCTAGTAAAAACCATACTTTACGCCATACACACTTAGCCGGAGAAATTTAAATACGCAACAGTCAACGCTTATTTTGTATTTGTGTTTGGAAAAACTCGGTCAGGGAAATGACATGATTATCGTGATCAGATGTTTTCGAAAAGCTCAATTGTCAAAATGTTTTCGGTCCCCACAACAATGCAAAGTTGGCGTTTTAAAATTCCTCCGGTTTAAAGATCGTTTGCAAAAAAGCTCCGTCTTTGTGACGGATTAGTGTGGACGGTAGGCCTAAAACTGCGTTTTCAAACTTCTCCAGCGCAATCTAGACGGGGCCTTAGACTCTGGATTAAACGGCCTTAGTTCAAGCAATAGCCAGACCGATGAAAAGTGTATATGAAATAATTCATATTTGAACTGCGGTTGTAGATGCAAGTGCAGAATGATCCTTGCAGTAAATTTTCCAATTTAAGTAATTGGAAAGAAGAAGCCTGAAAAAAATCAGGGCTTCAACGGGATTCGAACCCATGACCTCCGCGATACTGGTGTGTGGCTTCATAGCTCAGTTGGTAGAGCATCGCACTGGTATCGCGGAGGTCATGGGTTCGAATCCCGTTGAAGCCCTGATTTTTTTCAGCCTTCTTCTTTCCAGTTGCTTAAATTGGAAAATGTACTGCAAGGATCATACTGCACTTGCAATAGCCAGACCATTGCACAGCATATATTCTAACTCCTATTGCATCTTTCATTCAGGAGTGAAACTGGTTGTGATGACATTAGGAACCTGATAAAATGCTTGCAGGTGTGAAAGGGGGCGGTGGAAATGAGATACTCTTCAATGGACAAGCAAAGGTTAAGGTTAAGTCCACTAAGGATTACTTACCAAAGATAAGAAAATCAAGTCTTCCCCAGAAGGTATCTTTCAAAAATTGCTTGATTAAACCTAAAAAAACAATTTAGCATTACTGAGTAGAGAACAATATAAATTATTTGTTTGTAGTTTCTTTCCGAGAAGCTTGGAAATGAGGAAACTAAGGAAAGATTGAGTTCTTGTGCTCTTAAAAGTGAACTGACAGTAAGTTCGCAGTAGTTTGTGTGTGCGGGCTACGTGTATTGCACACCAGGCACATGTACAGGATTTTTACCTGTTTTTCGCGGTCCACGCCATATTATCCTACAAACAAAAACAGTGTTGTTTCAGTGGCTCTAACTTGAGCCTGAATTTAAAAAATAAAATCTAATAGCTGTGCTTTCATGTTTCAAAAAACGTAATATCAGCAATGATCCAGTTTCATAGTGCAATGATGAGTCATAATATGAGTGAAGCATGCAAAAGATCTTGGTGTTAAATTGACAATTTCAAATTCTGTTCTAGTGTCTTGATAAAATCGCTCGAAATTAATTACAACTTGGTCTCCATTCAACAATTCACTTAGGAGCCATCAATATGCTTTTAAAAGGACAAGGCATTTTTTTACCAACGAAAAATGATTCATTTCAGTAATAGGCTGACTTCATGTTTAGAATGGGACTGCATGAGGATGAGTTGGCACAAAAAAGTTGGAAAATGTTTTAAACTCATTGGGTTGCTTTGTACCAACTGTCGCGACCGGAAATTGTGTTGCGTGACATAAGTTTTTAGTTGTGTTGAATATCACGTGCACCATGCGCGTGATCGCTGAACTTTGAACTATCGCACATGGCATTAGGTTTTGGGGTCTTGTCGTTTTAAGAGAGAGTGGTAGAAAAGCAGAAGTGAGATTAAACCGGATTGTTAAAATAACGTGAGTTCCTTTTGTCGGCGTAGACCAAATTCCCGACACAACAATTCTGGTTCTATTATCTGAATACTGCAGTCAGATATTATAAATATGCTGGCGGCCCGTTAATAATTTCATCTTGGTACACCAAGCTCAGAGAGAGGGAAAAAAAGATTCAAAATGTGAATGTGAAGAGCATAGAAAGCAAGAGTGCCCACAAGCTCATGCTGTGACTAGATTCAAGAGCAAAGAACTTGTTTAAAGTGCCCATAACATCTTTTTTATATATTTTCTCATCTGATTCTATATATCACCTACTGAACTTTTGTAAAAAAAACCTCGATTTTAATAAAATTTAATTTTTTTATAAGTTTTTGAAAAAGTTCAAATTTGCTGTTATTTTGATCCATTATTTGCATGGTCATCCCTTGATTTGGAATAAGTTGTGACTTAGACTCAGGAACACATGACTTCAAGCTTGACTCGTTTGGCTTGTTCTACCTCTAAATTTCACTTTAGTAGTTCACACAAAATGTTGGAAAGGAGCATTTTGTATGGACTACAAAGCTAAATTTACAGACTGAGGTAAAACAAGTGAGATGAGTCAAGCCTGAAGTTACATGTTCCTGAATCTACATCACAACTCTGAGCATGTCGACCTTGTGATCAGTGGTATGGGTTGACCTCAAGAAAATAGGATTTTCAGGTTTTTAAAAATTCATAAAAAATTGCTTTTTATCCAAATCAAACGTATTTTTTTGCAGGCGTTCATTGCATGAAATATAGGAGGACACTTTAGCTTACAGATGAGGTAATTTTATAAAGTTAGTGTTTATACACATGTATTATTATACAATTATTATCGGGAGCAGTACAATTCCACAGACTTACGCATTATCTGTTTTCTGCAACAGGGAACCAACTGACATGACTTTCACATCAAAATGAGGAGATCTGAGACAGAATAATATGACCATCTGATTGGTTGGAAACCTACATACAATACTACATGTACTTCACAACTGGAGCAATTCCAACAAACAGGATTTTTTTTTCATTGTGGAAACAGAAACCAGTCATCAACATTTTTTTATCACAAAACTACAGGATCATCATTTTATATTATATTAAATTATAGCTTCTTACTTGAGGGGAGTCCAGCCATAAGGTGAATTCAGGACTTGTTTACCTTCTACTGCCATTAACTTGGGTACACTGGGACCACAGATGTCCAGGTCAACAAGTCCAACCTACAGAACGGGTAAACAAAAATTAGAACTATAAGATATGTGGCAGGTGCTGTGGCCTGATTGTTAGTGTGCTGGACTCTACTTTGAATGGTCCCGTTCGAGATCTGACCAAGGTCATTGCATCAGAGCCACTTTAAAGGAGCAGTGTCACAAGGATTTTGCTGTTTAAGGTCAATTCTGTTCTAAAATCATTACTTTGAGACATTAATCATAAATAAATGCTCCGACCTGTAAAGCTACGACAAAGATATCAAATAAATTTTATCAGAGAGGGCTAGCCATAATAAATTTCTTGAGGATTTTTGGAACACGTAGCATTAAAACTCGAAAAAACTGGCCAATTTTTTCAAGTTTCAGACCATTTCCATCCATGCCATCTGTAGTGCCAGGTGACAGGAAACAGTTTTAATCCCTTTAAATAGTCTTTCATAACAAAACTAAATCATTAGTTTTGTAATTCAATTGATGTGAAGACATCATCTAGCATTTTAGAAAGTCGCCAAATAGCATGACAATGCCCCTTTAATCTTGCAGTGGCCCTCTCCACCTGGGAGTATAGATGGGTGAGGTAACACCTGCATACTAGCAAAGTGGCTCATCAGGCTAGTGCTTATCTCAAAAACAACAACAAACAACAAATTATACCTACCTTAATTCACCGTTTAGGCGTTAGATTTCACGTGTAGTGGCACATGACATAAGATGTAAACAAACCGGGAAAGTTCGGACATTCTAGTCAACCACAGAGTAACCTCTGAGTCAACCACACGCATTCGATAAGTGCGTTCTGACAGAAACATGTGCTTTTGGTACTTGTAAAAGCGATTCCCAATCTCCTGAATCGTGGTTCAAAAGAAACCCAAACGGTGATCCAGTGAAGTTCTTCCATTTTCCTGGCGCAGTTAGACAAAGCGGGAGAAGGCGAAAGAGGATACAAGCATGTCACCACGGTGACTCGTTCGTCTGCACGGAAGACAGTTACATTTGTAGTCTACATTTTGTCGGTGTAAAATGGGGTTGGCAGGCTTACACGACTCCTACGGTTCGTGGCATTTTGTACATTTGCCGTTTTTCTTCGGTATCTTGACCATTTTTTTGCTTCACTCTTGTTTATGAAGGGCACTTCGTGTTGTGTTATAAGGAGAAATCACAGGGGGCCCATACAAGCAGTGTGTCTGTTTATGTTAGAAATATAAAGAAATGTATGGGAGAATATTGAAGGAATGTCTAAGTTAAAGCTCAAAATAACTGTAAACCTGCCTCAGTTGTTGTGTATTGTTGTTTCTGTGGCTCTAAATGGCGAATTTGAGAGATTTGGTGGGTTTTGCATTGACTGTTACTATACATTATAAGAAGGAGATGTATGTCGTACAACCCAAACGGAGCGCGAAGAGTTGAAGTTGTTCACAGTCTTCAGGAAAAATGGTTGGGAATTAGCATGTCATTAATTGTTAATTTGTCAGCATCAGTGGTTTGATTTTTCTCGAGGTTTGGATCCACTGGCAAAACCGTTCTTTCGACTGCGGAAGCGATTTCCACGAACAAAGTTTTCAAATATCTGCTTACTGAAACGCCACGTTCCTGCAAATATTTTTTTAAGTTCTGCCACATTCATAGCGTTGTAGTCGCTTTTATTCTCTTTTTTTCTGCCATTTTGAAGCTAAAACTATTTCACGTTCAAAGACTTAAAGCAGCGGAAAAATTATAGTAGTAAACGAAGTTGAAAACTTCGTACACATGAAGTGCATGGTTGACAAGAACGTCCGAACTTTCCCGGTTTGTTTACATCAAATGTCACGTGACACTACGCGTGAAATCTAACGCCTAAACGGTGAATTATACCTACTTTAATTATACCTACTTTAATTTTATTATCTCCAATCTCTGTAGCAGATTGGAGATAACAACTGGCCTGTAGAATCTGTAGGGTTAGCCCAGGATTAAATTTCCTGGTACCTGTTATATGCCTGGTCAATGAGAGCCACTGTGAGAGTCAAATGTGTTCTTGGGGAGGTATTCAATCTGGAGGCGAGTGCACAAACCATGAGGCCATCACGCCTCATGTGCAGCAGGGCTTAAAATTAATGCGTGCAAACTCACAAAATTTAATAAGCTGTGGGTGAGAAATATATCCACTATCTAGCAAATGTTACTTTGTAAGTTAGAATCATCCATGTCTCTCAAATATTTGGAAAGAATTTGCTAGTGGAAAAAATCTCACTAGCCAAACTTTGCAAGTGGACTGAAAAAGTTACCTTTGAGCCCTGAATTGTGCAGTAACACTCCTAGCCACTAGCTCATTCATTCTGGCTACAAAATCTGGAGTTAAGCAGCAGGAAGCAGTGAGGCAGTCGGGCCTAACTTTTATCACATAGACCCACAACTTCAAAGGCATAGCCCTAACATTGATCAGAATCAAATTTTTCCATGTAATATCAATGCTTTGTAAAACAGAGAGCTCATAAGAATTATGGACATGATCTCACAAGATGAATTTGCTTGATACATCAACTTCTCCCCACTACCTCTGTAGAAAATGAATAAGGGTAGCAAATGAGAATTCATATTTTAATCTTAGGTCTTAAAGGGTTAAGCAACATGCATGTAGACACTGAGCATCTATGACATGGTTTGTACTTCCTGCTATTCCTTTAATTGTTGATTGTGTTACACAGTCACATGCATTCCTCGGTGACTATAAATTTTAATTCAATGTACTTAGTTAAGAAAATTTTCAAGGCATTAATCCTTCATGTACCTTATTACCCATGTTAGCAAGTGCAATACTGAGAGTTGCAGCTAAACTTGATTTGCCCACACCTGAAGATATAACAATGATGAAATAAAAAAAAATAATTAATTGTATTCTGATAACAAATTCTAATGGAAATAATTATCGATAGTTTCCTTTGTACAGTTTGAAATGCACCTGTGTAGAGATATAAATCTTATAACAATTATTATTAAAAATGATTATGCTTTGCTAACAGTAATGAAGATGTACAATTTTACAAAAACTTATTAATAATCACTATAATTGAGTTAAATTTCAATACTACCTCCTTTTCCAGACAATATGATTATCTTGTGTTTAACTGCATTCATTCGCAAATCAATCATCTCTTGGTCTGGGTCCACTCCACCTGTTAATAAATATTCCCAGAAACACAAAGTCATGATTATGTGTCATGTATACAATGTATGTCAAGCCAAAACATTTTTAATACTGTGTTAAAAGCAAAAATTGGACTAGATTTACATGATATATCCACAATAATCAAGGGTCATGTGCAAATGCTAGATGTCACCCAGACTTTAAGATTGAAGCTGAGAATATTTACCAAGTCATTGATTAATTAAAAGCATGGTGATATGCTCAGAAATAATTTGTTTGCGTGTATATTTGCTTGGTCTCAGGGTTATTCACACATGCGAAGGTCCGTTAAAACCCGACAAACGCCTGTTTTTATTTATTGATTTCAATGACGTAGTTAGTGAGCTAGCCAGAGCTAGCCTTACATGTCAAAAGTAAAATGATTATTTTTACGAGTGGGCCACTGCAAGGTTTCACTTAATTTTTGAGGTAAATTTTGTATAGTAATGTATACAGTCGGCAAGGAGGTGGAGATGATTGATGTCCATCAAAACTTAAGTTTTGTCTAGTTTTTTTTGGCGCTGAAGGTCGCATGTGATTGATAACCGCTGTAACTAATAAACTGCTATATTTTCATGGGTACCCTGATACAGTCTTTTTTAATTTATTAGCACCTTTCGTAATAAATTAGCCCCCCAAAAGGTCTTCAGGGGTCACTTCGACACAGTTGACCATGGCCTTCGACACAGTTGACCATGAGATTCTTTTATCAAAATTAAGCAATTACGGCATATATGGTAACGCACACCAATGGTTTAAGTCGTATTTAGAGAATCGTACTCAAATGTGCTCCATCAATGGGTCGCTCTCTCAAAACTGTTTATTAAGTTGCGGTGTACCCCAGGGGACGATTTTAGGTCCATTATTATTTCTGTTATACATCAACGATCTTCCAAACTGTCTTTCAAATTGTGAGCCGAGGATGTACGCTGATGACACCCACCTTACGTACGCAGGTGATAATGTAGACAATATTCAGTTGCATCTAAATCAAGATTTAGAAAATGTTCACAATTGGCTGAAAGCAAACAAACTTACTCTAAATATGACTAAAACCGAATTTATGCTTATCGGATCTAGGCAGAGGCTAAGTACTCTCACAGAGTCCCCGACATTTGCAATTAACGATTTTGAAGTTAGCCAGGTCACTACTGTAAAATCACTTGGAGTGACCATCGATGACAGACTTGATTGGAATGGCCATATCGAGAAAGTAACAAAAAAAGTCGCTTCTGGTATTGGGGCCATAAAACGAATAAGGCACCTTGTCCCTCAGGCGACCTTAAAACTAATATATCAAGCTTTAATACAGCCACACTTTGATTATTGCAACATTGTTTGGGGAAACTGTGGGATAACCTTACGGAATAAGGTTCAAAAGCTACAAAACAGAGCAGCCCGTGTTCTGACCTACTCAAGCTATGACGTAGATGCTGGTCACCTTCTCAAACTTCTAGGGTGGAAAAACCTAGCTTGCCAGCAACGATTTCAAAGAGCTACGATGGTTTACAGGTCTCTGCACGGGTTGGCTCCAAACTATCTTAGTTCTAAATTTGAAAGGCGAGAAGTCGCATATAACCTAAGGGACTCTGAAAATAAACTCAATGTTCCATTACCGCGCACAAACTATTACAAAAACAGCTTCAGCTATAGTGGCGCCATTCTCTGGAACAGTCTTCCTTGTAACTTAAGGGAAGCAGAGTCCCTTGGGCAATTTAAACGATTACTCAAAGAACTGTAAGGCACGGCATTCGTGGAAAGCAGCTTTTTTATTTAAATATATATATATTTTTTATTTTTATTTTTATATTAGTGTTAGGTATTTTTAAAGCTGACGAATTTTGTACCGTGGATAAATAAAGATTTACTACTACTACTACTACTACTACTACTACTTTAAGTGTTCTGGCTGAAACACTGTGTGATCTGGGAGCAGTACCTTGTTTGCTGCAAAGATACTGTCCAGGGCATCCTTGACAAACACTTGCTTTTCCTGCAAGGGACTGATGGCAAACACTTTAATTTCAGTTTTTATTAATATATGGCTTTTTCATTATGTGGGTTAGAAGATGGCTTCCAAAATTAATCACCTTTTGCTATTTTTGATGCACAGGCCTATAAGAAAGCCATTTTGGGTAAAATGCAGACTGCAGACTGGAGACTTTTTAACTGAATCATGTTTGGCTAAGAGGACCAATCATGTCATGAATCATGTCAGGCTAAGTGGACTAATATTCAGGCTACCCTGAGTGATATTCTAGCTACCCCAACTGATGTTAAGGCTAACCGGAAAGTGCAGACTTTCAATGCAATTACCATAAATACAGTGTGCATTTTAGTACCCTTAGTCTGCATTTTATCTGCAGTCTACAACCCATCAGAAGACTAGAGTTCCGACTTATGTGGTTTGATGATGTGGCCCGTGTGAATCCAATGCACATAACATTGTGTCATTATAAAAAAGAGTGTATATCATGACAATTGGTTTGTTTCAGTATCAGACTTGCTAGAACAGCAGAGTGGTTTGATATTTTTTTTCCAGAATGCACTTTGCAAAAGTATTATGTAAAGAATATCATGTGATATAGTTAGACAGAATGTGTTGGTTTAGTTAACTTAGTTGATTCTTTGGATCATATTTATGATAAGATGCCCTAGTTACTTGAACAGTACGAGTGATATAGTTTACAAAAAATATAAAATTCTAGTTCATACAATAACGTTCAATATTATTGTTTTCAATGAGCAGAAATAAAAGAAAGCGGGGGCAGCTTTAGTGATAACTATTACTAGTTAACTTTGATAATCAAAATGTAAATTCTCTTTGCTCATGGCATCACTACATCAACAGCACTTGCTAGTTCTGTGTCTCCATCGAGTTATACATGTACAAACACAATTTTTAACCAATCACCGCGCATGCTTTCTTAGCACTGTTTTCTAACAATCAATGTTAAACACAGACTGCAAACCTGAGTCACTGTAAAACGTAGACTGCAGACTACAGGTAAAATGCAGATTGAGAGTGTACAAAAGTAAAAATGCAGACTGGAGGTACTAAAATGCAGACTGCAGACGGTATTTAGGGTAATTGCAGTGAGAGTCTGCACTCCGGTAAGCCTTAACATCACTTAGGGAGGCCAGAATGCTTTGCAACCATATTGATCTCCCTAGTGTAGTTTCTTTCACAGGTTTATCACACTGTTAGGTGCATTGGATTCACAGGCCACATCATCAAGCCATGTAAGTCAAAACTCTAGTCTTTTGATGAGTTGCACTGGGTTGTGGGCTTAACCAGTACATCTGTTTTAATCAAGCACCACTAATATGTTTTGATCCCGAGGCCAGTATTAGCAGTAATTAAGCTTTTGCTCCACATCTGAGATACCATGTAAAAATCTGAATAAAAACTACAATATCCCATTGTATTATTTTTGCAGTATAAATTTTACAAATTGACGTCAGTTTTTCATGTGTCTGTCCTGTTACTGATCATGAATTTCGTCGTAAAATTGTCAAAGTAGCTGTGGATCCGCAGACTACTTTGACAATGTTGTACGAAATTCATTGTCAATAGCAGGTCAGACGCTTAAAAAAATGACGTCAATTTGTTTTTTACGATTTACAAATCGTCCGCTCTCGCTCGTTGCCGCATCGCATAACCTATAAATTCATGTGTCTGTCCGCTTATTGACGATAAAAATTAGCTAATGAGCGCGCGAGAATTTGTGCTGTTATTGTAAAAATTTCCATTGTTAGCATATTAGTTTCGCAGTGCAATATCAATACACCACAAAACTTACCGTTTCTGATGGACACCCAACTGCGGTTGCTTTATCACCATCTGATTCCATAGCTTTAACAATTTCTACAAGATTTAAGCATTTTAAAACCTCAAACTACGGTAACCAAGTTCTTTCACTACGTTTTGCAGGTTGCTGTCCGCCATCTTGGACGCGCTTGGTAAAAAAAATTGGGCCGGGAAGAGAGAGGATGCTGGGAGCGAGATTGAACAACAATATGGCGGCTTGGCAGTGTCAGACTTGCGGCTAAATACTGGAATCGATCCGACTTATCATTGGACGAGTTTTACTATGGACTCTCTTAGCACGTCGCTCGGAATATCGCTGGGACAAACTGTTAAGACTGTTAAGTAATCGATCGCCTGCTTCTTAGAAGAGATCGATCTTCGTACAAAATTAGAAATATATATCTGCAAATCGAAAGGAAAGACGATAACAGTCTTTTGAATTGACCTCGACTGTAACAATTTCACGTAAAAAATCAGATAAGCAGTTTTATTCCGAAGTAAGACTTCAATAAGCCGCAGCTTGCCGCAAAACTTGAAAATCGATGCTCGCCCATAGTATTTTGTGGGATCGATTCTTGTTGTTAGCGACGAAAGGGTCAAAGGATATATACAGGAATCGATCCGACTTCGCATTGGACGAGAGAACAATGGATGGAATGAACTTGTCTTTTGCTACAGTGACTTGTGCATGAATTATGACTTTTGGAAAGAAACTAAGTGCATACAAATTTGACGCGCTAGTCCTGCTTCACTTAGACCCAGACTCCTGCGTAATATTGCGTGACTAAAACTGCCGAGTGTCCCAGCGGTATTCCGAACGACGTATCCATTGTTCACGCGTTCAATGAGAAGTCGGATCGATTCCTGAATTTACTTATTTAGCCGCAAGTCGGCGTCAAGATAGTACATAGTGGCGGTGGCTAAAACGTTTTTGGTTTGCAGGAGGAAAAGTTCTACGCTAGAGTTATGGTTTATCAGAGATTTCGGCTATATCTCCCCGTTCTTGGAATGTTTACCCGGGGTTTTGTCTTTGGTTTGCCGGTCGTGGTAACATTTGTGGAGAACGTGGGCAGTGTGAAAGGAGTTAATGGCATCTCTATGCAAGTAGGTTTGGTTTTGCACCTGCAGTAGATTAATTACCTTATCTTATTGTTGCCATCAAGAAGTATTTTAGCGTCAGTTAGCTAGCTGCCTCCCAAAACAAAACAAGCCACTTTATGGAAGGAAATTTTTCGGCTCATCCTCGGTGTAAAAACCTGTTACGTACACTCACCAGTGATGTAAAACAAAGAAAATAATTAGGTCAACATAATAGACCATAATTAACCCTAACAGTAGCCACAAAACAAAGAAACTCTTCACAGGCTTTTATGCCGAGGTAAACCCAATTTTTCACTGGTAAGAAATGTAAGGAGGGGAGATCAAATTCTTTGACACAGCAATGGCAGTCTACATGTAATGCACCTATCAATGTTATGCCCGATGGGGGGGGGGGCACGGGATAGGGTGGGGACTTTGATCAGAAACAAAAATTGGGAGTCAAACTTCCTAACCCTTGGGATAAGATTTCAATTCAAAGTTCCCCACCTTGGGGAAGGTTTTGAGTTCTACACTAGCCACCAGACCAAGAATTTCAAGCCATCTGAAGTAAAGACTATGTGCTTGCATTGGCAAGACTTTCATTGATCATGCTTCTCCAGTGAAAGGCAGCGGGAAGGTCAGCTTTCTTTATGAAAAATTTACATACTGCCAAAGCCTCGAAAACAAGCTTCAATTTGATTTTGTTTTCTATTTAATAATTTCACTCAGCTGATGAATTCACAAACGCCAAAATATTACCGCTCACTATTTATTAATATATATAACAATAATTATTATAGCAATAATAATTATTATTCCATGAGCCCGCGTTGGATATGAAGTGATAAAATAATCAACGAGCGCGTAGCGCGAGTTGGTTATAATCACTTCATATCCAACAAGGGCAAATGGAATATTGTTTTAGTAAATTCTCAAACCGGGTTTTGCCGCCGATTTTTATTTCCACAATTTTACAAAGCAAAAAATTTTAAACTTGGATCACTATTTTCCATATGATGTAAAACTCTGACTATTGGCTCATAGTCAGAGTTTTTTAGCCAATCAAAAAGCTAGAAATGCAATAGTCGGAGCTGAGAATTTACTAAATATAATTTAGTAAATTCTCAGCTCCAAGTAAAGTGTGCCAAGTCTAACATGTTTTGCTTTGTAAAATTGTGGAATTAAAAATCTGCGGCAAAACCCAGTTTGAGAATTTACTAAAACAATTATTCCATTCGCTCTTGTTGGATATGAAGTGATTATAACCAACTCGCGCTACGCGCTCGTTGGTTATTTTATCACTTCATATCCAACGCTGGTTCATGGAATAATTGTTATATATTCCAGAGTCAACATATACGATCATTCCAGTTTTTCATGTAGAATCTTAGTTTCAATAAGAACGTTTAAGATTGTCTTCATTCTTCAAGTTATTGTTTGCCCTCTCGCTGTAGTTTCATGTGATATGCTATACCTGTTGTTTATACAAAAAACAAAAACAGTAAGATTGACTGCTGCATTTGATTAACCTTGAGCGTCACAAAAGACAAAAGAATAGCATGAATAGCAATTACATGAAAATTCGGTGAGACTTTGGAACGGAAACAAGTATTTGTTTACAAGTAGATAAATATTTAAAAAAAACCAATGGTTTGTTCAATTCCTTTCATTCCTCCATTTTATTGCAACTGGAAAGTTTGAACTACTGGGAATTCTGGGGACTTTCAAGATGGCAGAACATTCGTATCCAAGCACCCCGTATTCGAAACCTTGTTCACTTTCGTCATTTTACATCGTTCAAACTTCCCTATCCCGGGGCCAACATTTATGCTCAAAGTTTGCTAAAATTCCCCATGTGGGGTGCGCAAGGACATTCAAAGTCCCCACCTCATCCCGTGGTCCCCCCCCCCTTGGGCATAACATTGATAGCTGCATAACAGTTTTACAGTTGACATGTAATTGAATCCAGGAAACGAAGGAAGATTTCTTGCTGGGAGTTCTTGAAGTGACAGTAGGGATAGCCACGTAGCCTCTCAAGGTATAAAGAGGTGTTTTGAAAATTTTAATATTCCCTTTAATGTAAATTTCACAATAACCTCACAGAAGCAAGGGAGTTTATCAGTAGATTTTATCGCATATTTCACAGTTGGTTAATCAAACAAAAACTTGATACATTTTTCTCATATCAATTTTGCTCAAATCCATAATTTGCGATAAAAGAATGGCAAAAAAGAGTTGATCTCTCCCCAAAATCATTTCTTTGGTGTTAAAACAACTTTTTGCTAGATACATTTCCTTCTAGCGACTTGCAATGTTTACCCTGTGACAATCCCAGCATTTTTTGTGCACGTCACAGGTATCCAATTGCTGGTAACTCATTTATTGTCACATGTACATGTCAAAATTGATTTATAATGAACTGAGTGAAGTGCAATTTGGTCTGAAATCATGCGTGTGATTTCAAAATTAAACAAGTGTGCAGCACGAGTTTGATTTGAAAGTATGATTTCAGACCAAAATTGCACGACCCGAGGTTCAATTGCCACTTTATTAGATCCATTTTGTGAAATCACGCAATTTAGTACATTAGCCAAATTATTCGCAAAACAATTGCTTTTTTGTCTTTCATTTTCTTGCAATGTGGTTGGTTAGCTTAAAAAAGCCTTAAAATCTGATTGGTTGTTTTGTTTTACTGTCCCATGCTCATTGGCTGAGAAAAAGATGCGATTTAGAACAGAAGATAGTGTGATTTGTAAATAAATTGCACTGATGAGAGCCAATCACATTGCAAGAATAACCAGTGATTTCAAAATAGGTTTAATAAGTAAACATATTCTATCATAATTGTGCACCTCCAGAAAATATCCACACTCCCCCCAAAGAAGGGACTGGAATTTCCTGGGGGGTGGGGGGTTCCGAAAGACCCAAAAATTTAATGAAATGTGTGAAGCTTTATTGGAATTTCCAGAGGGGTGGGGGCTCTTAAAAAAAATCCCTTCCATCGGGGAGGTATGGATATTTTCTGAAACTACACATTTGTTTTTTGTTTGCATTTTGTTCAGCCAACGTTAAATCCTAATCCACGCCTGAGTAATGATGTAGTTGTGGTCAACTGCTGGGCTGTGAGACAGTTTGAAGGAATCAACAGAGGCGACATTGTCACACTGATGTAAGTACTACATGAATTTCAAACACTGTTTTGCAAATAATTTAAAATAAAAATGTCCTGTAAATTAGAAATACATGTAAAGTAAAATGTTGTTGTGCAAAAAATGTTCTGGGTATATTTCGCCAGAAAGCGATCAGTTTTGCACTAATTTGATGAACGTTTTTAACTAGTAAATAGACAGCCATTTGGCAATTTTTGTCAGAAAATGATGACTGACATTAATCTATGCAATAACAACAGCATTAGAAACAACTATTTATAAGTGTTGGGGGGCAGTCTTGACTTACTTGCCCTGGTTGGCTTAAGTTTCCTCTTCAGTCATTTCTTCTTTTTTTACCCAAAAAAGGGGGGCCCAGGTCCCCTGGCCCCCTCCCCTAGATCCGCCACTGGAAGAGAACATAGCTTAGACAAAAACGCTTGAAACAGCTCCCATTCACAAAATGAAATTTTAACATGTAGTACATTCAACGAATTATTTTCAAACCGCCTAAAGATTGCTTTCAGATTCATCCAGCGCAACCGAGATTTCAACAGGGCTAACATGAAATTACACAACGGTGGCGTGCTGGGTCTGGGTACGAGTTGAAATGTATCAGGTGTTTCAAACTCTTCGTTGCAACAACATTGTGATGGCTCATTCTTTAGTATCTTGTTCGCATTTTCTGCTATAAAAGGACCTCCGAAGGAACTTAGATTATAATATTTATGTTAGGTGAGAAATATGTGAACAAAATATTTCTACTGTTTTCAGGGTCTGAGAGCGCTGAGGTGTCACTGCACTAAACATTCCAATCACACAAACGATTGGTCGAAATGACCACTGCAGAAGACTTTTTCAAGTTCAACC
>CM042756.1:8151445-8172391 GCA_022496165.2 Catalaphyllia jardinei
CCCCCCCCCCCCCCCCCATTCTCCCACCTGGACTCCAGAGTGTTTGCCACCTTCCCACCAGAATTTCCAGAATCCCGTCCGTTGGTCGTGTGTGGATTTTTTCTGGAACAATTAACTAATAACAAATGGAGAGTGACACTCTGACACCACTGTCAAATTAAAATGAATGTGACAGTTGCCTCTAGTAGATGGGTAGAGCTAGTCTGGCCAGGCATAATTACAGTATCATACCTGAATTATTCCTACCTAGCGAGGGAACTGATACATCTAAGACTAGTGCACTTAAAATATATTGAATTATTTATAATTTATTATATACACCCATTGTCCAATATAGTTCCCATAAATGTCAGTGAATTGAGCTCAGTAAGTTGTCAGTTTAAACTGTTTAACTAGTTTAGACTGAAGTACATGTAACTGTAAAAAAGATCAAATATGATTAGCAGTTTGAAACTCTGGAGGTGTATAAATTAATGTAAACTTAAGGAGATTCCCTAGTAAAACAATTCGCCATTGATTTCAGATGAAACTTGGTATGCTGTTGTTACAGACAGAGGAAACGTTAAAAACGAACAATAAAAATAGGCAGTCACCATGCTTGTTTTTATGCCACAATTCAAGCAAATACGGTTCTCAGTGCGCAACAAGTAAGCTCGATTATAGCCCATTGCAACAATGTGAGAGGGCTGGGATGAGTTTCTTATATTGGTTAGATTGAAAATCTAAGCTATTAAAACATTTCATCTGAAATTTTATTGTACAAAAAGTTACCCAGCAAAGGTTGAGAGATTTTAGTGGAAAATTGTTCAAATGGGAGCCCTGAAAAATTTGAAAAAATCTAAACATGTGCAAGCCGTTATAATGTTATGGCCTGTCTTCCCAGTCCATACAAATTCTCTATTTTAGGTGGTAGTTGAAGAGCTATCATTTTGCCATTTTCCTCCTCTGAATACTTCTATTCTTGGTAAGGACTCTCAATTAAGGTGATCGTTGATTTGATATCTTCATTTTTTCAACAAACAGAAAACAACCATACCCTTTCCCAGTCCTTGCACATTTTTGCAATGGGCTATTGAGGTTTATTGTGAATCAAATTTTTACAGTAATAATTGTTACCTGCACATGTTCTTTTCTTTTATCTGCTATAGTGATCCCACAGATCCTGGTGGTGTTCTTATAAAACGAGTCATAGCTCTTGCAGGCGACCACGTCAAGTAAGTTATTCATTAAAACTAGATAATTATATTTATTTATAGAAGCATTCACTGATCTGAATAGTGTCTGCAAGCTGAATAACTAGCAGACCAAAACAAACATTTTACGTACATGCATTTCTGTCAATAAACTGACAAATGGGCAGGAATTTTAAAGTCTCCACTCAGAGGTGAATAACTGACTTAGCTAATCAGGACTATCATTTAGTTTGAATCCACCTGCAGCCTTCATCTTCATGCACCTGTAGTCACCCATAACATCCAGGGTCATCAAACATACTCAGCTGTGACAGGTGTTACGGGTTACAGCCATGCTAATCACCCATGCGTTAACCAATAAGAATGCAGAAAAGCATCATCATCACTCGAAACCATTAAAGTGCTTGCACTCTAGCCTAGCCCTTCTAGTCCACACAAACCCTTCATTCTAAATCAAACCATTGATATGCGGTACAGCTTCTGAGGAAAGGTCATGTTATCAGAACGTGAGCTTGGGTTACCTGTGATCAAAGAAACAAGTAGTTGTCATTGCTAAAACTATTAAGGCGAAAACGAGAGCTGAAATCAATCTCGAGTGCGTGTGAATGAGTGGGATATTGCTTTCCTTTTATAGAAGTTTAAACTACAAGAAGAAGATTGTAAAAATTCCACAGGGTCACTGCTGGGTTGAGGGAGACAATCATTCCCACAGCCATGACAGCAACTCCTTTGGGCCGGTGAGTTGTTTCAATCATAATATGCACTACTGTTCTTCACTTCTTCACTACACAGTAAAAGGTCAACCCATAGAAGACATCTAGCTTCACTTCAGGGAAGATAAAATAGAGGATAGTACATGGGTGCACGTACATTATGGAATTTCTCTTGGAGTGTTCAACTTGATTTCTCACCAGTGAGTGCAGAGAACGAGTGAGATATCAAGTTAAACATGAGAAGAGAAATCCCATATCTACAAGCAGCCATGTATTGTTCTGTTTAATATTATATAAACATATTAATGACTACTTTTTTGACGATTTTCCGAAGATTTCCGAACACTTTCCAAAGATTTCCGAAAATTCGCCAAAACTTGTCCAAAGGCCAGAAGTTTCCGAAAATTTATGAAGATTGCCGAAAATTTTCGAAGATAATCGAAGATTTCCAAGGAAGAGCCGATGATGTTTGGATCATACAGTAACACATCTAACTATTAGCAATGGTGATCTTTTTAGTAACCATGGCGACACCAGTATCCTCTCACGTGAAAGATAAAAATTGTGTCTTCACTGTGCGGGATGAAGATATGATTTTTTAGTAAAAGGAAAACTGGTTTCACTGGTGGTCTATTACTTGTATCTTCAGCCTATCCAATTTTCTCAGACAACAGAAGATTAAACGTTTACCTCTATTTCAGAACGAGTCCTCGTACAATTTGCTTTTTTATGAAAATGAAAGTGCAGATGAAATACATTTTCATACTTGATGCCTTCGCACAAAGACTCGATTTGACACAGAGGCAAAAGTAAACTCTGAAATGGCTCAGTGTGGTCCGCTGTATAAACTACAAAATGCATTGAGTGTTTCATCACTCTTTACATCGTCTCTTATTTTATTTTATTTTAATTTTCAGGTTGCCATTGGCTTGATCAAGGGTAAAGCAACTCACATTGTATGGCCACCCAAAAGATGGCAACGATTAGAAAATTTCACATCCGAGGGTCGACTTGCCTTTGAAGAAAACAATCCTTTATCAGAGTCTGAAAATGGTACGGACACTTTGAGCGACACTGATACTGAAACACAGACTGAAAAAAGTAGCAAATGTAGATCTTATGTTGATCGCGATTCAAACTCTGTTCCAGAATTCATGTACGGCCCGACGAGCTGACCTCCAACCTGAATTTTAGAATTGTAGTTTAAATAATAAATAACTAAATAATCAACTTAATTTATAAAGGGTACCACACAACAGTAATCACTAAAAAACTAGTGGCCCTTTCGTGTACGGAAATAAAATTTCTCGTGCTGGTGCACGTTTTTTAATGTGTTGCGTTTCTGTCAAAGTTACTTTTTTTTCATTATAAATCCAAGAATCAGTTAACAGTTTGGATAAAAAGCGACGAGGTTTTTCATTTCCTCCATGGACCAAGCGTGTTGGGGAGCGAACGCTTCATATAGTTTTCATTTTTCGTTTCTTGCATATATTTCTTTATTTAATATTGTATGTGCTTTTCCCGTAAATATTATTCTAAGGTTTTGATGTTTCGTAATGTACCGGTACTACCCGGGTACCGCAGTGTTGAATGTTCCTGGTTTTTTCAACAGCCCTCGAAATATTTGTCAGCGCAACTGATATAATGCAAAGCACTGAGTTCAACAATTCAGCTACAAACGTCACCTGTCTTAAACCACAATCAATCGATCAACCACTCATTAAGCTTAAAACTCCCGGCAGACCCAAGCACACATGGCTTTGCAAGTCGTCCCCCATAACTTGTCACGAAATTATCTTTCCCAACGGGGTAATCCTAACGCTTCCGTTAGCTCGTAAACATGGAGTCCGTGGCAGAGTACTTTCCCAGCTCCAACGTGTATACGTCCACCACATGGGTAGCCTTAGTCCTTGGTATACTAGTCTTGATTTATTAGCGAAGTCTAAAGCGTTACTTCTCGAACTTCGCGGTCCAAAACCTTGGCCATGGGTCGGTAGCCTTCCCGATGTGTTCAAATATGGCGGCATGCACAAGATGTTCCTGAATACTTCTACAAGTATGGTGGAGTCCATAAGATGTGTTTTGGTCGAACACCAGTGATTGTCGTCTGGGACCCTGAAATAGTCGAGCACATCATGGTCGAGGAATTTTGGAAGTTCCCAAATCCACCGCCTTTCATTAAACCTAACCCTCCTCTTAGTGCGGGACTCTTTATATCGCGAAACAAGACATGGAAACGCATACAAAATTTACAAGGAAATTTATGGCCATCCAGACGCTGTCCGGATAGCGTCCGGATCGCCATACATTTCTTTGTCAATTTTGACGTTCAGTTTTAAATCGCCGTATCTCAGTCAAAACTAGCCTGATTAACACCAAACTTGGGGATTTTGTGAATCTCGGTGTGCTTTTTCTATGCGGATCAATGGTTGCTTATCCCATAATTTACAGACTGGTACCTAGTCCTTTCCGAAACAGGCAATGATCATTCTCCATGGTGGGAGCTAGCGATGATTGCTAATGCCATGCTTGAACACAGAATGTTTCTGCCTTTTAGCAGAAACATATTTTGTTTCTTGGAAACAAAAATTGACACTGGAGATAATGTCTCCCGTATAGCAAAACCAGGAAACATTGGGGAAACATGCACGTAGCCTGAGTAGCTTGAAAGTTTTTAAGCAATTTGAGGGCGCTAGGAAAAAAGGAGCGCCAACGCCGCGAGGAGCCTGGGAGAGAGACAACTGAGTTCCTTACGGCTTCTCTGCGCCGCTTTGTCGCCCGCGTTCAAATTGCTTAAACCGCTAATCTACGCAGGCTAACATGCACGCGTTACGTATAGATTGCGGGAATAGTACTAAAACTCGTAAATTACCGAAAATTATAGTTGGAGTGAACTTCAGAAAACGTCTCGTTCTTGATGTCGCGACAAAGAAAACCAACACAACTACCATGGCTTCAAAAAATAAGTCCAAGTAGCATTTTGGCATTATAGCGATGTTTCTCGTTACGTCGCCTATTGTCATTAATGTTCCAACCAGAGGTTTATTGGCTGTTGAATCAATGCATGCTATTGTTCAGTGGCTGGCAAATTTGAATATCAAAAGCAATGTGACGTCAATGTTTGTAAACAAGAAACATCGCTATTCATGCGGCAACAAACTGGTGTCCAACTGAACTTTCGTTTCATTTACTACCATGATGTAGAAAGTATATTCTGAAATGATTTTGCCATTTACTCAAGATCAAACTTACTGAATGCTATTGTTTGTCATGCACCATAGTTTAAGGCATTGGTATTTGCTTTTTCATATCACAGCTGGTCAGTACACAATTCATATTTTACAGATTGTCGATTGTTTGGTCTGTCATTACAATGAAAATGTCGATTGCCTTAGAAATGCATTATGCCAAACTTCAATCCATTTCCAACTATCGTGCAGTTTTAAGGGAAGGCTGGGAACAAGCTGCTTGAAAACATTTAGCAAGGTCCAGAAAAAGCTATCAAATAAACACCGTCCAACAGTGAATACAAACCCCATCTTTATTGTTAAAGGTCATACAAGATTTGTTTATCGTCAATTGTGCTACGTGTCTAAAATGCCACACTAAACGTTAAAAACGAGGCGAAATATCGCACCGGTGAAAAATAACTCTCTCTCCCCGACGTGACACGAGCGGATTGAGGTTTGACTGTAAAAGGCTTTCCGGCATTCATTAAAATCACAAGTAAACCTTAAAGACGAGTGATGCCGTAATCATTTGGGATCACCTGTTTTAATTTACCTAACGGCATTTGGGCAAAGTTGAGAAAAAATACGGCAAAAATAACGTTGCTTGGACGCTTCAACGTGGCCTGACCTTCACATATATTTTGTCCTTTGGCCTCATCAGTATCACGGCTTGATGTTCCAGCGTAGCTACGGTTTCTGGAGCGCGTTCAAACTTGAACTGCTGCATGATATTCAACAGGCCTAGCTTTATTTCCAGCAGAGCGAAGCGCATACCAATGCACTGCCGAGGGCCCGTTCCAAACGGGAGAAAGGAATAGGGATCTCGCTTTTCCTTTGCCTCAGGGGAGAAATTCTCTGGGTTGAACTCGAAGGGGTTGTCCCATATTTCAGGGTCTCGGTGAAGAACATACGTAGGGATGTTGACATCAACTCCCTTGGGAAACCGGACGCCCTTGAAGACAGCCTCTTCCTCGCAGCCACGGACAAGGAGAAAGGCTGGAGCACAGAGACGTAGGACCTCGCATACGACTTGATCCAGGTACCCAATGCTTTGCACGTAGTCGTACAGCGGGGTGTCGCCTCGGGCTGCGTCTGCTTTGTCGATCTCCTCGATTAGCTTGTCTTGAACGTCTGGATGGGTAGCCAGGAAATACGCCGTGCTTGACAAAGTGGTGCTCGTGGTCTCAAACCCGGCCAACAAGAAGATGATAGATTGTGCCATGATTTCATCATCGTTTAACTTCCTGACCCCATTGACAGTAACCTCGCGGGCTTCCAACATCAACTGCAGCAAATCTCTTTTGTTGGATGAACCCTGTTGCGCTTTTTGTTGAAGCATGTCCCGAGCCAAAGCAATGAAGAAGTCTGTACCCGGCAAGAGATTCACATACCGACTCAGGTATGTCCAGAACGGCAGCACCGAAAACGCACGGACATAGAGAGGGGTTTGGAAAGCGTTCCTGGCTCTCTCTACGAATACTTCATCTGGATTCACTTGAACGTCAGTGTCAAACCCAAATGCAGCCTTCATGATGACTTCTAAGGCAAAAAGGCTGAAGAGGCGAATGGCATCCACTGATTCACCTATATCAATAAATAACAAGATAACTAAATAAATGAATAATAAATGAATAAAAATAAAAGAATGAAGAAAACAAGCAGGATAACTTATTGTTGATGTTGAAAGAAGGATTAGATGAACTTTAACCCATTGACTCCCATAGCTTCTTGCCAAAAGTGCATTTTTTAATTGTGGACATTTTGGATATATATTTTCAGGCTGGGTATGGGCCAAAGTAGCTCCAATCTACTCAGAAAAGCATTTGCAACATGGCAGCATGCCTTTTTTCCACTAGCATTGCGTTTTACCACATTTTGCATGGGAATGCGTCTTTACCCTGTTCGTTTTTCTTTTTAGTTTTGTTTAGCCCTTCCTTTTTCTCCTTTTCTTATCTTTTTGCTGCAGTGATTGACGTCCTACTGGGATTGCTTCCAGTTGAAAAAATTCTGAGAAAGCATCATCGAGACAGGCAATTTTTACCATGGGCCGCAGTAGCCAGGTGTAGTCTCAGGAAATTTTGCTCTGAAGTTTTCAATCAAATTAATCCCTGAGCATTTTTGTGCATATTTCAGGGTCCTTAACTCTTCCCCGGCACAAATTTTCGCGGGAAAAAAATTAAAACCCAAGCGCTTATGGAAAATGCTATTTTTCCACCAGAAATTGTTCGAGGAACATATATGAATTTATATTCATTTGAATCGTCGATGAAGTGGGCATTTCTGGATAGTTTTACCTTCAGGGTTCACAAAAATCTCGAATTACAAAATCACGCCGAACTCATGCTTTGCGAAAATCTCTCTCCAAAACCCCGAGTTTGAAGCGTTTTATCACTCACATGTTAATCGCTACCACATATCGGCAGTAGATAAATCTATTCTTTAACTATTCAGCTTCATCATGTTAAAGTTTCAGCGAAATCGAACAAAACCAGAAGTAATTAGATTTATTCTTGTGACCTTTGGTCACCTTTGTACGCAACAATGGAAGCGGCCGTCGCCAATAGCAACGAAAACACACAAGCATAACATCATCGGACATTTCGGTAAAAAAAATCCACAATAACTGTCGGAGAACTGAAACTTGAATGGGAAAACCTTTTTCGAACTTTTTCTAGGTTATTTAGACGAAAATATAACCTCAGCGGGCCAAAAAAGCGAGCGAAATGAAAAACAGAACCTGACACAATGCGAGATAAGAATAGCCGATAATTTATGCGATTCTCGCACATGGCACGTAACAGATGAAAAAGCTTACCTGTGGATAATTTCGGCCTTACAAGCCAGCAACTTGTCCCATGTTACTTTCTTTATACTTCCAAATGCCCTGGCTTCCATCTCCGAATGATCTGCCTCGAGTTTTGAGCAAATAAACGTTTCCTCGACGGTGACCGCCATGCTGATTTTACGCATACTAATATCACTGACTTTACAAAACTCTCCCGAGGGGGGGATATGAGGAAAAGGGCTGAAAATTGGCCTGCAATTGGCCAATGATGATATCATCCCACTGGCCAAATTTGGCAGCAATCGGAAGTAAAATGGATCCGCATCCTCACTTTCGAGGTCTGGTTATTTCAAAGCCCGATTTTAGTGGCTTCTCCGGGTTAAACAGCCTATCACTCTGATCTGGGTATCATTGAAAAGATCTTTTCCTCCTGCAGAAGTTGAATGTAGATGAAGCCAATATTTGGTCAAAGGTGATGACGTCAGAAGCAGAACAAGGGCCCAGGCTCGTCACGGCCGGTTACAGGCGGCGCGGGAGTCAATGAGTTAAGGAACCAAATATATTGGAGATAATTGTTGTTCATCGGTAAATAGCCGGCGCGTCATTGGTCAGCCTAAAGCATAGTTAATGTTCTAAGCCAAAAGAAGAAAAAACGATTGAGCGCGATGTAATGTGGACGCCCTTTTTTGTTTATTCCAAGTTCCAAACATTTTTTTTCTTCTCGTGCTTTCATGAGGTACGTAAAATGTTGTCTTTTCCCTATTGCGCAAAACTAAAGTTCTGACAAATTCAAAAGGAATGGCTAAATTGCCAATCGACTAATCTAAACGCCAAATACAAAGATAATGTGTTAATGCCAAGATCAGAGAAGAAAGGAGCATCGAGTCCGTAAAAGACAAAGGACGCCACCAAGAAAATAATGGACCTGATTGACTCGATTATTTTCTCAATGCAGATTAGCATATCACTGAAAATTATAACAAATGCAGACGGTTTGAATGGTTGAAACTATGGAAGCACAGGAATATTTAGACCATTGAATAGGCCACAATAGTTTTATAATCCTAGTTTTTAAGATTTTTTGCTTTACCAACATAACTCTCTCACGACAAGAACCTGTGCTTTGGTTACAAACTCCAACAAAGTAAACGGATTCAATTCTAATTCTAAGAGGGCGTGCTTACCCGTTTCAGAGAACTTTTTCATTTTTCCAGACAGCTTTTGTGACGCTTCATCGATTATCGGCACAATCTGCTTTAGCTTCGTTGCAGTAAAAGTCGGAGTCAGAGTATTCCGAATACGTTTCCATGTCTTGTCCCGCGATATAAAGAGTCCCGAGCTGAGAGGAGGGTTGGGTTTAATGAAAGGCGGTCGATTTGGGAACTTCCAAAATTCCTTGACCATAATCTGCTTGACTATTTCAGGGTCCGAGACGACAATCACTGGTGTTCGACCAAAACACATCTTATGGACTCGACCATACTTGTAGAAATAATTCAGGAACATCTTGTGCATGCCGCCAAATTTGAACACATCGGGAAGGCTACCGACCCATGGCCAGGGTTTCGGACCGGGAAGAGGACAGTCTCCAAGGATCGAGTTGTAACGCTGTAGACCTTGCCAATAGATAAAGACAAGTATTCCAAGGACTAAAGTTAACCACGTATACACGTTGGAGCTTATAATAAACTCTGCCACGGACTCCATGTCTGCTTGCAAAGAGAACTGTTCGGATTAATTACCCCATTGGGAGAGATTACGTGCTTATATAAACAATACCTCCTCGATGACGTACGTGAAGCAATTTTGAAAGTAACTCATTATTACACTGCATTTTGTTATCTAATGGCATTTTTCTCGATTTTGCACGGATAGTAAGTCACTGAAATAATCGCTGAAAAGAAGAAGGGCCTAGACATTTCAATGAACTGAGAAACCTTGAGAGAGTGAGAAGCCCGGGTGAGAATTAGTAGTTTCTTAGACTTGTCACGTACAGGACTGCGTGACAACCACGTTGGAGGTCGCTGTCACTTCCGGTCCACGTTGATGTTTCCACGTCGCCGTTTCGACGTTGAGATTAACACGCTAAGGCAATAATGAAGTAAATCACGTACACATGTCGGAGCGCAAAAAAGTACTAAACCACGGACTCAATGTTCGCGTGCAAAATGAACCGTTGGGTCATAGTTAACCAACTATCTTTGGGTCTATTTAACAATTAGACCCGTAGCCCGAAAGGGCTACGGGTCAATAGCCCATGAGGCGAAGCCGAATGTTGAGGGCGAAGGGTCTAATTGTTTTAGTATCACCCAACTAGTCGGACAGAAAAGGCAATAACAAAGTTAGCAAATGCGAGTTGAAGAAATATTTATTTGGGGGAAAAAACGAAAGAAAAACCGGCGAATTTTGCTACTCGATTACTATTACTATTAGCCTCCTAGTAGCGTAGCCAATCAAAATGCAGGATTTACATTAGTCCACTAGTTGGGTGATACTAATTCTCGTCATGAAAGATCACGTGGCTTTTTGAATAACAATAGCGTTACAAGCTATGCGTGACGACTTGCAAAAGCACGTGCGCGTAACCATTTGCGTTGCAGGTGGTTGAAAAGGTTTTATCCATACTAAACTAAACGTAAGCTCGCTTAAAGATAATTTATACGAGAAGAAATGCTATCTGATAAAGTTCTGGCGCGACACTGGAGAAGTTTCTTTGGGAATGTCACGCACAAAAAGAGTGCGTGTTGGGTGCGTGGTGCGTGGCACTTGTGTCAAGTCCGGTCCATTTTTCCGTTTCCACGTTGTCGTTTCCACGTTGTGGATTCCCGCGTTTTCATTTTCACTCTCAGGAGTTTGTATTGTTATTGATAGTTTTATTTATCTGTTTATTATAACTATACATTTCTTGCATTTTTATGGAGGATAGCATGTGTAGCTAGCGGTTTTTTTTTCTTCTCCTTCGGCGGTGGAACAAAGAGCCGACCTAGGCCTGAGCTGACCTGCAGCATGAAACTTGTCAGTGTGACATTTTATCGAAAAACTTTATGGTAGCCATCAATTATTTCCAAACTTAGCATCTTCTAGATTTGGTAAGATGGGCCGGCAGCGCGAAAAAAAAGGCGAGGCGAAAAAACAAAACAAAACAAAACAAAAAACAGTTGAAGAAAAGCTTGGTGTGTTCAGTCGTTAATTGTTAAGATTTAACCTTTACATTTTTTTAAAATGCCAAACAGAAAATAAATAAAATAATCTAAAAATTCAAACTGAATCGCCCCTTGCAAAGACTTTGTCGTTTATCGGGGCCAGCAGGGCTTTTACGAGAGAGAAGTAGTGCGTGGAATTCTTCTCGCAAACCTGTACTGGTTTCTGATCGTTCACCTGTTTTATGACATTCTGATGCCCCTCGTGTTAGGGCTCTTAGCTTCCAGAGTGTGTATCTCAACAATTTATACGTCGACAACAGTAATAAGGAAGGTTGCCTGAATGTTGCCGATAAAGACGATAAAAAATATCTTGGCATAATCGATATTTGCACATGTAAAAGATATATAGAGGATATTAAAATGACATAGGTGCTAAGATATGAATTTATTTTTCGAGTGTTAAAAGGAATATTTTACTTAGGAGAACAGCCAGTGAGTAAAATATTGCTTTTTTAACGGGAAATAAGATCCATATCTTCAAGCCAGCGTGTGATTTTTTTGTGTTATTTTGTGGACAACAAGATTGTCTGATTGTTTTCACAAACAAACGTGGAAAAGCAGGGAAAGACGTCATTAATATTCTCAAAAGTGAACACACGAAAATACGCCCTCAGGTACCGAATGTTGCTTCGTATGAGTTTTACGAGCGGTGAATTGTCTCGTAAAACTCTTCAGCTGAACGCAGCTCATCTTCACACTATTTACAGTGCTTGCATTAGTTGGTATTTATAATTACAGCACATGTAAAGTAAAAACATAAATAAGGTACAGTTATAGTTTGACCATAGACAAAATTACCGTTTAATTAATTGAAGGAAACCTGAAAATAAGACTTTACAAAAGACACCAAAGAGATAATAATAAACCATAGAGAAACCAGAATGGTTAAGGATGGAGGAGATTGAAGAGGATTGCAAACTTTAGGCTAAACTTTTCAAACCGTTCAACCGTGACTGTACGTACTTTTCAAACAAATCTGCAGTTGACCCAGGAGGTCCATTGCTCGGGGTAGTCATCAATTCCCTGATGAAAACCGATAGAGGAAATTCGATAATAATCGATTAATTGAATTTAGACAATTCAAGTGTTATCGATGTTATCGGTCACTCTATAAAACTCGATACTCACTCGCTGACTAGGCTCAAAACTAGCGATTTTCTCCGATTTATCGATCGACTTTGCTCGTTAGTTTACACTTGCATTGAAAAAAAACTATGTCCATCGACACCGCGCTTCTTTCACTTATCCAATGTTTTTCCTTCCACTATACTTTTTATATTATTTTGTTGCTAAGTTCATCAGTTACACTGTTTTACTGCTTACAGAACAGTTTTTCAAAGTTGTTAATTAACATGATTTTTGAGGGAGCAGACGTTTCGCTAAGCTGCATTCTGGAAACTATTCAGAGCCGACTGAAACCTACCCTGCGAGCAGTTGGTTTCTCCTACGCCAAACTAGATAGAAGCGTTTCTCTCTCGTTTGCATTGGCGTAGGAGAAACTGCTCAACTGAAACCTAGTTGCTTAAAGGTGGGCTAAGTTTTTAAAGTTGATTGACAGGTACAGCACTTTCATGTCCATCTAGTGTCAAAAACAAAGGTGGAACTGCAATTTTTCGAAGTTCCCGATTCTTAGAACCAACAAGCGTTTCCTTTCAACCCAGTCCAACAACATTAATTTAACCTCTGACTTCTTAAATTACCCAATTTTTCAAAACAATTCTTGTAATGGAGATTCAACTGTATGAGCGGAATGATAGTATCATTTTTACCCTTCTCTGTACATTGAATTTCTGTCATTATCCAAATATCGCTTGTTATGAGGCTATCGATTTTATAGATTGACCACCCCGGGCCAATCAAGCCTGCGCTTATTTTCTGTACGTAGCATAAAACGACTAGGAGTATATCTACTCCCCCTGCTATGTTGTATTGGACGCCTGTGAAAACTTCTGCTAAGGACCCTCATCAGATATCGCAGGAAGACCCGAGGGAGGATCACGAAATTTATCAATTTAAGGAAGCGTAAGCACTCACGTTTTTGAGACGCGGACGGCAATCGGAAGTGAGCTAATTTCACTTTTAAGTTGCCCTCACACCACCGCATTCACATTGCTAGGAATCTTTTCTCCATTAGAGATGTGTACCATAAAAATCTGGGAGATAATGCGGTCCTAGCGTGCAAAATGTTCTCTTCCGGTTGCCGTCCCCGTCTCAAAAACGCGCGTGCTTAAGCTTCCTAGATTAGCTATGAGGCGCATACTTCATAAAAACAGCATTTAAAGGGGGGATTATGTATTAAATTTTACTGTCTTTACTGCCCGAAAATCTTTCTCCACCAGTATGCCCTTTGAATTCACAACTCCTAAAGGGAGCCTCCAAGCCATGCAAAAGAGGAAAAAAATAGAGAAATGAGAACAATAGAATAGAGAGAAACGAGTGTCCAGAGGGAAAACAAAACTGACACTCCTTTTAATTTTTGTATCGAGAAAAAGACGGCTGCATGGGCAGGGCTCGAATTTTTCAACACTCTTTTCATAAATCCAGACATATGTACACTACAGGGAAAAAAATTAATACGAAGCGAGAACAGTGGGGTGAACTTCATACTGGTCAGAATAGATTAAATTACATTTTGGGCTGTTTAGCCTTCTTCAGTAGTATACGTTAAAATTTAGAAACAAAAAGCTATTTACAATGTCACTGAATTGCAGGAAAATATATATACAGGTGACTATTATTAACTAGTTTTGAAGCCATATAACTGCTGCAATTATATAGTAAGCTTTTTAACCTAAGGGTGACTGATTACCCAATTTTTACTCGGGCTTTCCAAAGGAAACGCCCGAGTTGAAATTTCGGCTTGGTTTTTTTTTTTTTTTCGTTCAGCCACAGTTTGGCTGATGGCGAACGGAGAAGAGTTTATGCGGTGGAAGCCGAATACCGGTCGTTTCGCCAACGACCAGTTCGTCAACGTATGAAGTCGATTCGCCAACGTCGAATGTCAGTTCGCCAATGCTTTTATACCAGTTACTTCGGGAGCCAACGTCCAAAATACTTTTTCGTTTAGCTCGGCAGTAGATGAAAGGAGGAATAAGTTGTGTGGCGTGAAGTGTTGGGTTCACATATTTAGCGGCTTGTTTGGCTCGGCAGTGGATAAAAGAACGAGGAATAATTGATATGCGTGTAGGCAAAAAGTGGCCCTGCATTCTGTAGTTTAGCTGCATTGGCGAACTGACATTCGACGTTGGCGAATCGACTTCATACGTTGGCGAACTGGTCGTTGGCGAACTGACTCGTTGGCGAAACGACCGGTTAAAGACCGTGGAAGCCGGATCGGCACAAATGCTGCGTACGGATACAAAACGGATACAAAATGTGCTCACAGCGTTCGCGGTAGACCCACACTAAAAGATGAGGAACGCTTTCGGAACGGGTTGGCCCGCAAACCTTACGAGAGATCTCTTTATAAGCGAACATTTATGAGTGAACCTTTCATCGAGAAACATGCTATATCAACTGAGTTATGTTATGTTAATCGAGAGAAGCATAAACTAAAGTCTCATCGTGTATGAAACCAGATGTTTAAGAATTAGACGAGGATACATTGGCAGAACATTTGCTATTTATAAACAATGTAACATTAACATATGAGAAAGATACTTTCTTAGTAACAACTGTTTGTTAATTGGTAGCGCATTAGTGACAGAGAGGAGTATTCACTTTGATTACTAATCTTTCGCTTAATTCGTCAAGTGGTTTATCTTTCATGTTCAAGTTACTGTTGTCAATTTTTTATACGAAGATAAATGTTGTAACATTTGCAATTAATCAAGGATGTAAAGTGAAATTCACAAAAGGATACTTTCTTAGCAACATGTATTTCTTAATTTGTCACGCATTAGTATATTAAGTGATAAATTAAGTATTTTGATTTCTCAACTTTCGTGTTAAGTTCCTGTTACAGTTGTAAATTTTTATAAGATGAAATGATTCACAAAAGATAATCTGAAATTTAACGAACTATTAATTCTTTACAAATAAAAATGTTTTTATTATTCATGATGGATGACAATTTCTTCTATGCCCATAGAAGAAAAAACACTATTCACTCTCCAGTAGTTGATAAAGAACAAAAGAAGACAAAAGACTCTAAGTCCACAGCCAACTAGTACACACAATCACTCTAACCAATAAAAACTTCTTAAACTGACGTATACTAGCCCTGTAACTCCAAATCCAAACAACCAAATTGGAGACTAATTGTACAAAATAGGCCATAATATATTACAAGGGATCATGAAAAACACCATCAGCCCAAAATATTCATAGTTCAAATGCTAATAACCTTGACCAATGACTTTTACAATTCTTTTCCTGATACGAAATAACAGCATTTGGTTTTCAAAGTTACAAAGTGTAATCTCCCTAACACTTTATATTAAACCTGTTGATGATTACCAGCAACCTTAACCTGGAACCATCTGTTAACCCGCTACAACTCTCTAAGCCAGCCAAAAAATTTTTACTCAAGTAGAAACTCAAAAAAAATAATAATGAAATAAATGGTGGCTAGTAAAATGTTTGAAACAATAGCCCTTAATATATGGGGGGCATTATCTCCCCCAACCAGCCCAGGAACATGTCTTCAGCCTACATAACAACTATCAGTTTCAACTTGTATACATAAGTAATAACCCTGCATTTTCAACATACCGATACAGAAACAGTTACAAGATAAACCATCATTACAAAAAAAAAACCTTGCGAAACTACGTGCAACAAAACCAGAGTTTCTCTCCAACATAAAGCCCGAGTGAACGCAAATGTGGGTCTAGTTGATACAGAAAATTGAAATGCAGATTGTCCATATCTAGTTATAGTTGTTTTTTTGGCCTATAGCATTTTCCTTCTAATAGATGTATCTTTCACCATGTAAAGATGAGACCTTAAACATGCCTTGTAATGCTCTCGAGTTTATTTAGTAAGCATCATTTGCGATAAAGGAAAAAGTTGTGAACGAGGAAACGGTTCGTCGCTTTACAAGCGCGAGAGAAAGAAAAATTGGAAAATAAATAAATAAATAAATGAAACGGAATTCGAAACGGCAACGTCGAAACGACGACGTGAACCGGAAACAAGGACGAGCGACCCCGGAGCCATTTTGTAAGGAGAAACTAAGTATTACTCGTGATTTTGTTTTCTAATGGGAATTTGATCGATCTTGCACTGCAACTAAGTCAATGAAATAACAGTTAATAAGAAAAACGATCTACGTAAGGGAAGAACTGAGAAGCTTTGAAGTCTTGTCACGCACAAGACTTTGTGACGCATTGTTTATTATGAGCACGTGATCTTTCCCAACATGTTAAGGCGGGGGTACACCTGAATTTAAGTGAAATTTTGTTTAAAGAGAGGTTGAAAGGGGAAAACAAGGATTATGGGACACCACCAGACAGTTGCCCGACCGCACACACCCCAGGTTGTTGGGCAACTGTTTGGAGTGTATCTACCAATTTTCAACTTCAAACTCTAATTTTAAAACAACACCAAATCTTTCCATAAATTTTACTAATCCTTTGAGAAAAACTATTTATCTCCAAATATACCTAAAAATCACCAAAAAATTTACAAAACGACCCAAAACATAGATATGTGTAATGAGCGAAGAGATTCTTGATTGCTTCAAACGTAAACGAGATATTTGCATTAAAAACATAATACCATGCCAAAATACGGCTTTCAGGTGGACCCCCGCCTTAATCAACCCTGCGGTCCTCTCTGCACACGACCATGGAGTCCGCGGCAGATTTCATTCTAAGCTCCAACGAGTTTACGTGGTTTGCGTTAGTCCTTGGAACACTAGCGAGTCTTAATTTACTGGCAAGGTCCAGCGTTACAACTCGATCCTCGGAGACTGTCCGCTTTCCGGTCCGAAACCTTGGCCATGGGTCGGTAGCTTTCCCGATGTACTCACATATGGCGGCAATGTTCCTGAAGTACTTCTACAAGTATGGTCGAGTCCATAAGATGTGTTTTTGTCGAACTCCAGTGATTGTCGTCTCGGACCCAGAAATAGTCAAGCAGATCATAGTCGAGGAATTTTGGAAGTTCCCGAATCGACCACCTTTCATTAAACCCAACCCTCCTCTCAGTTCGGGACTTTTCTTTTCGCGTGACGAGACGTGGAAACGCATGCGAAATACTCTGACTCCGAATTTCACTGCAACGAAGCTAAAGCAGATTGTGCCGATAATCGATGAAGCGTCACAAAAGCTGTCTGTGGTCTCTGAAACGGGCAAGTGTTGTTGGGTCGCCCTCTGAGAATTGATTGGGATTTGGAAGCAAAGCACAGGCTTATGTCACCATAGAGTAGCGTTATTAAACCAAAGAAACTTAAGTTTGATCACAAAACTTTTCACTTTGAAGGTCTGGAATTACCTGAGATATGTATGTGGTCGCATAATTTTATACCATTCAAATAATTTACATGACTTGTTATAATTTGCAAGCATATGCTAATCTAGACTGTGAAACAACGACAAACAATGTAAAAAACTATCAAGAAATCGTAATGGCAAATTTCGGTAGTGTCATGTTCACAATAATACAGAGTTTTGTTTTGATTTCTTCACGGTTTTCAAGACCATTAGTTTTGAAGGCGTTCTTTTACGGATTCAGTGGACCCCTGGGATTAACTTATTATGTCTGCTGTTTGCATTGGGTGTTTATGTGATGTATATATGAAATAATTCATATTTGAACTGCGGTTATAGATGCAAGTGGAGTATGATCCTCGCAGTAAATTTTCCAACTTAAGCAACCCAAGAACACTTGCTCGTTTCAGGCTTCTTCTTTCCAGTTGCTTAAATTGGAAAATTTACGGCGAGGATCATACTTCACTTGCATCTATAACCGCAGTTCAAATATGAATTATTTCATATATACATCACATAACTTCACTGCACGGGAAAATATGAACTCAATAATTTGACCTTGCTCCCAATGTGTGGCTTCATAGTTCAGTTGGTAGAGCATCGCCGCTGATCAATAACAAGCAGGCTATTTGCCGATGATCATCAATTGTCTCCAGTATATGTGGTCGTCGCGTCGGACTCGCAATCCAGCGTCCCGGGTACGAGTCCTGCTCTGACCTGTACCTGGATTTGTTTCGCGGTAGTCCCGAGTTCAAATCCTTGGCCACGTTTGTAAATTGACAACTGGTTTGCCTCCGGCCAGTTGAGATTCTTAACAATGTTACGTTCAATTTGAAATATTTGTTTCAGTTGTTTGCTAGGCCCCACTCGCATTTGCGCCATAACTACTGCTGAGGGTAAATAAAGGTTATTATTATTATTATTATTATTATTATTATTATTATTATTATTATTTATTCGTATTCGTATTAGTATTATTGTGTTTGTGATTGTTATTGGTATTATCAGGAGCCCATCACCTGGAGCCTCCATCTCCCATATATCCTTGAGTCAAGCTTTGCGCGTATCTTTCTATTTTTAGAACAGTCTTCACCCCAAGCTGGCTTAAATTTTCAAGAAAGCATACTGTTTAGTGCAATCCATCACCACTTGTTGGCCGGGTTTGAGACCACGGGCACCATTTTCTCAAGCACGGCGTATTTCCTGGCTACCCATCAAGACGTTCAAGACAAGTTAATCGAGGAGATCGACAAAGCAGATACAGCCCGCGGTGACACCCTGCTGTACGACTACGTGCAAAGCATTGGGTACCTGGATCAACTCGTGTGTGAGGTCCTACGTCTCTGTGCTCCAGCCTTCCTCCTTCTGCGTGGCTGCGAGGAAGAGGCTGTCTTCAAGGGCGTCCACTTTCTCAAGGGAGTTGATGTCAACATTCCTACATATGTTCTCCAACGAGATCCTGAAGTGTGGAACAACCCTCCGAGTTCAACCCGGAGAATTTCTATCCTGAGGCGAAGGAGAAGCGAGACCCGTATTCTTTTCTCCCGTTCGGAACAGGCCCCCGTCAGTGCATTGGTATGCGCCAAGCTCTGTTGGAGATTGAGCTAGGCCCGTTGAAAATCTTGCAGCAATTCCAGTTTGATCGTGCTCCAGAGACCGTAGCTACACTGGAACCGTAGAGCCGTTATACTGATGGCGCCGTAAGAGAAAATCTATGTGAAGATCAGGCCACGTTGAAGCGACCAAGACACGTTATGTTTTTTATTTGTTACTGATCTTGCCCCAGATGTCAAGTAAAGCCATGAGCCCATTACCATTAATGGGTTCCTGGTAAATCATGTCGATCACTAATGATAAAGGTTTCACTCTTTCCTCCAAAGATACTCCTTATTTCATCGAGACCAAACAGGTTCCCGCCAGACTGTAGTCGAACGAGGTTTATGTTGGGAACAGCGCAAAGTTGTCATTATATAGAGGTATTTACTCAGTGATACATGTTTGTTTTCTATCTTATTTTAGTATAAATTTACTGTAGTCTATTGTGAATCCGTGAATTTGATTGGCTATATTACCGTTTTCTATCTGCTGATAGAAAAGAGTTACGCAGTGCACATCGCGCACCACATTGGAACCTGACTAACATAATAAAACAGTTCTTTTCTACGCGTTACTTGACATTGTTTTCTTTTTATGCAATGAGACTACGGTAAATTTATATTAAAACACTACTCGCCCTCATTTTCTACGAGCGATTGCGCCTCGTTGACTATCTGCTCGTAGAAAACTCGGGCTCGTAGTCTAATTGTTAAATAACATAAAACTCACAACACAATCAAAAGGTCGACAAAATAAATAATAAAATAGAAACCAAATACAAACGGATACCAAGGACGCAAGGTAAACCCGCGGATCTTGGTTCGTGATCTTTAACAATAAAACATGTTCATTGTTGTTAATTCATTGGGACTTGTTTTAGTGGCCCCTCGCGTTGTGAAAAGTAGGGAGTTTAAGAAAACCACGACCGCAACGAGAACGTCGCTAAACAAAGGGTTTATGAGCAAAACTGAATAGCTGTGCACGTGCTTTATAAATCTTGGCACAGTTCATTGCCGTCCTCTACAAAAAAAACGTAAAATGACCGCACATTCTGCGTTGTCCAGAAAACGTGAAGCACGATAGCCATTTTTTTTGTTTTGATTTCAAATGTTTCGCTCTGTCCGTGATTTGATGTCGTGATGGTTTTGACTCTGAGAAACAAAGGAAAATTACTTAAGAGCACCGCGAGATCCTGGGTTAAATATAAAATCATTTCTTTATTGGAATTTGTCCTCGGTGTCACCGTCGAAGCCTCTAAACCCTCTAGTGAGTCTTCGAAGTATCTGTGAAGAGGATCTAGATAAATTATTGAGCGACTGGTACATTCATACAAAACAATTAGATTATTCGCTTTCGATTTCTATGCGTAATAGTTGACTCCGGCTGACTGTCTTTGCCAACTGTCATGCGATCGAAATCTCGACTATTAAAAGGTCTAGTAATCAGTAATCACTTTTGTTGCCTGCAACGGCTTACAAAGAAAAGGCAGTAGTTCATTGTCTTTGTCCGTACCCCTGACCCCCACGGCGAACTCAAACTCTGTATGTAAACGACTGTTGAGCGGCTTTGATGGTACGAAACGAAATCTTTAGACTTGAAACGGGGCATTCACTTCAATATTTAAATAAAGAAATATAGAAGATTACATTATAGGGGCTTGCAATCACTTTTTCTTGCCAAACGCAAGGAATTGTGGTTATGCGCAAATGGGAGATTTAGGATGCGCAGTGGTATGCGCTAGGAATTGTGGCTATGCGCGAACGGAAATATTTTAGGATGCGCAGTGATATGG
>CM042756.1:8172791-8232791 GCA_022496165.2 Catalaphyllia jardinei
TTTCTTGGTGGCGTGTTGGTTGGTGGCGAGATGGTTTCTTGGTGGCGAAACTCCCTGGGGGCGAGATGACCGGATACCGTGACAAGGGATCGAGACAATAAAGCACACACACATACGATTCACATCTAGCTCCCTTTTAGCAGAAAATCAAAAGGATGGAAATCGAAAGATGTGAAAATTGTAGCCGAAGAAATCTCACTTATAATTTCTGTACCGGTACGCATTAAATGTCTTTGGAAGACCCGTCCGGCATCGCCGGATATGTGAAAATGCTAAAACTTAAGTTCAAATTCATGTTCGGATGAAAAGGAGTAGATCGTAGCATATATGAAATAAGTGTGTTCTACACTTTCCGTTTGTTTTAATTATTCTACAAGTATTAGTAACGATGATTTCTCTTCATCTGATTGTTAAATGCAATGCATTCTGGTAAAAAGTCATAAATTCGAGAATTCGTACTCCTATTACAAAGTCTTTTAATTTTAAATCCTGATTATGTTGCTGCTCGCTCGCTACGCTCACTCCGCAACAATTAACTTGACTTATGTAAAAATTTACCTTTCCTTTATTTCAGGGTCAATTTCTGCTTGCAAAAACGTGTATTAAGTTCAAATTCTTGTAAAGAAAAGGGCACTTGCACGCAATATCTATTCACTCCCACAAAGCACCCAACCCAATAACAATTTCAATTGATTTTCCCCGGGGGGGTACTCCCTTATATGGGCTATATAGATATGTGCGGCCCCAAAGGGTATGGTTTTTCAGCCGTTTTGGTCATAAATAGGGTATCGATTTTAGCCAATTTTGGGCATTTTGGTCATAAATGGGGTATGGTTTTTGCACTCTAGTCTTGATATATGCATGTTTCTAAGAAGAAGTCACTTTTTCATTATTATCGAAAAGAAAATCAGCAAAAACCCTTCACATTTACGTTTACGGTCTGGTCAGAACTAAGGAACTAATTATAACGCAGCTCTGAAACAGCGTTTTGATTTAAGGGTCAGGTCATAAATAGGGTAGGGAATATCGCAGATTTTGGTCATAAATAGGGTGAGGGTTTTGGGAAGCGGGCCGCACACCCCCGCCCAATGTTTCTGGGAATACCTCCCCCGGGTGATTTTCCTAGCATCATGATAACGATTCAAATATGTTGTGCAAATGAATTCTTCACAGTTCAGTTCATAGGGTAACTGTTAGCATACTTTAAGTTGTTCCCCCCTCCGGCAGCATTATTACCATTTAGGTTTACTAGTTCTATTTGAGAGTGATTATCTCTATGGATATGAGTCAGCTAAAAAATATCGTTACATATCAAACAGCGTGATCATTGTCATGCAACTGTGAACCATCCCATAATTAACGACATGTGTTGTGTAGACAGTTGCATAACACGCAAGCAAACATGGCTGATTTGCTGCAGTTCTTCGAAGGCAGTTCCTTATGGTTAGCCTTGATCGCCGGAATATTAGTGTTTCTGTATTGGCAAGGTCTGTATCGCTACAATGCAATCCTCGGAGGATCACCTCTGCCTGGTCCCAAACCGTGGCCTTGGATCGGCAATCTTTTTGATGTATTCAAATATGACGGAATACATAAGATGCTATTGGAGTACTTCTACAAGTATGGCCGAGTATACAAGATCTGTATGGGAAGAACACCAGCGATTGTTGTCTGCGACCCCGAAATTGTCAAGCAGATTATGGTGAAAGAGTTCTCGAAGTTCCCAAATCGACCCCCGTTCGTAAAGCCCAACCCGCCATTTGACTCTGGGCTCTTCATCGCGCGCGATGAGCCGTGGAAACGAATTCGAACGACACTGACTCCGACCTTCACCGCCGCCAAACTAAAACAGATTGTGCCACTAATTGAGAGCGCGTCTGATGCACTGATGAGCAGAATGCAAAAATTCGCCGAAACAGGTAAGCTTTACTGCTTTGTTGCAGCTGCGGTATATTTTATTAGGGTTGGGCTAGATTTGCAGGGCAGAATACCCGGCACTTAATTTTCGTCTTTAAATGCTGCTCCCGCAGTCCCGCAGTCACCAAATTAACATAAAAATTGAATATAAACATCCCGAAATATCCAGGCATTTGTCGTTCTTTAAGCTTTATGTGTCGAGGGAGCAATAGTTTTGTTCGTCTTACTCTAATTATTACAGTAAATATTATTGGACTTTGGGACTGCATGCAGGGCATAGAAGCAAAGACGCACTAATGTGTTAACCGTGGGACCACAGGAACAGTAGATTTATGGAGGGCGTGAATGGCCGGGCATTCTACAATTGCCTCAGTTATTTTCTCGCCAAGCACGTTTCTTGTGAAGTCAGACACACTATGATACGTGCGTACATGGACTAGCATGTCACCTGTAGTCGGCATCTTAAAAGAGAACAAATGAGACTCAAACAGGGCTCTGATAGCTTTTGTTTCTTTTTTATTTTCATTTTTCTTTTGTTTTTCTTTCTTTGACGCTGCGCTACACGGTAACGTGTAGTGCAGAAAGTTTAATGTTATACAGAAGCTGATGTCATTGGAGGTCGAAACGTCAGGGATCGAGAGAACGCAAATAAACAACGAAGCACTTGCTATCCATCTTTTTATTACAAAAGACCATTTGCGAGTTCCCTTGTGCCTCAGTTTCAAAGCGAGTCAAAGTGCAAAAATGACTTAGATTTGCATGAAAATGAAACCGTTCATGCAGAACTCATTTTCATATGAAAGGTTTCGCACTTAGACTCGTTTTGAAATAGAGGCACAAGAGAACTCGGTATTTTCGCGGCCTTTCACCACATTAAAACTAGTAATAGCTATCACTAAAGCGCTTTTTTTTATTTCTGCTGATTGAAAACAATAATATTGAACGTTATTGTATGAACTAAAATTTTATATTTTTTGTAAACTATATCACCCATACTGTTCAAGTAACTTAGGCATCTTACCATGAATATGATCCAAAGAATCAACTAAGTGAACTAAACCAACACATTCTGTTTAACTCATTCTATCACATGATATTCTTTACTTAATACTCTGACGAAGCGCATTCTGGAAAAGAATATCAAACCTCTGTTGTTCTAGGTTGTTACTGAAACACTGAACCATTTGTCTTGATCATAGTTAAGAGAGGGCAATAGTTAAGAGACTGGTTAGGAAGCCCGGCAAACATCAAAGGGACAAACAAAGATGCCAAGATTTATGTTGGAAAGTCCACCACCAAGCACTGAGTCTGACTGAGTCCCCGACAGGAATCGAAGCCATGACCTCCCGAACACCGGACGGGCGCTCTATCCACTGGGTCATTTTTCTGAGTTCATATATGACCGATTTTTCTTTGTCCCACGCGTGTCATGTTGAATGTTTCATATTTCAGCTATTGTGTTTTGTGCAGGGTCAAGGCCAAAAAAAAAAAAAAAAAACAGAACAATAACATACAACAAAAAAAATTGACGAGCTTCATAATCATTCCCCTCTATTAACTATGTCTTGATATACCAGCAAACGTATCTCGAAAGCACAGCTGAAAGCAGAACAGAAGTCGAGATTTTTTCCGAGATGTAAACAAAAGTATCGCGTTACAGTCGCATATATGCAAATTAGAGTCAAGCTTTTTGTCCTCAACGAAAACGTCGCAAAACATTTACATTTGGACCCCTGCTAGTCATCCAGCTGTCACGGGGCCACTTAAGATTACTCAGTAAAAATAAGCGATCCAAATAAACGAGATGCCAAAGGTAAAACTGACGATCGGAAGGGTATTTAGCTATTTAGTTGCAACTGAGCTAAGACCACACTGGCCTCGAATTTCTATAGTATTCTTCAGAATTTCCTACGATACCCTCTGAGCTGTTTTTCTCCCAAAATCAATCTTCAGGATCTTTGAAAGCGTTTTCAATTTGTTTTAGATCAGAATCTCGGCCATTTCGAAGGGAATTTATTTGATCAAGTTGAAATCGTAATGCAGGCCATATTGTAATTAAAGTGTATTTTTTTGACTTTGAAATGCCGCTCGAAGATGGCGAAACCCGACCTATTACCCGAGACCGCCGCGCGCGCCTAGTTTCTTCAAATCGGGATTGATTCGCATACTACACCAATATTTCACACATTTTTTATACGTATACGCGGGGGAGACTATTAATGCCTCCTCGGGGGCAAAGACCCGGGGGGGGGGGCACTCCCCTTTTTGGGCTATATGGGGACGTGCCGCTGGATAGGGTATGGTTTTTGGCCTCGCTGTCCTGAACAGGATATACAATTTGACTTCTTTTTGTCATAAACAGGCTTAGAACCTGTCCTAAACAGGGTATGGTATTACGAGCCGAGAGACTTTAACCCACCCAGACTTTCTGTTTTAGCCTGCGACCCGGAGCTTGCGAGAAGTTGAAAAAACATGTGATCGAGCGGCCGACAAGCGACGCGTTTCTTTCCCTGATTTGCATAATGTCAACTGAGTAAAGCGACTGTTAACAGGACATTACAATGTCATCAATCAACATCAGATCATTTCCGGACAAGAATGCTATTGTTGTCGGTATCTTAATGTAAAATATTTTTCCACTTAGCAGTATTATAACGCAGATCGTAACAGAACAGATCGTACTGGAAGGTCTAGTTTCTCTGTCTTGGATAACGTGATGAAAGAAAGATGTCACTGTGTCGCACAGGCATGAGGGATCCCACTGATATATGTATATATTATTTTGGGGATTTTTTTTCTCTGTAAAAGTTCTGTTGGTGCCTTAATCAAAATAAAATGAACCTCAAAAATATAAGTTCCACTTATTCATTACACAGTAATTGAAGAAATCATTGCTATTTTATTTGCTATTTTAAAAAGACACCTTACTATAGAAGCAATGACGACATTGTGCTATGGCAATTGAGAGCTTAATGCTTGATGGATTTTTGTTTAGTTCAAGTGTAGAGACGCAACAACTCTGCTGAAAACTGAGTTTTAGACACATCGAGCATGATTTCTCTGATTTGAATGACTTGTTAAACAGTTTAAATCCCTGCAAAACCAGCGAGTGTGCATTTTATCACTTGCCCTAAACAGGGTCTTGAAATGGAGACTGTTGTCCTACACAGGGTAGGGTTTTTGCGTATTTTTGTCCTAAACAGGGTCAGGATTTCAAACCCTCGGCGGCACCCCTATACCCAAACTTGGGTCAAGTACCCCCTCGCGGGGGGGGGGGGGGGGGGGGCAAAGACGGGGTGCACGCCATACCTTTCAGGGGTTAAAACTCGGTTTTGGTTCCTCTTAGCCGGATGTACAGCCTCGAAAGGACCATGGCGGGAGCTTTTCGTGGTACCGTTCTGGTTATGGGCCATTGCAGAAATCTGAGAGGACTGGGAAAGAGTATGGCTGTTTTCCGTTTGTTTGAAAGGCTGTGATATTCAAATAAAAAATCAACTAAATTTTATTTGGAGGAGGAAAATATCACCCAAAATAGAGAGTTTGTATGGATTGAGTAGACAGGCCACAAAATTATAAGGGTTTGTATGGACTGTTGCGACTTTTGCAAGGCTCCCATTCGGACAATTTTCCGCTGAAAACTCTTAAACTTGGTTGGGTAGCTTTTCATTCATTAACATTTCAGCTGAAATGTTTAGATTTTCAATCTAATTATTAAGTGCAACAATATGGCAGGAGAATTAACGAGTAGAAGTTAAGGTATTCGAAGCGATCGCTTTTATCGTTATTAAACACACAAACCTTGATTATGATAATAACAGGTAAGGTGTTGTTCGTAGAATCGTTACCTCTTAGGGTGAAACTTAAAATTTAAGCCACATCCACAAAACAGGGTGTTGGTACCTCTAGTAATGCGATCCATTTTGTATGGGAATCCTCCTCGAGATCCGGTGATGGCGAACGATGTGGATGAAGAATTTAAGAATTTAAGAATTTTTCGCGTTTGCAAAACAACGCACGGAAAAAAAGGTGCATTACCCTGCTCACAAACTTAAAGGCATTTCACGTACGCTTTCGAGTAGACTTTTGTGGGACAATCCTTCTCGAAACAGCTTTCTTGTGTCTATTAATTGGTTCGTCGATCACTAGCTCGTTTTAGTTAGTTTCAAGTCCATTTCAGGTTGATTTATGCACAATTTGCTTCATTCAAAATTCTCTTATTTTAGGTGAAAGCGCAGATGCTGCCAACCTCTTCAGTTTGTTTGCCCTTGACGTCATCATGAGGGCCGCGTTCGGCATGGAAACTAATCTCCAGACAAACCCCGATCCAGAGTTTGTGGACAAGGCCAGAAAAGTTTTCCAAACACCCCTGTGGATCCGATTCTTTTCCATGTTTCCCTTCTGGGAATACTTCAGCAAGTACGTGAGTATCCTTCAAAACGCCGACTACTTCTTGGGTCTGGCCAGGAGCATCCTTGAACAACGGCAGCAGCAAAGTCATTCAGGCAACCGAGATCTGGTACAGCTGATGTTGGAGGCACAGGAGGAAACTGCCCACGGCGTCAGCAAGCTTAGCTACGATGAGGTCACAGCTCAGTCCGTGACGTTTCTCATAGCCGGTTTCGAAACGACTGGTAACACCTTAAGTAGCACGGCATACTATTTAGCCACCCACCCAGAAGTGCAAGATCGCATCATTCAGGAAATCGACGAGGCTCTTGATTCCAGCGGTAGTAAGCCTCTCTATGATGTCGTTCAAAAGATGCCGTACCTGGACCAGGTCATCTCGGAGGTCCTGCGCCTCTGCGGTCCTGCATTTATCCTCGGCCGTGGCTGCGAAGAAGACACTGTCATCAAGGGGGTCCGGTTTCCTAAGGGGATTGATGTCAACATCCCTGCCTATGTTCTACATCGGGACCCCGAGGCCTGGGAGAACCCCCTCGAGTTCAACCCAGAGAATTTCTCTCCTGAAGCTAAGGGGAAGCGAGACCCTTATTCCTACCTGCCGTTTGGAACAGGTCCGCGTCAATGCATCGGTATGCGCTTTGCTCTGCTAGAGATTAAGCTTGGTTTGCTGGAAATCCTGCGGCGGTTCAAGTTTGAACGCGCTCCAGAAACTGTGACCACGCTGGAACACAGGGCCGTGGCACTTATGGCACCCAAAGACATAATCTACGTAAAAATAAAAGCTCGTTGAACTGCTGCTAACTGACAATCTACATGCCAGCTGTGGTGGCCCTTTCCACGCTTAAAAAAAACTTTTTCTACGAGGTCATTCTTTTGTAGAGGAAGACAAAGCGGTGGGCCCTCGTATTCTATGGCAGGGGACGGAGCTTATCGTTCTTGTAACTATGCTATTCGTTATTAACCACTCCTATATTCTTGTTAGATCACTCCATTGATTGTAATCACAGATCCTGGAAACAACTATTTTAATCACCATTTTATTTTCATTTTATTGGCGGAAAATAAAAACATTTTGTAATGTTATCGTCGCGTTTCCCTACTAAGTGTATAGCGTCATTGATAAAATATCAATATCATCGATTTGACAAATTGACGCCAGTTTTTCATGCATCTGTCCTGTTATTGATCATGAATTTCGTCATAACATTGTCAAAGTAGCTGTAGATCGCCGAGTGAATCCGCAGACTATTTTGACAATGTTATGACGAAATTCATTGTCTATAACAGGACAGACGCATGAAAAACTGAGCGTCCTTTTTTTACGACAACAACTGATCTCGAATTGTTCGCTCTCGCTCGTTGCTGCATCGCATAAATTATAAATTCATGTGTCTGTCCGCTTGTTGACGATAAAAATTAGCCAATGAGCGCACGAGAATTTGTGTTGTTATCGTAAAATAATTAATTGATCGGAAAATCGATACTAATTGGTCTGATTAGTCGGTCGATTATTCGGGCAAAGCAGGTGAAGCCACGCCCTCTGCTTGGCCTACTTGGTCTTAATTAAACACCCATTGAAAAATTAGGCTTGGCCTCATTTACGTTCAGTAACGCCCTCGTAATTATCATCTCTCAAAAAAAATAGAAACTTCAGGATATCGTCTTTTTTAACGACCAGCAAATCATGCAACAGCAGCAACAACATTTATTTATACCAAAAAAGGAAAGAGCCATAACAAAAAGAGCGCATGAAAAGGCGCCAATTCATATTTTAAGGTCTCGTCCCAGGGTCTCTCATCTTACCGTCCCCTAGAGCGAGCGAGGAGAGACGGTAAGATGAGAGACCTTGCCCTTGGCGCGACGGAGGGTCGACTGAAACGCGGTAGAGATATTGTTACTGATTGCTAGTGAGCATGAATAGGGTTTTCTTTTTTCTCATTTCCTTTCTTTGCATTACACTGCCTAATGTGTGAGGAAAAAAAAAACGTTCGTATTTAACACAGCATTGCGCAATCTGATAATCATTTTGTAGCACCTGGCATGCGTCACCGAACTCTATTCACCATCGGTAATACTACTATATCAGGGATTCGTGACGTCTGTCTGTGCCCGCAGGCTAGTGCCACCGTGCTACTGACGTGTCAGTTAACGGTTTCCAAACAGCTTGTGGTCGATTAAGCACCTTATTGTAGAATATAACGTTGAGAAATTGGAAAACTTCCGTAACATTCTATCTAGAAAGTTTTTATCACAAACACTCTGTTTCTTAAGAGTTTATTTACAAAATTAGTACTAAGCATTCTTGTGATATAAAATTTACTTCTTAAGTATGCGTCAGACAAAGTTAATTTTTACATAAAAGGCTCCGACTGAGAAGACGGAAACCATGCCCTATATATTTAGCTATCTATACATTATTTGCAGTAAGTATAATGTAGTTTAATGACGGGACGTGACACTTGTCACAAGACATTTAAAATATACACACTTATTATAAACAAGTAATTCAAACAAACGTCGATATAAACGAGTCATTATGAATAGTTGATATATTTACAGTTTGGTACGATGTAATGGTGCGCAAATTACCTCAATTAATTAGTCGTTGCTTTGAAACTCATTTAAACTCCTTGGCAAAAAAAAAAAGAAAAAGAAATTAAAAAGTCGAACTGTAAGAATAAATTTATGTGGTATTTTTATGATTTTAACCTGTTTGTTCAAGAGTGTCACGCTTGACTCAGTAATAGTCAGCACAGGTTCAAGCCTTTTGCATCAGAACAAACGAGTTGCTATCATTCCTTTTCCAGGGACCTTGAATCCTGTCGACAAGCCTTTTTCATCAAATGAAAAAAAGTGAAAATCTTCGTAACTTCCTAGTCTCTCAATTAAACACGAATCGAAGGGAGAGGCAAAGCGGGCTTGAAATATGAATTTGTCACCAATGTAAAAAACGTGGAAGGCGGCTTTAGTTGTATTGAAATAGTACACTGCAAGTGCATCGTCTTTAACTGTGAGCCGCACTGATTTCATGGTGAGCTCTGAAGTAAGGGGATCAGTAATATTTAAGGTGTAGTTTCCTACATAAGGCTTTGCGTCAACTGGAAAACTGGAGGAACCCGCTAAATCGAAAAGGGTTTGGTTTAGAACTGGAAGAAGCATCCTGTAGATTTCGTGAGTCATTCTCGATGCCGGTGGACCTGATCCTAAGCCTTCCAAGAAAGACGTCGAGCTTATGAGCAGATTCATTCCGAGCTCAAGTTCGGGGACCACCGAGAAGAAACCGGTGTACGAATCAATGACTCCACCTTTACCGCGAACAAGGAAATGCTCAAGTTGTTCCATCTCCCAGGGGGCTCCCCACACAGTGATACCATCGGGAGCAACATTCCCAGGGGACATCATTTCCCAGAGTGTCGACGGCCGAAAGAGGGTTTGTTTGGAAGGTTGCGTAAACACTTTACCCAACTTCGTCAAGTCCTCGAGTGTAGAATACATCTGTCCTGCAGGTGCGACCCAGAAGATAATCATGAACGGCATTCTTGAACCGTTGTTAGAGTACGGAAAAGCCATGTTTCGTTGCACGTCCTCGGTGATTTCAAACCCAGTGTTGGTAAGGTTCAAGGGCTTCAAGATCCTCTCACGTACCCAGCCCTCAAAAGTTTGATTCCGCAATAAGTTCTCTGTTAGCAGTCTGCCCAGTAAAGCGTAACCAAGGTTACTGTAGGACGGCATTGTCCCTGGAGCCATCACTAAGCTGCGATTCTTCAACTGCTGTAACTGATCCGCCGAGGTGACATTCTCGCAAATGTAAAAGCATGGTGCCTCTCCCGGTAGACCTGACATTTGACTTGCAATTTGCCTTATAGTCACATTTTCCTTGGTGTAGGGATTTTGAATAAAAAATTCAGGTGCATATTTACTTAGTGGATCATCCAGGGACTCTATTAAACCGTCTTCGTAGAATTTGTACACCATGAGAACCACGAAAACCTTCGTGATGCTGCCAATTCGATAAACGGTTTGGTCGTCCGGTTTATTTTCGCCCTTGTAACTCTTACTTCCATAATGACGATTCTGTAAAAGAGTGCGGTTTTGATAGAAGACGTTAATCGAAATGGCGGGAAGCTGTGCGTCCGGGTCGACAACAGATTCGATGTAATCACCTATATTCTTTAGCGCATTGGACAACCGTTCAGGAATGGGGTCAGTAATAGGAGGAAGGCTTGCGAGTTGATGCGGACATTGCCGACCAAATTGCTCTTGCGAGTTGATCCTCTGCGCCTCTTCTTTTGGGCCAGTTTTCCCATTGCAAAACGTATCATTGTGTTCGTCATTCTTTAAGACCTGCCAAATAAATAAGCCTGCCATAACGATAGCAACAACGCATGCTATCGCTGCAACGATTTTCCATTTCCTCGCTGCTTGAGTGTATTTGAATTGCAGCGATTCCATCACTAGATTTTCAACACTGGCCATAGTGAAAGACAAGAGTACTCTTGTATTCTTGTTTACGTGACAGCAGTATTTGCCGCTACGATCCCTTAGGTCGATGCCGTTTGTAGATCTAACTGTTCAGATTATGTTATGCTGTGGTTCGATGCCGCGATAGCGTTATCGTCGACGGTGCGGAAATAAAGACTACCCAGGCGAATAAAAGTTCAAGGGCTGTATTAGAATCGTGCGAGAACAATGCAACAATAACACCTGTGTCTCAGTTGTCACGTTCTTAGATGGAAATTCGTCAAATATGCAAAACAAAGAAATGTCCACCACAACCTTGTTTCTTGGACATTAACATTTAATTACTGAAAAAGAGCATGCTCATTTTAATCTAATGAGAACTCCTTTGTGTAAATTATCTTGGTTAAATCTCATCTGCAAGTGCATGCTTTTTGGTTCATGCGTATGAGGTCGTTCGGAACGGAGACCTCTTCAATCAACGCGTTTAATACGCTGAGCATAATGACATAGTACTTAGAGCAATCACTGTTTGTGTGCATGTGTTTATTTGATGTTTTTATGCATAGAAAAAATTTGAATAAACATGTCAAGATATTGAAAATATTGCAGCTATATTTTTTGGTTGTTTGCATCCGTTCTGCTAATTTGACAGCAAGGAAACTTCAAGATAAAGTCACGGAAAGATAATGCTTTTAAGCAAATTTTAGATGTGTCACGGAAAGTTAATACCCAGTTTCTAGGATTGCTACATTTAGAATTAATTGAGCACGTTTCTCTTGCGAAATCACCTTACAAAACTAAGAGGCTTACTTCGGAATAAAAGAAATGTTTCGAATCTTAATTTGGGGCCATCAAAATATCTGGACTCTTGAAGACCCTTCCGTTTTTGAAAAAAAAAAATGTGCAGAAATACTGTAAATCATCCAGCGTAAAGGAGCCCGTAACTTTTAGTTTCGGCCGATTTTTTTTTGTTTGCAATTTTAATTTATCACATTGCTCTTGCGAAATCGACTTAAAGAAAATTAAAATAAGCTGATTACCTGCAAAAAAGGAAAAATTAAGTTTGGAATGCTATTTGTGGGACATGGAAAAATCTAGACTCCTTTGTACTGATTTATTACATATGCTTTTTACTGGAAGTGGGAAGACCATTTACGAAAAGAAGAAAATAAATCTATTTTCGTAATTAATCCAATACACAGATTTAAACTGATAAATATTCAAACCACATGGATATCAATACCAATATTTGACTAAATTTAAGGCAGTTTACGACATCCATTATGAAAATTATATAACGTTGTCATCGTGCGTCAATATCAGTCTAATCATGCGATACGTTCATTGAAATTTACACTGGAGACCGTGTGGAATTCTCGACTTCGAGACAGAGAGAGAGAGAGATAGTAATGCCAAAGCAACGATAAACATGTACGTTGATAGATAAGGAGAGCAGAAGATCACACGACCTTCTTTGACACGAATCGCTTAGAGAAAACGAGAAAAAAGAAAGAATTAAAAGCAAAGGACGCCCAAAATAAACTCTGCTTGTATATTGATCTGTATTTTGAACAGGCATTCGATTGTCTACCAGTTATAGTCAAAGGACTTGACAAGACGTCACGGAACAATTACTCTTGTCGGTTGGTTTGTCATGTTTTCTTTCCAACTTTTAATGGCAGATTAATGACCAGCAGCAATCGCTGGAGCGAATCCCACCACCGAGCTCGCTTTGTGGTGAGTTAATTAAGCTCGTAGGAACAAAATCACTTTTCATGTTTTACTGTCGAGAACAATTTTAGAAAAAAGCTGAAAGTTGACAACGTCACGTGTTGCTAGGGTATAGATAGCACGCTCACATTATACGCTGGAGAAATTTAAAAACGCAGCTATATTTAAACGCTTAGGCGTGCCGTCCACACTAATCCGCAACCTCGTTCCCAGGGTCCTCTAGAGAGAGGACCCTGGGAACGAGATTGACTGAACGAAGCAACGATGACGTCACGATAATCACGTTATTTCCCTGCCCGAGTTCCTCAAACACAAATCCAAATGACTGGTGATAGTTGTGTTCTGAAATTCCTCCAGGGTGGCCTAAAAAGTAAACCAAATCGTGACAATGGGATCTCTCAACACACGAAAATTAGCGAGGCTGACTGCACAGTATATGGGATTATATTTTGCAATATTTTGGAAGGCACGGCCTTCCTTCTTTAGGGTGTTACAGAAAATGACTCTAGTTTTGAACGTGACTAATTTAAAATATGGAAAATTTGATATGACTAGTGAAAAGATAAATAATAACAAAAGACTGATAGACACGGCTAAGAAATAAGTAACGATAAAAAAAGTGACATAATGATTTTAAAAATTTAGTTGTTGTCACCGTTATTTTTACAAGTGTTATATCAGTTAACTATTAGTAGTTGCCTGGTTAGCAGTTATTTTGAATAATCGCCAGAAACACAACAAAGAGAAAAAGACCAAGAGCTATTTTGTATTCAAAATGAAAAAAAGATGTTTTGTCTGGGAGCCACGAAGCATGACAAGTCAAGAGACCACTTTTTATCTACCGAACAATAATTGTTTAAAGTTCCCTCAGGCCAGAAAGGAAACAGAAAATATTCAGAATACTATTAAAAACGAATTGTTTCCACCGTGTAACAGATCAAACCAGAGGCCCATTTTACCAGGCGACGCAAGAGATACAATTAACATCCACCATTGAGGGAAGGGGTAGGGGTCCCTTTTTGAGAAGCAAGATATAAACAAATTGAAAAAAGGTTGAGTGTTATTTCTTGTTAAGCCACGATGGGCAAAGAAAACGAGTACTTACGATAGGATGGTGTATATTATAGTGGAACTGAATAAAGGTACCTCACTGTAATTCCTACTTTGGGTCATTGCTAGTATTTTTACTGTGACGGTTTTCAATTACTGTAGATTTCAATTCTCAAATTGCAACATTTTCGGGAACAAACCCCAGTGATATCGAGCCGAAAATAATAAACTATTAATTCTGCGCGGCATGCCTACGTGCTTACGCTGGTGTTGTGAGCGTTGTCTCTACCGCTATGCTTAGGTGGCAGTGAAAAACCAGGCGTAACATCTCGCTGTATAAAATGGGGTTTCTCATTTACTGGTTTTAAGCTGATAAACGCACAACTAAGAAAATGATTATGTGAGGCCCAGAGGTCATTTTATGTCTTTATATAGAATCTCCTTATCATGACAGAAACCTGAGGTACACATACATACACACACAGAAAAGCTGAAGCATGTTTAAAATGTGTCTAGGAGTAACTGTTGCTCTGTACGTGGGATTTTAATAACTGTTGTACTCTTAAAACGCTAAGCAGTTTCCGTATGGTGTATGACATTTGTAGTCGACTACAGATTAAACTGCAGACAGCAGACTACAGTTAGGCCTAAATAGCGCTGCGGTTAGCCTGAATATTCTGTGCCAGAATATTCCACAGGTTAACCCCAATAGCACCCAGGTTAGCCCGTTTACGATTTGCTATCGATAATAAAATGGGAACGCGATATTAGTGAAATATAGTGCAGGCTGTAGTCTTCAGAGGGCATAAACCGCATGGCATTTGACGAAATATTGCATGTAAAGTATATTGTTTCACACTCAACATGCTCCTTGAGAGTGATGACATCCACGAAAATTATTAGAGCTTAATTCAAAATTAAGAAGAGAGCTTATATCCGTGGGGTGGGGCTTCTTTTTTGGTTACCCTATATAAGCGGCGCGAGCTTATAACGAAATTTGAATTAGCCTAGGGTAGTAGTTACATAAACAAAAGATCAGACTGGGGTAATCTTAATGACCATTCACTAACACACTTAAAGGTGCAAGTCTTCGAGTATAACATGTAAAATTATTTCTTACGGCGAAAAAGAGATCATTGCTCATTAGGTAGACAATTTTGGCTTGTCTTCTGATGGAATTCTTGACGCTCGCATTTCAATACGAATGGAAAAAAAAGTCGCTTATCTTCGTTAAAAATTCGAGACACTCAGGGGATGTTTACTCAAAGAAACAGTCACTTTGCAGCTGCTTTGAGTGAACAGTGATGCAAAGGGAAAGCAGACGTTTTCGAAGTGAATGGATGTTGATTTGCAGATCATAAAGAACGGAATCGTACCTTGATCTTAGACAAAACATTCTCCTTATTCCCCTTCCTCTTGGATCACTCAATATAAACATTGACCTGGTCAAGAGATTTATAGACATGAAGTGCTGTCGGCTCGGCCTCCAAATTAAAGAAATTATTTCAAGTTGGGCAACTGTGCTGGTTTGTATTCGCTAGTAACAGGTTCCCGTTAACCATCTCGTTCTATACACAGTACATTTTCCGCTCAAAAAAAATACACCTCAACTTTTCGTCGCACATTAATACCATGGAAACAGAGAGGAAAAATAGACAATAACGTCAAGGCAGCAATTTTGCGAGATTTTATCTTAGATGACTGTTATTTCGTAAGTGCATTTTTGAGTGTCCCTTTGCGAGTTAGCTGCCTATAACGTGACACGTGGCAAAATGAGTAGAAAGACCTCCAGAGGACCTAATAATTCATCAGAGAAAATTGAGAACATAAAGAATGATTTCGTTCCTACTAGACATGCCAGACAGCACGCTCGTTGTTGGATGTTTCTAGCGATTGCTGCTTGTATTGTAGCGGTAGTGACGACGTCCTTGTTAATATGGAACGTGGCGAACATGGCGGCAAACAACAACTGTCCAAACAAGACATCTCCCCCCAAATGCGAAGACAAACCAACCGAAAAGACGCTGCCTTGCCCGAGAATACCAACTGTACGTCCTCTCCAGAGTTCCTTACCTGCTGAATTGGAAGACGTCTCCAATCAGTTAAACTCCATCTTGACAGAAATGGTTGACAAGGACACGTCTTTGCCTGCAATTTCGGCAAACATCTTTTATCGCGATTCTGTCATTTGGAGTGGCCATCGGGGCACTAGATTGCTCCCGATCCGAGATGGTACTGGGCCTGATGGAAATACAGTGTACCGGATAGGAAGCATCACAAAGATTTTTACGGTGCTTCTGGTCTACAAACTGTATGAGGACAGGCTGATAGGATCAATCGATGATCCCTTGAGCAAGTACATTCCTGATTTTAGCATAAAAAACCCTTTTACCACTGAGAATATAACACTGAGAGAGATTGCCAGTCAAATGTCCGGTCTGCCCAGAGAAGCTCCATGTATTTACCACTGCGAAGGAACCAATTCCACAGAACAGCTGAAACTTCTTAGAAACAGGAGCCTAATATTGCCGTCATGGACAATGCCTTCTTACAGCAATCTGGGATACGCATTGTTGGGACGACTGCTTACAGAAAGAGTGCTTAACACAACGTTTGAGACCTGGATTCAAGAAGAGATTCTAGGCCCGCTTGAGATGAAAAACACTGGATTTGAAATCACTTCAGAGATTGAAAGAAACATGGCCTTTCCTTACGAAAACAATAAACAACGGATGCCATTTTCGAACATAGGTTGGGCGAATCCAGCTGGAGGGATGTATTCCTCCATTAACGACTTGACCAAGCTTGGAATGCTGTTCACTCGGCCATCTAAACAAACGGCTTTAAAAGCATCAACTGTGCGTGAAATGGCCTTACCCATCGACGTTGCACCAGATGGCCGCACTCTATGGGGATCACCATTTGAGATGGAGCACTCCAATGGATTTCTCAGGAGACAAAAAGTAGGAAACATCGACTCTTACGACGCTTACTTTTCTTTCGTTCCTGAACTGGAGCTCGGAATAAACATTCTCGTCAGTGCAAAGGGTTTTGTTAAGTCCGATGTCAAGTATGCGACCACATTCGGTCAAAGAGCGTATGATAAACTGCTACCAGTGCTCAACAAGACACTGTTCAAAATGGACGACTCTGCTGACTTTCCAATCAGCTCGAAAGCGTTTACCGGTTTATATCTCGTGGACCAGACGAATATAGTTACGTTAGCCAAGTCAAGCTATTATGCTACTATTAGCAAGTCAAAAAGTGTCCTCATCTTCAAAGGCCAGTCTAAATTTGCCTTACCCGCTGCCTTTGCCGTAAGGTACATTGGAGATTTATTGACTTTCCGAGCCGAGTATTTAAACGCTGAGATGTCCTGCTTTGCAGAAAGGTCCGGTATATTTGCCGACCTACATTTCAGTCAACCACACATAGATGGTTTGTCTTACGGATTTACAGTTCCACAATGGTCTATTGCTGCAAGACGCATGAACAACAGTGGTACAGCAGAAGAAGGTGCTTCACAATAGCCTAGCGCAAGGTTGAAATTCATGCTGTGAAACATCTGCTCTACGAAACATTTAAATTCTTTTGTATGTGTTTTCTGGTAGATTCAGAGACGTTGACTCAAATCTCGCCAATGTTCCATCTAAACACCTACTATTTCAGTAGTGAAGCAGCTGTCGTAAGGTGATTTTGTTTTATCATTGTAGCAGCTGTTATTGTTTTAGGGCTGGGGGCATTGTTTCTGTTGTTTGTTCTATTGTACTCTCAAAGGGTTGCGAGCCATTCACGTCAGACCATGCTAAAGCTGCTGCATCGCCCACTATTTTATGACTTGCATTCGCTCGGTCATTGAATAAGCCTGTGAAATTTTTCACACTTCCCTACCATAGTACCTGTCAGATGACCTCGAGAGACTTCAAAAAAGGGCACTCCGAATTATTTCTCCTGATCTCTCGTACACGCAAGCTCTATTAGTAACCAATCTTGACTCTCTGTGCGATCGCAGAGAATTTTGGAAAAAGAAACTTATATGAAATTGTTAACAATAACTTGCACTAGTCACCGGCATCATCTTTTTGCCACCTTTAAACATTCCAGTAAGAAAGCTTAGAAAGCAGCGCACGTTTGGGGTTAACAAGTGCAAGACAAAGAGATTCCGGAACAGTTTTATCGCAGCATACGCAACGCCATGAATTATTGTTGTTAGCAGGTTTTGTTCTTGTCTTGTCTGTCGCATTTTCTATTATAGTATTGCTGTACATTTTTTTTTAGTTTTATATTATGGAAGGAGGCGTTTATGAACTTTTAATCGATTGTAAACTTGGGAAATTCGGCCTTTGGCTGCAAGGGTTCAAGTGTAATAAACTATCTAACCACCTAACTAAGACTTAGTAATGCCTGCCAATTTCGCCCCGCAAATTTAACTCAGTTTGAGCTTTGATAACTCTGCTCGCTAGGAAATGCACAGCAAAATGCAAATTTTCGCCGGAGGAATCGTTAGGCATAATTCAGACAGGAAAATTCCTCCAACATTGGAATTGGCTGTGGCCATTTTCTACTGACACTTAAAAAAATAGTTTTATTATTACTTCATAGAGATATGTAAACCTGTCAGGTGACATCGACTGTGCTGATGCAATAAAGAGTAGACAAATGCTATATATAATGTGACATATGTGATTTAAAACTTCAACGAATTGCAGTTATCATAAATTAGATGCATTGGCCGAGAGCCCACATCAGGACCTGCAAATAACTGCCAAGGAAGTAATTATTATAAATAATGGTCCGCTCATGGTTAATACCATCTAAATGTGTTTTGCTACAAGAAATATTCTGCTTATATGTAATTGTAATCACGCTCTAGGGTGAAAAGAAAAAGACTCAAGACAATATCTACCCGATCTTAATTTGATCTAAAAAAGGTCGATCGAAGTTAAGGCCTTTTTAGAGAATTAAATGATGTTGACAATACTTTGGCGGAATGTAATGTCATTTTTTTATTTTCCCCTCTTAGCATCGAAATTACGAAAATGATAAAGCTTCGCGAAATATTGTCTCCACAATAGCGACGATATTTGTTTACAAACATTGCTTTTGTTATTTAAATGCTGGAAGTGTTAAACAAAAGAACTCTTTGTTTCACCAGCCAATAGTTCTCTGGTTGGCATATTAATAACAATAGGTGACGTCACTGATATCTTTGCTATACAGTTCAGATAAAACTTGTTGTTGACAAAATCGCGAAATTAAGCACGAGCAAAATTACGAATAAGGCGAGCTCTTAATTTTGCAACCGTTTTGTGACCTGTCTTGAATTCTTAATAATTTAAAAGCTACTTTAAATCGTCAACACGAAAGGAATGGCAAATTGTTATGAGGGAAAACGATAGGAATTTGCACGCTTGATTTCCAAGTTCTTCGAAACCGAAAATTGGAAATCGGTTAGCCAAATAAATCCGGCGGCCCTTAACACAATACGATACTCGAGTTGTGTGATACGGGTTCTTCGTTATTGGTGAAGCGTGACATCTGTTAAATGCTGACGGCAATATTATCCTCGTTCTCGGACGACAGGTGCCATAGTCATCTTTTACAGTTCAATGCAACGGTTATTTGCATCTAACATGGAGTTCGAAGAGTTCGCGATCAGACCTGCCCGACTTCCACGAAACAGCAGGCGTCCGGCGCCTCGCCAATGGATGATCTTGGCTGTGCTAAGTTCAGTTCTGGCTGTAGTCATGACGTTACTGTTCACTTGGCACGCTGTAACGTTCACTAAACGAAGTTGCAGCGTTCAAAACCGCAACGCGACGGCACAGGAAAACACGAGATATCAGAAGGCAGTGTCTCTGGATATTGCATGCCCTGAATTTCCAACAGTAGTACCCTTATCGCGCCCTCTTCCGAGCGAAATACAACACATTTTGGCCAAGCTTGATTCTTATTTAAGCTCAATCATCGATGAAAACACATCTCTACCCGCTATTTCAGCAAACATTTTTCATCACAATTCCGTGATATGGAGCGGCCATTACGGAAGTAAAACCTTCAACAACTCAGAGGCGAGACCTGACGGGGACACAGTGTACCGTATCGCAAGCATCACCAAGATATTTGCGGTCCTTTTGATCTTCAAGTTGTTTGAATCTGGTGTGATCGACTCAGTCGATGATCCTTTAAGCAAGTACGCGCCAGAGTTCGATGTCAAAAATCCTTTTACAGACGAAAACATTACACTGAGGCAAATTGCCAGCCAGATGTCAGGGCTTCCGCGAGAAGCTCCCTGTGTGTACCACTGCACCCAGACCAATTCCACAGAGCAGCTGAAGTTACTTAGAGATAGATATCTTGTAATAGAGCCTTGGACAACGCCGTCTTACAGCAATCTCGGCTACGCTCTGCTAGGAAGGCTGCTAACTGAAAATCTGCTCAATAAAAGTTTTGAATGCTGGGTGAAGGAAAAAATTCTCGATCCCTTAGAAATGTTTAACACAGGCTTCGAAATCACTAGCGATGTAGAAAAGAACATAGCCTTTCCATACCGCGTAGGAAATGGCCAAGAGAAAGTTTCAAAGACACCTTTTTCGAGATTGGGCTGGCTAGCTCCCGCTGGCGAGATGTACTCCACAATAAATGACTTGACCAAACTGGGCATGATGTTAAATCGACCATGGACAAAAAAGATTCTCAGGGTCTCGTCTATGCGTGAAATGTTGCTTCCAGCTGACATCGCACCGGACGGGCGAACAGTTTGGGGATTCCCGTTCGAGATGTTGTACTCTGGGGGGTTCGTCGTGCGAGGCAAGGGTGGAAACATTGACACATATGAAGCTTTCTTTAGTTTTGAACCGAGACTACAACTGGGAATGAACGTGTTAATCAGCGCCAGGGACTTTATGAAACCCCAAGGATTAACAGCCATGGCCATTGCTGCTAAAGCCCACGATCGTTTGCTACCAGCCATAAACAACACCTTGTTCACCATGCAGATTGCTATGTCTTTTCCTATTGATCCAAGCCCATTTATTGGGTATTTCGTTCTCGGGCACATTCTACCGATAACACTGGAAACATTCCAGGCCATTGCGGAAATCAGCGTATCTAAAAATTTCCTCCGTCTTCAGTATGTGCAACCCTTGTCATTCTTCATCAGGATCAGACATATTGGATTCCCCTTGACGTTTCAAGCTTCTTATCATCACGGAGGTATCTCTTGCTGGGATAAGAGAAGCGGGATATTAACGGATATGCACTTTGATGTTCCGAGTCAAAATGGACTGTCACAGAATTTCATCGCTCCTGGCTGGCGTATCGTTGGCAAACGCGTAAAATTCGACTCCAATTACCAACCTCGTGTTCTTGAAACTAAAAAGGAGCTTATCAACTCGTTCTTCCGACAACCCCACTTTCGCCAGCCACTTTAATCCCACCCCATTTTGTGGTCGCAATATTTGGTAGCAGTCTTTGCCATGAAAAAGTGTACAGGTGCCGCCTCCAAAGAGTCTGGAAAGAGTCTGTGGAGTGTGTTGGTAAGGACTTCTTTCATCTTTCACATGGAGTTGCGGGTTCCCGGCACACAAACTTCGCTCACAGAACACCCTTGGGAATGGAGCCCAGTTCCAGCCACAACTTTTGAAAAGACCACCGTAGAGACGTCAGTAGATTGCTTCGCATTTTAGGTCAGAAGGCATTAAGCTGAATACACGAAAAGACTCCAAAAACAAAGATGGTACTAGTGGTGCACAACCGTTAAGAAGGCAAACAAACAAACGAAGCCAAACGCACGGACAAGGCATTGCATTTAGGTCAAAGTTCATTTAGTTGAATATGCGCAGATTCCAAAACAAAGATAATAGACAAGCCGTTAAGAGGCCAAACAAATAATCAGTCAAGTAAACAAACCCAGACGAACGTGCGGACAACATTAGTCATCGGAAATTATATTTATTCCCTTATTACTGTCTTGTTTTGCTGGGATAACGTTCTCGTCATTAAGGCGGCGCGAACATCTTGTAAGTGTCAGTTAATTTCTGTGATGAAGTCATATTTTTAAAAGATAAAGATGAACCATACATTCAAGAAGAAACTGTTGTCATCTGAAAACGTTGATATCAGCAGCTTGGTCTTGTTGTTTTGCTCCAAACAGAGAACAAAACAGTTCATTCCTGTCAAAGGTAAAGAGAGAAACAAACTCGTTCAAATGATTAGAACAACACTGAGAAGCGCCAGTGTATAATGTATATACAACTCAACGTACGCGGTTGTAAAAACTCAATTGCAAAACGTGTGTAAGAAAACGTACAGGGAAATAACGAAAAAAGTTGACATTCGACAAATACTCAGATACTCCTTCTCTATGTGTAAGTAAAACACGCAGTACAAACCTCGAGGAGTCCGCCATGTTGCCTCTCTCGACTGGTGCCATGAAGCTGACAAGCTTGCCATGAATATCATACCTATCAAGGAGCATGTACAAGGTGAATTTCTATATCGACAAAATCTTTCATTCTAGAAATCTTCCATACCCGTTATCTTTACTTCTAACAAAACTACGAAGCATAATTTTCAAAATGTGCCACTCAAGTTAAAGTTGGAGGGCGCAGTGAAGAGTTAAAGAGATGGGCTAACGTGATGTCCTGGTATTATCATGTGTCACTTGCAACACAAATTAGTTTGACAGTGAATTTCATTACCAAGGAGTAAACATAATCCTATGGGAATTACAAGGAAAACTACCGGAAAATCAGCAAGCAGCAGTGAATCCATTTGTAGTTGCTGTAATCCCTCGGCAGCTACATGTACATGTACGTTATATTCGGGTAAACTTACCGAATTTTTCGGCCTTTGCTAGCCTTCGTGTCGACTTTTCGTTTCACTTTTCGTCTAAGTTTTTGAAGTTCAAGCCATTGTCTAAAACGGGAGAGCATTGTAACTATTAAGAAAGTTCAAGGTTCGAAACAGAGAATTATTTCATATTATCCTGCTTTGGATACAACCACCTTTTAATAAGAGTAGCCTTCAGACCTGGTCCAGTAATTTTTAGCGTTTTTTAAAATTTTATTTAATATATAGGCCTTTATAACTACATTCTGTTTCCACCATTTATTTTCTAGACAAACGTTTTCCAATTGACAAGTTACTTATCTACATAACATCGTCAAAAGCTAAACTTGGCCGAGTTTTATGTTTCTAGGACGGGTATTAATATTAAGAATGTTAAGTAACCATTGATATATGTTGAAAAATTATTATTTTTACCTTCCCATGTCAATTGGATTACCAGTGTTCCCACTTGTTCGCTGCTCTATAAACTCGCGTAGAAGCTATTAAAAGCAACAAAAAAATTGATTAAAATTAAAGTTCAATTTCTATACACTTCACAATATATAATATATTTTTACAGTTTCCACTGTACATACAGTATATTTATTGACAGAAACCTGGCTAACTAGTTGGCTACATTTGTATTTTCAAAATGTAGTCCAGGAGTTGAAGAACTCAATACAACCTGATGTCCGAAGCCAAGAGAAGATGAAGGGTAATAGAAAATGCATATCAAGGTGCTTGAGCTGTCCATGCGCATAAAAGTAACGGTGTGATAGGACTGCATGTACATTGTACACGCAGAACCACCCGGATTTCTGAATTCAGCATTGTATATGGGAGACCAAAAGTCTACCCATCATTAGTTCTCTTGTTGTAGTTCTAGAGTGGAAGGATGGAAGAACAGAACCTGGGGCCTCCAGATGACTAGTCTATCTCCCTAATTTACCGCACCCCACCCTGATGATCATTAAAGTAGAAGGAGGTAAATGTAATCTTAGTAAAGTCAAGACAGATTAATATGCACGAGAACGGTTTAGACTAAGGACTATGGACAATTGAGAGGATTATGAATAACGAGTCTGATATAAACATTGAGACTTAACATTTTAAAATGTGACAGTTGTTACAAGAACATGGCCAAGTACAGGTATAATTATTATATACATATTGCATGAATAATTATTTATTACCTGGTGATAAAAGTCATCATCATCAAATATCTCTGAGTCATAGTCTTTTAAATGCAGATCAGACTGTTCCTGAGGAAAAATATAGAAATTATAATATTATTATTTATAGTTAAATTTAGTCATTACAAAAGCTTAATAATAATAATATTAATAATAATAAATAATAATAATAACAATAATAATAATAATATTAATAATAATAATAATGAAGTGTAACAAAACCTTCATATTTATTTATTTCAAGATTTGTATATAACATATATATACAGGTGATGAACAAAAGGACATTATGTCCCCTTCAAGGTTCAACCACCTTAACCAACCCAAACGCCCTTTAGAAATATATAAATATATAAGAACCTATAGATAGAAAGAAAGTTACAAGCTCTACACTCCCAGTGCCCCACCCCCCCCCCCCCACCCCAAAAAAGGAACAAAAAGATCTAGTTAAAATACACATAAGTTTAACAAGAACATGCAGTCCTTAAATTCACTCTTCTGCATTTAGGACAAATAATCTTATATGAGTGAATATTGTCACCATTATTTTAAAACGTAATGTAAGCGCCAAAAGAATGAAGACTTTAGCTGGCACTTGAAGGAGCCGAGAGAATTAGCTAACTTAATATGGTCGGGTATACTATTCCACAGGATAGAAATTCTGTTAAAGAAATAATCGCGAAAATGTGTTGTGCGAGTTCTATTTGTCTTGAGGCATCTTGTGATCAACCAGCAATGGATTGTTCAGTTTGTACCTTTTTTGACTCTGCGTTTGGTTCATTATCTCCGGACTTGCCAAGGACCCTGTATGGAGTTCTTTTGAGTTGAGTGCGCTTAATAAGGCGAGCTTTGTCAGACAAAATCTGTATTGGATGGAAAAAGAAATTAAAATTAATAAATAACTGCAAGATAATGAGGTGAGGTGATATACCAGATATGTGTACAGGTATATAATGTTATGTTGCAAAGAAAGGTTTCATTGACGTTAGGAAGATCTAAACCTGATTAGTACTGTTTAAGAACAGTTGACTACATGTAACTTACATGATTTATCTGTGCCAGAGCTGAGCGGTCAAACGAACTGAAAGACTAGTCAGAGAGAAAAAAAAGTAGATATTTTAATAAATGATATTTTTGAGAGATAGCAGTACTTACACTGTAGAACATAGTGGTAAATACATAATCATATTAATTGTCTTAATTATTAAATATTATATGCAGTAGGAGATCCAGGAGAGGGGGAGAAAAGCCATCAGGGAAAGCATCCGAGAATGTTCCCCACTTTTCAAAACTGTGCTTGCTGTGAAAAAGATTTGAAGGATATTAAACACAATAGCCTTTATTTGGCATATGCTTGGATAATATTGTCCTTGGAGATTATCACAATTTTCCTAAAAATATTATTTACCTACCGGTATTATACATGCAGGCTATACCTTAAAGAATGCTAGAAATGAAAGAGCATATTGAAAATACCAAAATGGCCAAGTTTGAGGTCCCTAGCATTGAAGCATAAATTCATACATCAGTTTGAATTTTCAGAAAATTTAGAGGATATCTGTGGAAAATATACAAATCTTCTTTTTTAAAATTCAAATTGTCATGACATCTCATTCTTAAATGCCAGGGAGCTCAAATTTGGCCATTTTAATGTTCTTGACATGCTTTTTTCAATTTTTGGCATTCTTAAGGTAGTTGCAGCCCATAATTTCATGATGGCTTAGAGACACTGTAGCTGCAAATAAGGGCCTATTGTACTCACCCAAGTGGCTCACACAACTTACCAGTAAGTTTAAGTTTTTGAATAACTCACTCAAGGATATATGTTTAGTTATACATAAAGTAGGTTGTAAATACATACTTGTGTGAGTATTCTTACTTACCTTGCTGTTAAGCTTTCCTGATGCCAATCTAGTTTTCTCGCTCCATTTTGAAACTGTTGCATCTCTGTAACTCTTAAAGGCAGCATGTCGTTTAGAAATATATTCTGCATATTCTGATGTTGCCTGCAGCGAAGAGAAAGTCAACAAGAGATAAGAAGGCTCTTGTATCTTGGTCGCCAAGTAGACTAATTTTTAAGTTGCACCCAATTGCAAAGCAGCCTTAAGGAGGCTCGAAAGGGTTTTTTGTTGCTGCAGTGTTTGTGAAACGATGGAAGATTACAAAGAAGGATATTTAACGGTGTGGGCAAACTATATGTCTCCTTGCAACTCTATTGCTGGGCTATACTTTGAAAGTACTTGTGACATTATATCAGTTACCATGGCAATGCACAAGGTCCACAAAAACATCCACTAAATTTCAGTTTTTGTAAATTATCTGAAAAACTAATTCGGTGACCTACCATTTTTATTTCTTTGTTGGAAAGTTCCCTAAATTCTTTAAATTTTCAGACAACATAGAAAAAAGTCATCTTAACTAGTAGAATTAAATATATTTAAAGGAAATGCGATTTATGGCTTACAGAAAATTCTACTACATAATTTTCTCCAAAACTTTTATATTTTTTACGGTGCGTGCATGCAAAAAATCAAGATAGGTCATCGAGAAAAATTTCGAGCTAGAAACAAATATTTTCTGCAGATTTTATTTCCTGGTCACGCGATTTTACGCAAAATTTAACTTCCAGTGTGCTAATTTTGATTCATTCAGCTGAGGCATGTGTTTATGCGCGGGTGCAGCTAAAAACCCTTTCGAGCCTTCTTAACTTCACAATAGAAATATCTTCAATAAATATAGATGTACAGTATATCAAAGGGCAAAGTGATCTGGCAGGAAGGAGTCTGATGAAAAAGCACCAAGAAAGTGAGCCTGCCTTGATCTCAGTAATTTTTTCATTTCTGCTTTACCTGAGTGAAGTGAAATACCATTGGTTGAAAGGTGAGAAAACAGTCAATCTATTACACTTGGTGAGGATCCGAGCAATTAGATTCCCATGGAGTCAGTTTAGTGGCAATCACAACACGGGTTCTTGAAAAGGGTGCTTTGGGCAATAAAAGGAAAAGGAGATATAACGCAAAAAAAAAACATCATTGACTGTTGCGGCGCCGAACCAACCCCTGCTAACTTCTAAGCCGGCTTGCCGCGCCGCGCATTAACCGCTGGCGCTAGCAAAGCACCGGTGAATGCTCTGGTCAATTACGTATGTGTTTATAATACTTGTTTCGGCTACATCAACTGCCGGTTAAAGGGACACTTCGTTGATTTCATTGTTTAGCGAAACAAAAGACTTCTCTTGTTTCTCGTACAACAAAAGATCTCCAAAAGATACTGCCAAAAACGGATGATTTTTTGCATACGTTATTTCTCGAAAACGAAGAGCAAACCAGCGAAAAAAATACAGGGTGATGTTTTTCTATTTAATTGAAAACCACATGCAAAAATTCAGGCACCTTTGACGAAAAAAAAAAAAACAGACACAAAATCGTCACTTAGCATGTTTTGTTGCACTCACCCCTTCAATTAACTGCATTTTCTCATAATTAAAGTAAAAGTCGGAGGGAGAGTTGAGTGCACGTATTAAATACTAAAAAATGTACTACACGTAAATGTGACTGCAAACAAGCAGCGAAACAACACAAAGCTACATCGTATTTGCCCATTTACCAGCAAAGATCATATTATTAAAACAAGATCACTTGGAATCAAGTGTGTCCTCGCTAGACATAAACTTTGAAGGTTTTTCTTCTACAAAACTGTATTAACAATCTATGGGTATTGTGCCTGTATGTTGTCATACAGTTTCACAATTTTTCCCAAGAAATCTGAGCTGCTAAAAGTTCATACTTCCGGTATATATTAATTGGTTTATTCTTTTCTGTGGTTTCTGGGGTGGAAATAAAAATTGTAGAGATCAGAGCAGGCTCACTTTCCCGTCTTGTTGCTCAATTTCATGCTCATGGCTCACACTCGTGCCCCAACCAAGCCTACTTTCAGGCTAGTGACATATCAACTCACCAACTCCTGTTTTCTCTTGGCAGGCAGTTTCAGGCTGCTCCCAGCTTGCTTGCCATTGTGTTGATCATCTGTGTCCTCAAGATCATCATCATTATCATCATCACTTTTCTCATCTTCTGTATCACTGGGTATTTCTTCATCCTCGTCACTGCTGTGAGCAGTGCTTTTGCTTGATTCTGCTCCAGGGTGTAAAATGTCCCTAGTGTCAGGATTCTGTTCCAGCAGTTTCTCTTGGATCCACAAAAGGTTCCCAAGGAGTTTAGCCACTGATTTCCTCCCTGGAAGAAAGTTTTATTGAAGTTACAGTATTCACATTCCAGAGAGTGTACAGTGTATATTGATGTGTGCAAGCTATTATAGTACATCCTGTTTACTATATTCAATAAGTTAAATAACTACAATTAACTATAGCTGTACAGTGTACCTTGTTTGTATGACTCTCTCAAGTTCTTGTCACCTGAGGAATTAAATGATGCAAGTTGGTCTTTCTGTGGTAGCCTGTTGGCAATCAGAAGGGCCTTTTGTAATCGAATACGCATCTCAAGGAAGCTATCCCACAAACCTAAAATATTACAAGAGTTTGTCAGTGTCATTATTAGAATGTATCACATACTATTTTCGCTTGCATGCGATTGATCTAAACATGTCACGTGATTGAATATTCCTCAGCTAAAACCAGGGAACGTCTGAAAATATTCCCTAATTCTTTAAACCGCATGTGTTGCAAAAAAGATTTGAAGGATGATAAACATCATAGCCTCCATTTGGCACAAAAGTATGTTTGGATATTTGTCCATAGACATTACAGCTGTACATTGTATCTGTTCCTTGAAGCTCACGGTTTTCCTCAAGCTATGCTCTCCAAAAACCAATTGCTTCTTGGAACAGATTATATCCGCAAACATATAATTATCCTAGCATATTTTCAGGCCAAATGGCAGCTATTGTTAAACAAATAAAGAAGCCTAAGCCGTGTATTACACTGTGATAAAACACGATGGTCATTTGAGAACACGAGGGAAATGTAGAAAACAAGAGCCGCAGGTGAGTGTTTTCTACATCTCTCGAGTGTTTTCAAATGACCGGAGTGTTTTATCTCAGAGTAATACACAGCTTAGGCTTTTTCATTTGCTTTAAAACATAGATTTTACGTGCGCAAAACAATAAAACATGCTTTTTCTATGTTTTATACTCTGATAAAACATAGGTTTTTGACCAATCAGAGTGCGTGCAGGGCCCTATCTGTATTTTAATTATATATACAGGCACTAACAGTGGTATGATCCTTTAGAAGAATTCAAAGCACTTTCATTATGTACAGCATGTAAATGTCTTGCTTTTTTTACTGTACATGCAACACAATCTTACACAGATTCTACCATGCTTCCTCTGTCTGGACCGTACAGTACATTATTATAATAGTCAGGTATAAGTTGAGCAGTTTACTTGCTTTTGTGATCAATGACTTTTTATTTAACCAGGAGCTTACTGAGCTGGTTCTTGGCAGCTTTCCCTTTCTCCTGATCTTCTTTTAAACTTGTAGCAGAAAAACTTTGAATGGCATCATCACCCAAATCCTCATCATCATTATCACCATCGTCTTCATTGCCACTGGTGTCCAAATCATCCTCAGCGGCAGAGGAATAATCTTCCTCACTTTTGTCATCACTAGCTGAATGGACATTGTCTTTTTCATTGTCACTGCCATCATCAGCATTATCATCACCACTGCTGATATCATCATCATTATCATTATCATAATTGTTATTCGTTGTACCATTGTGGCGCTTTTTCACAGTACCCTCATGATCCTCACTATAATCATCAACATCCTTGTCATTATCACCTTCATCTCCTGACATTCCCAATCCACTGATGCTACCTACATTGACAAAAAAGCTAAGACCCTTAGCAAAGAAATGAAAATCAAAATGATGTGGACAGCTCTTGGCTCTTTATGCATAACAGAAATTTCATCATCAGAATTTTCCCACATTGGGAGATTTAGCGATGAAATGAATACTTAATGCATCAATGCATCAATAACTTATGCCAGGCGCAAACAAAAACAAGTTCTTAAATCCAAAAATGACGAGCTCAGGGTTGAAGCTCGTATGGTGTGCCTCCACGTGCGTGCTTCAATCACAGATCAGTGATTCGTCTCACAATTCTACTACAGTTAATTTCTTTAGCACTATACCATCGGAATCACCTTCTAATGAATCTTCCTCCTCTCCATCCGAATCATCAACATGATGACGTCGCGAAGCTTCAATCTGGGCACGTGAAACCTTACAGCCAGCGTACTTTTTATCAACATCGTGTAAAAGGGGAGCAGTTTTCTTACGCAGATCACTAGTGGCTGAGACAGTTTCACTTTCAATATCCCCATCTTCGTCTCCCTTATCGATTGTCTGGGCTCTTGTGACATCAAATTCGTCTTCATCTAGATCAAAACGGCTTGGTGCCGGAGTCGAAAGAAAGCGCAACTGTTCAGCTAAAGACGCCATGTTGGATTTGAACAAGCTTGGTAGCCTCGTCTTCAATTACTGGCATGATGAAATTAACACTTACAGGGGAAAGGTGGGCAAACAGTTTCGAGGATAATTTCTCTTCCTGATGAAAATATATTATTGCTGTTCTTCCGTAATAAAATGGATATATTTTAAGGTTTATTTGTTGGTGTTTCAGGTAAGAATCAATTCAATGTGATAGGGCAAGGCCACTAATGAAACCAAAATAGTTTCCTGGCCTGGGTAGGGAGGGGCACTGAATTGCACACACTAGAAAATGTGGAACACTCATGACGTAATTTGTTGTGGTTTCACAACACCGCTCTAGAAATGGCGGTCGAGCGGAGTGCTTCCCCAGGCCTGTCAACTGCTTTCTTGCACAATTGCGTCTCAAAACTTGAAGATAGTGGCTCTGAAGACAAAAGTAAATCGCCACATCTTTCAAGGAAGTCTCTGAACGATCTAGAAAGTTCTGAAAAGAGTGGAATTCCACTAAATACTGCTTGGACGTTATGGCATGACAAGTGAGTGCCGCTTCCGCCAAAAGAATATTTTATTGCTATAACTTTAATGCTCCTCTTTTAAAGCGATGATTATTTATTTATAGATATGTTCGTGGGGCAACAGCGGCAGAATATGCAGCGAATCTGCGAAAAGTGTACACGGTCCATACAATTCAGGTATTTTTTTCGGGTTAATTAAACGTCTGAAGCTATTCGAACGACAAAGTTCAAGCGGAAATTTCTGGTAACTTGAGCTGTCAAATTTTTACAGTAAAGTCTACAGCCTAACCACCGAAAGATACTTATCGTACAAGTTTGTTTTTTAAAGTTTTAAACTTCGAGTTTCAAAGGTCAATGAAATAAGGTAAAACTAAGGGAACGTATCTTAAATATTCGTTTAATCGTAGCAATATCTTGATTCCTGCAGACACTAGTGCTTTGTTTGACATCGAGGGTGACGTGAATTAATTATGAGCTGGTTTGTTTTGAAATGGAAATCGCGACTTTCTAGAGGATCGGGCTTTCATAAGGAGTTTTAATTTATTTCGTAAATATTCGTGTTGCTGTTTTCAAAGATCGTCGAGGTGTACATGTACTGTCGCTGATCAGTTAGAACTCTGGGATCTTTCCACATCCAAATATAAGTCAGGTCAAAACAAGCCTTATCTCGGGCAATAACGGGATTTTGCTTGCGTAGTAAACATACATTGTCTATATATAAGTTCAAAGGTCGAGGACTATAATGTGACTGCATGGTAAATTTCTATGGTAAAAGTTTGGATAACTGTAGGTACAGTCATGTTAGGCAAAGGCACAATTTGATGATTTGTCATTAAACTTCAGTGTAGATATATTTGATTTCATACTGCAATGATATTCATTTTGTTGATTTAAAATTCTTAGAGTTTCTGGAGTGTCTTCAATAACATACCACTCACATCATGTCTGGATATGAGAACAAGCTATCACTTTATGAGGGGAGAGAGAAAACCGTTATGGTAGGGAAACATTGTAAATGTGATTGTGCATTATATACAGTAGACCTTTCACAATGTTTGTCTACTTGAAAAATTTAACCCTTTTTCCTTGCCTTCTTCTTCTCTAGTGAACGTTGTGCATTAGTGTACTAGTATAATTTGGTGATGCATGATCATATTACCCCTAGACGCATTTTTGCACCCAAACAATTTGGTTGATATTGCTCAAATTTATGCCAACTCAGAATGTTATACATGTATCTGTCTGAGATTAGTTTTCTGTCTGAGGTCCTCTTCATATGTCAGTCTGATCAACCGGGCTAGCTCGGTTTCCAAGATCTTGCCTTACCAGTTTTTCCTTCATAAAAATTTTGATGTGTTCATATTATAAGAAGCTGAGATCTTGGCTTTTGAGACTGGATGAAAATTTTCTTCTATGAACACTTCAGGCTGGGGGACCAGGACAAGACTTTTGTGACAAAATAGCTTTGCTTTCCACTACATAGCGGCCAAAATGGCGACAGTCACGAACAATAAAAGTTCATGTTGGACAACGTTTTGGTTTATTGTTTTTTGAATTTCATCCCAGTTGACCAGGCTGAAGTCTCCCATATGAACAGACCACCAAATTTGTCGTGGTAGCCAAGCCAGCCCAGTTAGTTAATTGGCTCATACATGTATGAAGTGGCCCTAAGGTGGATAATTCATCTGCTCGAGATAAATATTAAGCACTTAATGACTGCCCCCAAGGGAAACAGTGAGTGATCCAACAGAACATCTCTTATTGCTAAACTGTCCAGTCCTTTTCTCCTGTGGTGTTTTACTTTTAAAGGAAACCTCCACTTTTAAAGGAAAGGGACGTCCAATTGTGGGAAATACTCTGTCTTTTTTCAAATTGTGGTTGAAAGCCCAGCAATGAGGTACATGTATCGGTGTCAGGCAAAACAGGGTTTGCCTGTCACCTATATTTGCTTTTAAATTTCCCACGCACCGCCATTCTCGTCCCCAGAGGCCGCGCTGCTTTTGGTCAGCACCAAGAATCACGACCTCTGGCCCAGTCTAACAACATTCTGGGTTTGAATGGCTTTGTAAACACAATAGATTGAGACCAGAACCAATCAAATTTGTCAGACTTCACTCTGAACATACCAAGAGTGACAGAATTCCATGAATCGCGGACTTCTGGTGTTGGACCTGGCCAGAGGTCACGATTCTTGGTGCTGACCAAACGAAGCATGGCCTCTGGAGACAAGAATAGTGCACCACACCATCTTGGATTGCATGACATCACATGGTTGCCCAATTGTTTCACACAAAAGATGCTCTGCTTCCTAACAATAGCAGCAACCACATGACATCACAAAATCCTAAAAGTGAAAATAGGTGATGACCTTATCTCAATTTTTGTTACTCTTGAATGTTATTTTCACCTTGTCCAGTAAAATTTGAGATTTAGTAATTACTTCAATCAATTCAAAGCCACTATCTTGTAACAGTGGAAGTTCCTTTTAAGATTTTAGTTAAGTCATGACCATGGATTCATGTACCTTATAAATAATCCATATACCTTATAAATAATTCATATCCTTGAATAATATTAATTTTACAATGTATGAATAGGGAAGACAAAGAAAATGTTAATGGGGGCTACTGGAAAATGAGGTGCTACAAGCAAAACACAGTAAGTCATTTGTTTTGATTTTTTGAATTGTCAGACTGATACTTAAGTAATTTACATGGGATGTCTGGAAAACACGAAGAAGGAAATACTGTAAACACCAGTCTGCGTATAAGACACACCTTTTGCATGTTGTTGTATGTAAATTCTATTGAGAAATTGACAGGATTGAAAATACTAGTCAGGATTAGAAATACCAGATACATGTAAAGATCAAATTTACATGTATGTGTAAAAATTGTTAGTGAGTTAATGTGTCCTAGAAACTACAAGAATACATGTAAGTTAATTACATGTAAGACATCTTTTTCAAGACTCCGTTTTTGATTTACTTTTAATAGTATTTTTTCCAAAATCTAAGTTGCCAAACTCAGGTGCGGCTTATCTGCAAGTGCAGGTTATACGCCAGTGTTTACTGTAGTCCCAAATAGCGAATATTACAAAATATAGTGATCAGTAGCAAATAGTACAAATAGTACAGAACATTTGCCTCGCATTTGTATTTTATTAAATGTTTTCCTTTTCATAGAATATGCTTGGTAGAATTTATCAGCGTTCATGGGTAAACACATTTGCTCTACATACGTCACTGATTGATTTCAGTGAATCCAGATCAGTGCTGAACTTAAGTGGCACCATGACTATTGACGACTATTTGCCACTATCTGTGACTTATTCAGGAGTGTTTGCCACTATTTGCACTATTCCAGACTATTCTCACTTACGTTGTACTATTTTGCTATTTGCTATTCACAACTATTTGTCATTCAGGTTTTCCAGACACCATTTTTATGATCATATCATGCAACTGCAAGGCTTTTAGACTCTAAAGTTCTTATTCTATAGATAATTCAGATGTCATTTGTAAAACCAAACAAAAAAAAAATTTGGACTAAAATACTTTTTTTAATGTTCCAAAATTTGAGACTCTGATATTGATAAAACAGCTTTTATAAAAGTCGAGACTGCAAGATGCGCATTAAATAAACTGCCCAAAACAACAACACTGCGAGACCCATGGTTTTTGAGGACCGTTGCACAGTCATGTAATCACCACTAGCAGAGTAAACATGTAACACTGCTGTGCATAGTTTAACTAAATTTAATGAGGACATAGAACATCACTGATTGTTTCTGTCTGAATTCTGGCTGAATCTTAAAATGAATAAGCTTGAGTTTTGGAGGCTAAGGAACATTGCAACATCTTGATGGCAGAACATCTTTGAATTCTTTGAATGAGTACACATTTGTTATTTGTAAATAAATTACATTTGGAATTAATTTCTGTCATTTCTAATCAGAGGTTTTGATTCACGAAATCAATTTTTACAAATTTAGTGATTTACAGGGTTATGCAACTCTGTTTTTTTCCTTGGTTGTTCCTAGGATAAAGTCTGGAAAGAATTGCTTTTGGCGGCCATTGGTGAACAGTTTGTAGACGGTGTAAGAGGAGGTATTAGCACTAAGTAATGAATGCATTTTTATTACTAACAATGACAACTTATTTTGGCCTTGGTAAGAATGAACTCTCAAAGAAATCACAAGTTAACTTGTGTAGTAATCAAATTGAATATTGTAATATTAATAAGTTTACAAATAAATGGGAAATTGTCCACTAAAATCAACAATTGAACTGTTTTACAGATGATGAGGTGTGCGGCATAAGTGTCAGTGTGCGGGAGAGAGATGACATCATTCAAATCTGGAATGCAAATGCTAAGGCTGTTGAGGATGCAACAGTAAGAAACTATTTTCTATGATTGACTGTAATTAAATTGTTTTTAATTGATTACTTTTATAAACTATGTACAAAACAATAATTGTTAAAAAAAAATGTATGTAATACATTCATTTAAGCTGTATATTAATTGATAACTGTGCAGAAACCTATAGGAAAAAAGTTCAAATTCACACTAATAAGTTTTGTTAGATCTACATGCACTGTATGTATGTAGAGCTGGCATTATTGTTCATTTGTCCTTTAGATAGGGGTCTGGAACAGAAGGGTTGGCAGAGGGGCCAAAAATGAATCCAAAACATGAACTTGTGCTTCCTTTGTCTCGAACTCCTCCCCTATGGGTATCTGTATTTGTCTATTGATTCCTCCTTCAAGTAGGCTCCATTTCCGCCGCTCTCTCGTGCTGGTCTACCCTCCCTGAGAAGAGATGGATGGACGCGTGAGCGGCAAACCATGTCTGTGATGTAAATTTCTAATTAAAATTCTTGCAGCTTTTCTGGCGGCAAGAAATGTCATCTGATGACAGCCAATGACAGTCCCACATGATGCCTACAGCTTGTAACATTCGTACCCATGCCATTTTCACCACCTCTTTTAATTTTGGCCTTCCAACCTATTTTGTTTCACACTGTTGTTACGGAAGAAGAGTTTTTCCAAAAAAGTAGAGCAGAGCTGTTTGACTGTGGTGTGGTAAATGACATGTCAAAGGTCACACCATGTTTTTGTTTTGCTCGGTTCAGTTTGCTTTGGATCATTTAAAACTTAAATTAATTTTGCCTGGCTTTGCCTTCAACCAGACTACAGTACATATCACGAAGACTACAGTACACATCAATTTGCTTGAGTATTTTTTTTTGTGATCGATCTTTGCGTTATTCCTCTCTTTCTTGACTTTGTTCATTATCTGACATTCTCGCACCACACGATTCAAATATAGATTTTCCTGCATAAAGTCTTTTCACTATTTTGTGTGTTGTGTATGCCGCTAGGGTTTAGATCAGGCATTATTTCATCAGTTGGAGGTATTTGGCTAGGGGTCCCACTAACACGATCTCTCTTCATATCACAAAACTTCTATGCTACTGTGAGAAAGATAATTTATGCAGCCTGCTTGATTCAGGCAGGCAGATTTTTTATTGGTCGAAGTTAAAAATGCCAAGTCCACGCGTCCAGCCGTGAGTTCGGGGGAGGAGCGCGGGCTCCTTTCCCGAACAGCAGCTGGTAAATAAATCGAGCTTAACTTTCAAGCCAATCAAGAAACTCTTAGTACGTACCTTTTTCCTTTTTTTCTCTTACGTACCTTTTTCCAACTGGAGATACTTTACATAGGCATGTAGTGCATTTAGAGCATTTTAAATTCTACATGCACACTTTGCAGTTTGATATGAAACAACTCAACACGCATTACATGCCTAGATATATCTTGGTGCTGCAGAGCTGGAGATCTACATTGTAACACAATTCAATACTGCAAGAGCGCCATGATGATTTTCTTGTAATTGACATTTTAGAAGAACAACCATCCAAACAAACCAGCAAACAACAACAAAATAAAACAAAACAAACACTAAGATCATTACAGATAAAAGGGAAGCAGCTGTACACTGTACAGAGATGAAGATATTTGATCTGCATGTATTATGACAATCAAGGCCTGCATACATGTGCTTGCTTGCTTTATGCTTTACATCCTTTTGTCATTTGTCTTTCCCAAACAGGTTTTAGACAAAGTGAGGGACTTGCTAAAAGATGTTGACTTGTTTGATGATTTCTACAAATGTGAGTTTCTTAATTAAGCAGGAACAGGCAGACTTTGTTGTATGCTACACATAACTTGTATATTTCAATTATAGAGTGCTAAAGTGATGAAATCACAAAAATAATTTTTTGCCACTTTGATGTCTTATTATTATTATTATTATTATTATTATTATTATTATTATTAATAGAGGATCCTAAAAGATGCCCTCATCCCAAAATTTAGCTCTGAATTGCAATTCCTGGTGGGGATATAAGAGATCAAAGTTTGGTAGCATCCCATACAAACCCTTCAAAATTTGCTCTGGTTCCTTCAGTTTGGAACGGACTCAAAATTAGAGAGATTTATATGGTGCAGTATCAAACTTTCATCCTTTATATTTCGGCTGGGAATTACTATTAAGAGGTAATTATTGGCAAGGACCCCTTTTTAAGGACACTATTTGAAAATGGTGCCAAGTCCCATAATTTCACAAATTTATTTTTTTTGTGATGTCACACTTTAGGACTCTATTTACTCAGTCCTCAAGCTCAGCTAGAAAAGAATTCTTGTCACTAGTAATTATTATCTTTAGCTACATTTAACTTATTGCCTTAAAAGTTGTCTATTACATGTACACTTGCAAAGTTTTGCCAGTAAGAATTTTTCCACAACAAGCAAACTGGTGAGACTACTAGCAAATTCTTTCCAAATGTTTGGGAGATCTGCATGATTCTAACTCACAAACATTTGCTAGTTGATATTTTTCTCACTCGCAGATTATCAATTCAAAATAACTCGCATTTTGGGAGTTTGCGAGTGTTAATTTTGAGCCCTTCTTACAGTCTATGTGGAGGATATGACAATATGTTAATGTATTGACTAAAGGCTATTTTTGTACATGTATGTATGTACATGTAGTCACCAATTTGCTCCTCATGTCTGGCTTGGTTGTTAAAGGGCCAATATTTGTTTATTTTTTGACCATTTTTGATGACTGTTTCTTAATTTTATTGAATGTAGAATGATCGTTGCTCCTCTTTTCCAGCTCACCAAGCCCATGATGCCTTTGAGGGGGTCCGGCCTAGACCAACAAAGCCTCCAGGATTTCCATTTTTGAAAGAATGACACAGATCATTTTCTGCATATATGAAGTCCTTCTTAGAGCAGATCATGAGGTCATTTTTAGTAATGACTCTAGAGCAAATACTGCCGAATTTGTGCATGTGTGTTTGTTCAATCACCGCCTGAGGAATACATGTAGATGACAGAACATGCTAGGGGAGCTTCAGCAAAGCTTTGAGATGCCCTACATGCGTCAGCTGTCGTCAGAGTTCCTCCATGATTGATCATGATGCAAACATAGTTGAGCAAATTCAGCAAGGTTCTTACATGCTTACATGTACAGTAAAGAGCAAAAGTATTCATATACATGTAGCTGGCCAACATGTGGTTGATTTTGCTGCATTGGGTTTTTTATGGTGCAAAATGAAAGCCCTGAGTTGGAGAGAAGATTCCACAGAGAGGCCAGCAATAAAGCCACTTATAGGATCAAAATGCAAGACAAGAAGGATAAAATCCATGATTTTAGATATAATTTTAAGACTTTTAGTCTAGGCAGCCAGACTCTGTAAATCTTAAAAAAAGTCACCACTTCCATCATGTCTGCTGTAGTCCATGATAGAGGGATTCGGCTAATATGTTTACCTCCCACACAATTCAAATCATGTGATGATTTCTTTGGGTGGTTACAATAATTATTATTTCTCAGACAAAAACCGCCTCACTCAGAAAGTCTCTTCAAGGTAGCAAGGAGTTTACTACTAGTTTATCCATTGATACCTTTGTATACAATTAATATGCAAGTGAATTTCAATAAGAGGAGTATAGAGTATGAACATTTTATAGGAGTATGTATGTAACTTTATTTTTTTATTATTGTTTTCTTTCTTTTACGCATAGAGCTAATTGAGCAACTTTCCATGTAGATAGTAATTTTATTTTTCATCACTCATTTCTTTAAGATTAGGATCAGTATATGGTAGTGTCATCTTTTAAATTCAGTTTTGCATACCACTGAACGATCGTTTCTCTCAGTTCTTTTTTGTAAACTTTACCCAGGTGTATTTATTGGGAACAATGTCAAACATTGACTGAAACTGTGTGATTCCAGGAATTGCCCATATACCCACTACATGGAACTTACCAATAGGTTATTGGAACATCTGAGGCGGGTGAGGTTCAAAAGCCTCTTTTTGACGGAAAGAGTGAAGTAATTAAACTAAACTGTGGAAGTCAAGGTTTTCAAACCAGTTCTGTAGGAGAAGGATGGGTGTTGCCTGGAACAGTATATACATATTTCGAAATTTTGACTTAAACAGGACCTTGGTTGACATTACTACTCCTGCTGTACAAGTTAATTTTATTTAACAACTATTTAGTTAAAGTGGGACCCAAGGGGGCTTAATAATAAACTGTTTGTATGGGGAATAATTTATGTCAAGGGAAAAAAATGTATATAAGGCCATTTAGACTGCAGTAGGTGGACTATATGCCACGTAACGTGAAATAATGCCGAATACCGAAAACAAATACATTTAAGCACGATTTTTATATGTAGTTTTAGCGGCATAATGTATTTTTATAGGACGTTTTTTATTTTTGGGAGGGAAGGGGTGTGTCTGGAGGGGTTGGTGGGGTCGGGGAACATATTACATGACAGGACAGGGCTGTAGAAAAGATGAAGCACTTGTAATGTACTAGCTCCCCGATGAAACAGGACACATTTTCTATACAAAAATCAAAATTGAAGTGGAATAGAACATGTATTGCATCCAGCATGCAGAATTTGTATGTATATTAGCAGTGGGCTTTAAATATGGTATGGGTTTAAAACATCAACAAATTCTTTGAGTTATGGTCGTTAAGGGGTTAAACGTAATGGTGACCAGTGATTAGGTTTGAATAGGTGGATGTGTTCAAAGTTCCTCCTTGGCCTTCTCTGCGGCTTTCTGTCATCGTATTATTAGTATTTTGTTCTACACGTTATATTATTTACGTTTTGACTGAAAAGTTCTATAGATGTTAAATACAGCACTTATTTAAGAGCTCTTCTTGCCGGAACTAAATAAAGGTAGTGGCATCTTAATAATTTTGATAAGTAAAAATTTGCACACCGTAGGTAAATAATTAACAGTTATTCACTGAAGTGGAGGTAAGTATCCACTACTTTCACCGAAACTGAGGTGAATGAAATTAGATGTTTCATTGTTTACATTGTAATTTTAGTGCTCGACAGTTTTCGTAAACAAGCCATTGTATTCTGATTTTTCGTCTTAGAATATGAGGTTGGAGAGATAAATAACTTACCATTAAGTACTGTGTACATCAAACTTTACTGCCATTTTTTTTTTGGTACAGCCTCGTCGTTCACTGAAAGAATTTCCTCGGAAACCGAAGCGAAACGCGAAGCCATTTTGTTTTTCTTCTGCTGCTCAGAGGTGAATAGTACTTGGCTAATCACCTCCGAGCTAGCCAATCAGCGCGCGCGAAAAGTACTATTCACCTGTGTGGTATATACTAGTTTGACTTAATTGAACATTTTGGAGCGACATGATTGGCGTTTCTCATCTCAAATAAAACCAAAACCAATCGTGACTCACACGCACGCGTTTACCCGCGCCCCGTGTCAGATGTATGCAATTACTTCATTAATTAAAGTGCCTTACTACAGTTTTTCCGAGACTTAGTAGCGCGCTACGATTGCCTGCCAGACGGCAGTATTAGTCGAGCGTGCAAAAATGACGCAAGTAACATCAAGAAGTAACAAAAAACACTTGAGCACTTGGAGTGCGCTAAATCACTTGATATATCTAGCAATAGTTTCAAACTCCGTTCAAACATGTATTTAAGCCTAGGGCCCCAAAAATATGGCAAAAAAGAGCTCTAATTTACTCTTGCTTTATCGCACACGATGAGCGCGCGCTTAAATAAAGGACATGCGCAATTTAATTCTCGTGCAAAGTTGTAAAAGCCTGTCTTTGATCGAGAATTGCTCAAAAACTTACCGTACAACCTATGAGGAAATTTTCACAGTTAATTTGTTGGGGTGAATCACGTTTGGAGCCAAGATTTTTAAAAAAAAATCTGTAAGATAGTTTGAGCTATTTCTGATTTCACATTTTCTTAGTTTCCTACTAGTGCCCAGTCTCTCGGTGGGTACCCGGTCGCTCATTTTGGCTATTTGTTGACGTTTAGCTGTTCAAATTTCATATGGAATGGTAAAAGACTTGAGCAAACAGTAAATAGTGAAGGGAAAAACATCTTGGAACCCTTTTCAAAAGAGTTAAAAGTTGTGTTCTTATACTCCATCAAAACTGTAGTAAGCCACTTAAGGCGGGGTTTTACTTGGACAGGAGTGAAATTTGAAGTAGTTTTAAGGTGGTTCAATAGGCTGAAGGGGGCCAAAAAGTTTGTTTAAATATGGTGAAGAAAGATCAATTGTGTGCGATTACACTCATGAAGAAAAGATAATTTTTTAGGTTTTACTCAAAATGGTTGCTATGGCAACCAGCCACAGCCTTTGGAGATTTTATTTGGTAGCAGTAACGCCATCAATTTCTGCTCTTTTACAAAACAAGATTTGATTTTCAAACAAGCATATCTTGTAGGTTTATGTTTCGTTCTATTCAATAAACTAACAGCTCTTGTTTACAGTCCTTTTACAGGCTTTATTTGGAAAGAACCCTATTTTGCAAACCCAGTGAACAAATTATCTATTTTCACATGATAGACGTTAAAATGTTAAGATTTTTTTAGTTTATTGAATAACGACACTAATTGTCTTTGATTACCCCAAATATCAGGAGTTTCTCTTTAATACTCCCCAAAGTAGAACTGTTACAGTGAAGTGAGCTGGTAAAAAAGTAGACTTTTGAGAAAACTGCACTTAAAGTTTCTTACATGATCGATTAAGCATTGAACAAGCCAAACATTGGGGGAGTGGGGTGCAATTTGGATCTCCGGGGAGGGGATGTAATGGTTGTTCTATTTTGTAAAAAGTTTCCGCAATTGTAGGAAATGTTCCTAAAAAGAAGGGAAAGAAAATGAGCCTATGATGACAAATAAAGCAAAGGTTTTCCCAAGTAATTATACCAATCGAGTTGTGCATCTCTTTACAGCTTTAATACAAAGTTTCGCTAATACATGTTAAAACTAATCTTTACTTTTGGTCATGTTCTTACTGTAAACAGCCGTTGCTATGGCCGTTGCTACGTAAAAAAAACTTGTACCACTGTGTACTTTCCTTAATTAAATTTTACACTCGCCAAGAGAAATTCGGCAAAGTTATTTCGAAATGTTTTCAACAAGTGTTCAAAGGTCTTAAATCTTGTATTTTCTAAAAAAAATTGAATTTTTCCTGAACATCGCCACATTTTTTGTAAGGTACCACCATAAAAGGGAATTGTTAAGATTAAAATGGGTTGGGAACAATACCAGACAGTTGACCCCCTCCAAAAAGAGCCCCAGGTTGGTAGGGGACTGTTGGGTGTTTGTCTATTAATTTTTCACTTCAAATTTCAATTTTTCAAATACATCAAATCTTCCACATTTCATATTTTCCTCAATTTAACCTATCCTTTAAGAAAAAATATTTCTGTCACTCACCCAAAAATTTACACAAAACCGCAAAACATTGGTGAATGTTCTAAGTGGAGGGATTTGGCGTTGCTTGGGACGTATACGAAGTCTTAATATGAAGTCCTTTGAGTATTCTGTTCAATATAGATCACAGCTTGGAGATAACTAAAGTTAAGACTGTCAAGATGCTATAGTGAACCAGCTCACGTGACTAAATATGACGTCATTTTAACTGATCGTCAGCTTCTCAACAAATTTTCATTATTGCTTGTTGCAAAAAACTCGAGAAGCAATGGAAAACGCCTCGGCCATTACAGATGAGAAGACCGTTCATCTGCTTCTTTGCACAGCACATTCATCAGGAGGGCAGCTGACGTATCTTTCGGCTATAAACATTTCTGTTTCCGTTACAGCTATCCTTGGCAATACGCTGATTTTAGTTGCGTTGCACAAGGAGTCTTCCCTTCATCCGCCATCAAAACTTCTGTACCGCTGCCTCGCAACCACTGATCTGTTAGTTGGCCTTATATTAGAGCCAAGTCTTACTGCATATTACGTGCTGTTGGCAACCGAACAACGGTCGAGTAATCTTTGTTTTCACTTCGCAACCATTGCTGCAGTTAGTTTTACAACTCTGTCTGCAGTGTCCATGCTAACAATGACCACAATAAGTGTAGACAGACTTCTCGCTCTGTTGTTGGGATTGAGATACAGACACATTGTAACTTTGAGACGAGTTCGAGCTTTAATTACTTCCTTCTGGATTATCAGCCTTGGTTTCGCTGTGATGATGATTTGGGAATTCTCGATTGGAAAAAGCTATAACTTCACATTAATATTAGTTTGTATCTTGGTCTCACTCCTTTGTTATTTGAAAATTTTATTCATGCTTCGGCAAAATCAAATTCAGCAACTGCAAGGGCAGCCCAACGGTGGAGGAATTCCCTTCAATATTTCAAGATACAGAAAAACATTGGCTACTGCAATGTGGGTAGAAGTTACATTAATAGCTTGTTATTTGCCATACAGTATAGTCATAGCTATAATTACTATTCATGGCTCATCTCCATTTCTTGATGCCATTTGGGAATCAACAGCTTCTGTTCTTTGTTTAAATTCATCTTTGAACCCAGTTCTTTATTGCTGGAAGATCAAGGAAGTGAAACAAGAAGTTAAGAACACGATCAGACAGTTTTTGTGTTTGCCCAACTAGTTAGCTGAAAATTAATGATGCATCAGCTTATGTAGATTTATATGTGTCAACTAAAAATTTTAGTGTAGTTGAGCTTTCTTGTACTAAACTAACAAGGAAGCTTAACCTCACCTGTTTGCTTCTAGCGTGGAAATTGAATGATTGGCAATGCTTCGAGATCAGTTTTGATGATGTAAAACGCAATGAAGGAGTGGTTGGAATTCGAGGAATAGAAGAGGTAGGCGGAAGTTTGTATTGTCCATTAGACTTAACTTTATCAAAACATGTTTAATATACATGCCGAATAAATACACGTTGCAGGGATGATTGAAATTTTTGGCTCCTCAGTTTTTAAGGGAATATTTCTGATTATTCAATCAATCTTCTGCTCTTTTTGCTTTTCGGGTTTCAGTTGTCAGGGGAAAAAATCGATAAGGTACAAAATTCCCCAGTAGACGCAAGAGGTTGAATTTTTCTAATTGTGTAATATTCAAAAGAGCCTTGAAGGCGAATTCGAAGTCCAACGAGTAAATTATTCAGCAACACCAGTCCACAGAACAAGAACCGACGTAATTGTAATTGTTTTTGTAGCTGTGAAAGGCTTCATCTCGGTCAGGTGTCTCCATCCAGACAGACGCAACAGCGGTTTTTAATTTCAAATCACCCACCTCCTCTGGAAAGCGCACTGATATCTGCTTGCTTCTTGTATCATTTCAGTATAGCTTAGAAAGGATTGGTTTGCCACTTTGTAATGACTGAGTTCATATAAAGTAGGAAAAGAAAAGTTCAACTAGCAGATTCCAAAATTGTTTTCCTTTCACGCAGATGGCTTTCTTTGTAGAGAGAGCAACTGTCAATTTGGCAAGACAAGTAGAATAATCGCAACTGCAAAACAATTTGATGCTCTGTAAAAATATGACTAGCTAGCTATTTTATTTTAGCTGCCATTCTAACGCTACGTGTCATTTAAGATGATTAATTGTCTACGAGATCACTCCTCCTCCAAATAACTTCCCAAAAAAGTTAATCATGGAGTGGGTTTATTTCATTTCACATTCCTTTTAAAGAAGGACGTTTTCTCGCGTCAGATGTCAGGTGAATGTGTGTTCCAGGAAAATGTAGATGCGAAGTAAACTAGAAAAACAGTACAGTTGTTTCTATTTATGGATCATGTCCATTTCTTCATGCCATTTGGGAATCAACAGCTTCTCTTCTTTGTTTAAATTCATCTTAATTCTTGTCGCCGAAAGATCAAGAAAGTAAAATAAGACGGAACACGATCAAACAGTTTAAATGTTTGTCACACAAGTTAGCTGAAAATTAATGAATGCATTTAGGTAGCTTTACATACGTGGCCATATATCTTATTAACCAAGCACGAGGGCCGTACAGGGAGAATATTGGGCCGATATTCTCCCAGCACGGTCCCGAGCAAGCTTGGTTAATAAGAGATTTATTACACGACTGCATGAAGAAGCTTTGAAGGTTTTTCGAAGTGCGGGATCATTCGAGCCAATGCCCGGTCCAAAACTCAGAGAATATTGGACCGGCAATAGAGCATTTTGATTGGCTGATTTTAGTTATTTGCTCTCTGAGTGCCTGAGTCGTGTAATAAAAAATGTTATTGCAGCTGAGCTTGTACTAAGCTACTGAATAAAGAGGTTTAATTAACCTCATCTGTTTGCTTAATTTCCAATCGTGGAAATTCGGGATGATTTGCAATGCTTCGAGATCATGTTTAAATGATATAAAATGCTATGATGGAGGATTGGCTATTCAAACAACAGAAGAAGTAGGAAGTTTGTATTGTCCAACTTTATTAAAACACGTTAAATAGGCATGGAAAAATACACATTGGATGGACAATTAAAATTTTTGGCTCCTCAGATATTATTATGGAACACCTCAGCTTTATGAGATACCTTGCAAATATAGTACAAACAATCTCTCTAAGCAACTTTCACAGATAGAAAATAAATTTCGGGGAAGAAGTTAATTGTGTCGGTGAAATGTTCGGACATCATGTCCGATCAAAATGTGAAATTGGCGGGACATATACAAAATTTGGTGGGACAATGTCCGATGACCGACTGTTATTTCCAGCTCTGCTTTATAGTTGATTTTTACACCATTGTAAGATATGGCTCAATTAAGTAGGGTTTACATTAAATATTGGCCGGTTTTATACTAGAGGACGCATAATCGATCCAGAAGGATAATGCGTTTGCGCAGTTTTTATACTTAAGACGCATTATCCGTCTGGACGAACTTGGGCACACATTTGTAGTTCGTTTAGTCATGCGTCGATGGTATAAAGCCGAGCACATGACGCATTATCCGTCTAGACGAACTATCCTTCGAAATTCGTCTCAAACGACGCACTACGAGAGAGGGAGAGTTCGTCTAGACAAATAATAGAGAGTTTAAGAAGCTACTAAGGTGACGCTTAAGACAATGTCGCTTATTTTACCAACGAATCTCGTGATATTCCTAAGTCATTTACTTTGTTTATCATTATCAAAGCTGTCACGAAACTGAGACAACCCAATAAATTTGAAAAAGAATTTTAAAAATTAGCCTTGTTAGTTCACGTTCTCCAGACAACGCAGAATTGAGTCATTTCACGTCGTTGTTTTGCAGAGAACGCAAAGAAATGTATAAAGATTTATAACGCACGTGCCCAGCCATTGTTTTGTTCATTAAAACTTTGCTTAGAGACTTTCCCGTTGCCGTTGCCGTCGTGCTTTACTAAAGGACGTTCGCGCGAAAATTTTGCAGTCGATAGAGTTTTTAAATTTTTACTGCAGGCAAATAATGAATTACTTGTATAAATAATTGGGGGTCACCGTCTTCGTTTTAGAGATAAAGCGTGTGGTAAACTATACTGATTTCGAAAATTGTTCCATATAATTGAGCACGGTCTACAGAGGTTTATAGTTAAATATATCAAAGGTGAGTCAACGGAAGCAAACGATCTTAGTCATATTTTGTAGAAGTGGGTCTGTTACGTAAATAATTCCAAATGTTACTAACGTATTCACAAAATTAACCCTTTAAGAGGGATTTGAAACCGCCTCACGGATGCACGAAGAGCTAATAAGAACGGAATTCGATGGTGCATTTTGCCAAAAATTCAAACTTCTAGTCGATAGATTTTCTTCATTTTTTCCCTTAACTTAACGTAGAAAATCAGTAGAGAAAATGATCCATCGAAAGAAAAATTGGGGACACCGAACGTCCAAGATCGTTAAATCCAGGCAAAGCTCTAGCAATGGCCATCTGCCCTATCATTTGTTTATTTTATGACTTAGGGCGCGCGCTCATGCATGACGTGGCATGTGAATTTGTGTGCGCAGTAAGGATGCGCAGAAACAATTAGCGCGAACGTCCTTAAACTATCTAATACGTCGTGCCCGTCTTTATACCAGAGACGCATGAACAGACGAACTACAAATGCCCGTCCAAGTTTGTCCAGATGGACAATACGTCTTTAGAATAAAAACGGCCATTTTGTTCTCTGGGAATCGATACCAAACAGCGCTCTTTTGTTGCTGCGAGTTTCCTCGCGCGCGCCCACGATCCTCAACATTTTACCCTTGCACCTCGGCCCTCGACAAAAACCTTCACTCCTTTTTTTTTTAGCAGAATAATATATAGATTTAGGCCAGTCTAAAAGCGTAGCTCCTTGGCCACGTTGTTAAGACCCCTATTAAGGCGGGGGTACACCTGAAAGTCGTATTTTGGCTGGGTATTATGTTTTTAATGCAGATATCTCGTTCACGTTTCAAGCAATCAAGAATCTCTTCGCTCATTACACATATCTATGTTTTGGGTCGTTTTGTAATTTTTATGGTGATTTTTAGGTATATTTGGAGATAAATAGTTTTTCTCAAAGGATTAGTAAAATTTATGCAAATAGGAAATTTTGAAGATTTGGTGTTGTTTTAAAACTAGAATTTGAAGTTAAAAATTGGTAGATACACTCCAAACAATTGCCCAACAACCTGGGGTGCCATTGTGCAGTAGGGCAACTGTCTGGTGGTGTTCCATAACCCTTTTTTCCCCCTTTCAACCTCTCTTTAAACTTACCAAAATTTCACTTAAATTCAGGTGTACCCCCGCCGTAAGCTAACAAGTAACCCAGGAAGAGGTACTATTTTGATTTGAGTACTGTACCTTTGCGGTGAGGTTTTTTGTTTTGAGTTTTATAAACACAAAACAAAGCAGCAAAAAACATGTGTGTAAAGAAAACGTTATAATTCGGTTAAATTTTAATCCTAGGCTAGCGTTAGCCGGCTTCCGAACAATCCTGAACTGTTTTCAACAAGTAAGTGAACCTGACATGAGCCCGCGATCCAATAGAAAACCAGCATTTGGTCCGCGGTCAAGTTAAAAAACACGTGACCTCGATGAGTTGTAGACTTAAGCTAAAAATGAATCGCGTCTTTCGACTTTCTGTTTTTTGTCAGACTTCTTGCTTTATTCAATTGTTATCCAGCTTAGGTCCTTTCCACACAGCGCCCAACAAATTCGAAAGCGGAATTTTTACTTTGAAAAAGTATGAAAGGTTTTTTGTGCAGACTATGTTGGATAAATTTGTAAGCTGAAACAGCGATCGGTCAGTTTGGATTTGTGTTTGACTGAGGAAAGATCACATGATTAAAGTGAGGTCATCGTTTTCGAAAAACTCCAATTTCAAAATGTCTTCGGATTACACTAAAACGCGAAACCGGCTGCTTTTGCAATTTCGAAAAGCTCCGTTTTCGTGATGGATTAGTGTGAACGGTAGGCCTAACCGTAGAAAAAAGCTTCTTCGTCGTTGCATGGGCGGGGTCGGGGGGGGGGGTCTGCAGCCCCCCCCCTAACATTTTGGGCAACTCACATTTTTGGGCGGCAAGAGAAGTTTGGGCAAAGCCGGTTTTTAAAGATTTCTTCAAGCTTTTTTTAATAGATAGATATTTTCTATTTTTATACCTGAAGTCGGCATTGTAAAGCATCTACGTCCACTGTTGCGGACATGTGCTCAACCTCGCAATTCATGCAGGATACTATGACACTGATTGAATCACTGCGAAACGCTCTGGGGACTGTCCAGGCTTTGTACAACTTCTTAGAAGCGAGTCCCAAACGACACGCCCGGTTTAGTGACACAGAAATACAAGGTGTGGATCTGAAACTGATGCTGAAGTCATTAGTACCACTCGATGGTTATCCCGGTAGGAAGCCGTAAAGGCCGTATATGGGCAAATGGAACGCATTATAAAAGCCCTGCTCACGCTGTCTTTAGACAAAGATCCGGAAACCTACTCTGAGAGCAGAGCCTTGTTGACCACCATTTGTGATTGTGAGTTTATCCTCGGACTGTGTTTGTTGAAAGTAATCCTGAGCAACACTAGTAGTCTGACGGTTCACGTCATTTCCGCTCGTACAAATGCCGACATGACCATTCAGACCCTACGCCAGTGTCGGAATGAAGAAAGTTTCAACAGCGTATGGCAGATAAAATCAGTAATGAGTCTGAAAATTAAGAAGTGGCTAACCAATTCTCAGTTTGAATTACGAGAGGCCAGGGCACCCAGACAAACGCCCCCGCGCCGCCTTCAAGCCCACAGGAAATCCTCTGTGTTTTGGGAAATATCTGTAACAGTAAAACGCCTGATAAAGATAGCTTCTCCCGCATTGCTAAGTGATACAACATCAACGGCGAGATTCTGGAAGCCGAGCAGAAAATGAACGCGAGTTTTCGTCGCGTGCTCGGATTAGGCTACAAGACTGTTTCAGAGATTCTATAGACAATGCACGAGAATGATCCATTCGATATATTTCCAGAGTTTTCTAAGGCGGTGCCTATCCTTGCAGTAATACCTGCTACATCGTGTTCAGCAGAGCGATCATACAGGGCGTTGCGCCGATTGAAAACTCTCCTCCGGTGCACCATGGGACAACAACGAGTCAGCAATATTGCACTTATTAACATTGAAAGGGCATATGCCAACTCTGTAGTCAACAATGACATGGATCGTATCATTGATATCTTCGGCCGAAGAAATGGAAGAGACGGCTATTTCTTTTAAGTTTTGAAGCGTTTTTGAGCTCATATGATAGATTCATATGTAACAATATTTTTGCTTCATATATAGCCCATTGTTAGCGCATCGTATGACCCTCGTTTCCTTTTGGTTGTTTCGTAAAAATTTGGGCAACCTGTAAGAATCTTTTTGGGCAAATGGTTCACCACCCACCAACCTCCCGGCAAAAAAATGCCCATACGCCTATGGTCTACTGTTCAATGTAGATCACAGCTTGGAGATAATTAAAGTTAAGACTGTCAAGATGCTCTAGAGAAGCAGCTCACGTGACTAAATATGACGTCATTATAACTGATCGTCAGCGTCTCAACTAATTTTCATTATTCCTTGTCGCAACACGGAAACTCGAGAAGCAATGGAAAACTCCTCGGCCATTACAGATCACAAGAACACTATTCAGCTGCTTCTTTGCGCAGAACATCCATCAGGAAGGCAGTTGACGTATCTTTCTGCTCTAAACGTTTCTGTCTCCATCACTGGTATCTTTGGCAATACGCTGATTCTAGTTGCGTTGCACAAGGAGTCTTCCCTTCATCCGCCATCAAAACTTCTGTACCGCTGCCTCGCAACCACTGATCTGTTAGTTGGCCTTATCTTAGAGCCAAGTCTTACTGCATATTACGTGCTGTTCGCAACCGAACAACGGTCGAGTAATCTTTGTTTTCACTTCGCAACCATTGCTGCAGTTAGTTTTACAACTCTGTCTGCAGTGTCTTTGCTAACAATGACCAAAATCAGTGTGGACAGACTTCTCGCTCTGTTGTTGGGATTGAGATACAGACACATTGTAACTTTGAGACGAGTTCGAGCTTTAATTACTTCCTTCTGGATTATCAGCCTTGGTTTCGCTGTGATGATGATTTGGGAATTCTCGATTGGAAAAAGCTATAACTTCACATTAATATTAGTTTGTATCTTGGTCTCACTCTTCTGTTATTTGAAAATTTTATTCACGCTTCGGCAAAATCAAATTCAGCAACCGCAAGGGAAGCTCAACAGTGGAGGAATTCCCTTCAATATTGCAAGATACAGAAAAACAGTGGCTACTGCAATTTGGGTAGAAGTTACATTAATAGCTTGTTATTTGCCATACAGTATAGTCATGGCTGTAATTACTATTCATGGCTCATCTCCGTTTCTTTATGCCATTTGGGAATCAGCAACTTCCCTCCTTTGTTTAAATTCATGTTTGAACCCAGTTCTTTATTGCTGGAAGATCAGGGAAGTGAAAGAAGAAGTAAAGAACACGATCAGACAGTTCTTGTGTTTGTCAAACTAGTTAGCTGAAAATAAATGGTAACTGAAAATTGTGGTAACTGAGAATTTTAGTGTAGCTAGACTACTTGCTTAGATTTCAAGCGTGGAAATTGGATGATTGGCAATGCTTCGAGATCATTTTTGATGATGTAAAACGCACTGAAGGAGTAGTTCCAATTCGAACAATAGAAGTAGACCTTAACTTTACCAAATCACGTTTAATAGACGTGATGCCGAGTAAACACACATTGGATGGACGATTGAATTTTTTGGCTCCTCGTGCATATGAATATTTCTGATTATTTAATCAAGCTGGTGCTCTTTTTGCTTGTAGGGTTTCAGTTGTCAGTGAAAAAAATCGACAAGGTCAGTGCAAAATTTCCCAAGTATTAAGAGGTCGAATTTTTACAAGTTGTGCAATATTCAAAAGAGCCCTGAAGGCGAATGCAAAGTCGAACGAGTAAATTATTCAGCGACACCAGTCCACAAAACAAGAACCAACATAATTGTGCCGATGTTTTTGTAATTGTGAAAGGCTTTATCTCGGTCAGGTGTCTCCTCCCAGACAGACGAAACAGCGGTTTTTAATATGAAATCAGCCGACTTCTCTGAAAAACGCCCTAATATCTGCTGGCTTCTTGTATCATCTATAGCTTATAAAGGATTGGCTTTGCCACTTTGTAATGACTGAGTTCATATACAGTAGGAAATGAAAAGTGCAACTGGCAGTTTCCAAAATTGTTTTCCTTTCACGCAGATGGCCTTCTTTATAGAGAGAGCAACTGTCAATTTGGCAATTAGGCAAGTAGAATAATCGCAACCGCTAACTACTGCTCTGCAAAAATATGAGTAGCTAGCTATTTTATTTTATCTGTCATTCTAACACTACGTTAGATGATAGATTGTTTACGAAATCTATCACTCCTCAAAAAAGGGTTAATCATGCAGAGGGTTTATTTCATTTCGCATTTCTTTAAAGAGGGACATTTTCTCGCGTCAGATGTCAGGTGTAATGTGTTAGGGTAGAATGTAGATGCGAAGTAAAGTATAAAAACAGTACAGTTTTAGTTATCATTTCTATTCATGGATCATCTCCATTTCTTGATGTCATTTGGGAATCTACAGCTTCGCGTCTTTGCTTTAGCTCATCTTTGAACACAGTTCCTTATTCATCGCTGAAACGGATCAAGAAAGTAAAACAAGATGGAACATGATCAAACAGTTTTTGTGTTTGTCAAACTAGTTAGCTGAAAATTAATGAATGTATTTAGGTAGCTTTACATATGTGCTAAAATTTTATTGCAGTTTTTGCTTCCTTGTACTAAGCTACTGCTGAATAAAGAGGTTTAACCTCACCTGTTTGCTTAAGTTTCAAGCGTAGGAATTGGGTGATTTGCAATGCTTTGAGATCATGTTTGATGATATAAAACGCAATGATATAGTATTGCCCATTCAAACCATAGAAAAAGTAGGAAGTTTGTATTGTCCAACTTTATTAACCCTTTAATGCGCAATGTTGACTTATAGATTTTACTCTGTCTAACGCCAGACGATTTTACTCGTCAAAGGGAGACCCTTTGCGCACTAATACACATTGGCTGGAAAATTGGAATTTTTGGCTCCTCAGTTTTTCATGGGAATATTTCTGATTATCTAAGCTCTTTTTGGTTTTGGAACATCACTTGGCAGAAAAATAGACCTTAAAGTCATTCCCCAGTATTGCATTGCGCATCCCTACTGCGCATAATTTTACGCGTGATTAGCGCGCGCCCATTAGAAAATGGCGGCTTTTTCTTTACGGCTGGACCTCGCCAAAGAGGTAAATCGTCATTTTCTCGAAAACGGCTATGGTGAACTATCATTTTTTCTGTTGTTTTGAATTGCGTAGTAAATTTCCCTATGTAAAATAAATATGGGCCAATTCTCAGTGTTGCGCAAATAACAATCATCGAAAACCTGAATTTAGCAAGCAATCGTGACTGTAATCATGGTGCCATTATAAGGATTTATATGGAATAAACAAGGTGCCGCTGCTCCTAAACGAACATGGGGACCGATCATTTTTATTTGAAAATTTAAGTTTCTATAATATAAACAATCAATTGAGTTTGAGAAAAATCTCATTGTAGGTTCTATTTCAGTGGAATGACCTTAAGCTATAATTTTTACAAGTTGCGCAATATTTTAAAGACCCGGAAGGCGAATTCAAAGTCGACAAAGTAAATTGTTATGCGACACTAGTCCACAAAACAAGAATCAACATAATTATGTCGATGTTTTTGTAATTATTAAAGGCTTCGCCTCGGTCAGGTGTTTCCTTCCAGATAGACAAGACAGCTCAGCTTATGGAATCACCCGCTTTGAACACCGCATTTAATTTCATAACGTACTGATATCTGCTTGCTTCTTGACTGAGTTCATATAGTAGGAAAAGAAAAGTGCATGCACACAACTGGTAGTTTCCGAAATTGTTTTCCTTTCACGCAGATTGCCTTCTTTGTAGAGAGAGCAACTGTCAATTTGGCCATTTTTAAAATAATTACTGTAGGCACCTTTCATTCGCGGATCTACATTCTCCAGTGAAAGGTCATAAGACAAGAATAATCTCAAGTGCTACCTTGATGGTCTGTAAAAATATGACCAGCTAGCTGTTCTTATTCTAGCTGCCATTCTAACACCAGGCGTCAATTAAGATGATAAATTGTCTAAAATATCTATCACTCCTTCTCCAAATAACCAAGTTAAAATGTTAATCATGCAGTGCTTTTTTAGTTCACATTGAATTTCTTTAACGTTGTCTTACTCGTGACAGATGCCAGGTGAAATGTGTCAAAGAAGAATGTAGATATGAGGTAAACTAATACTAAATAGTCAATTTAACTGCTGTCTTTTGTCTGAAGAATCGAAAACGAATTCGTGATGAGGTGTTGAATATAAACGGTGAGGGTGTTTTCAAACATTTTGCCGTTTCCATGGCGATGTCTAGAGGTGACGATATTCTGTTCGTCGATGTTAAGGCCAGTTGACCTGGATCTCTTCAAAACCTCTATTTTGATTCTTGTTTATTCTCGTCCCCAGAGACCGCGCTCCTTTTTGATCCTCACCAAGAGTCACGAGCTCTGGGAAGATCCAACGTCTGGATTCGGCGTTTCACGCTGATTTGCTGAGAGTACGAAAAGAGCTCTTTGCGCATGCACAGAAAATTGGACCTTGCCAGATGCCATTATTGTAGCATGAATAGAGAATGATAGTAATGAACTTGACGTGCAGAAAAGATGCTGGAAACAGTATTGATAGCATGCAACCCTTTTGCATAGTAAACTAACTTCATTTGACCGAAACTGGAAATGAAAAGAAAATTCCCCAGCAGCAAGAAAATAGCCACTGCACATTCAGCGCCTCCCGTCCAAAACATCGAGGGGAGGGGGCGGATGTTTGGGAAAAGAGGTGCATTAAAATTTGTGATTTTACCATTTGTGTAGTATAATAAAAAGCCCCGGAAGGTGGATCTAACGAAAAACCACGAGTAAATTGCACAGCTGCACTACTACTATAAACAGGAGCCAGCATATGTCGGTGTTTGTGCGATTATGATTGCGACTATGACCAACATAGGAGGTTCCTACGTAGGAGAAGGATTATAAAAATGTTGCCTCCCTCGATGGGGACAGCGCATGAAAGTGCCATTTACTTCTCGTCAGAAACGAATCCAAGCTTTTGAATGGCGTCTACTTTTGGTCATTCAGAAAGTTTTGGATAAAACTCGTCTGGCAGCCAGTGGCTTATAAGGTTGCCCGAACGTTTGTAACAAAGAAAAGCATGAGCAACGATGTTTGCGCGCATTGCAACATGCAACAATCGACCTCAGGCAATTATTTATTTCTTTTCTTTTTCTCCCGCCGCCTAGTTCTCTCTCCAAGTGTACGGACACCTCACCAATGGACTGGGGAAAGTCGGTTTCAAACAGGACTGTATCCGATAGGTCGACGTCTTCTGTCGTACTCAAAAAGGTCTTCAAGCTCTTCGCAGAACTTCTCGATGAAAACCGCGGCCAAATCTGGCTGGCCCGGAGGGTTAAGTGACAAAGCCGATCCAAGAATACCAAGAAATGTGCCTGCAACAGCACCGTGCTGCCCTCCTACTGCATTTGCAATGATCCCTGTAATTTTCAAGCTGGCCGCTACTTAAGGCTTGTAAGGAACTGATCGGTCCTTGAAGTACCTTTCCAACATCAGATATACCTTTGTTTTGCTTTGTTTCGAGCATTGCCTGTTTGTCAACCCAGGAGAGAATACTTTCCACATTCTCTGACATCTCGCATGCAGAATTGCGGTACTGTGATAAGTGACATAATTTGTGACATTTTGCTCAAATTTAACATGTGTAACATGGAAATTGTTGATGTTTATATTAGATGTTGATATTGGAATCGTTGATGCCATTTCCATTTTAACTACGTGGGCGGAATTTTACGAGTGCGAGCACCGAGAAAAAAAAAAGGACTGAATGAGGACCAAGGCGAGTAGCTTTAGTCTTCCCTTTGTCGTTTCTCTCGCACGTCCTTTTCTTCTCGCGCGTCGCCAATTACCGAGAGCCTGGAACAGGCTAAATTTTACGATGCAACTTGCTTGATAGTACAGAAAGCTGCCCTGGACTGGTACGATTTTCTTTGTTTTGGAAGTCCCACTGTGTAACTTGGGTCCCAGCATAGTTTACTTCGTACCACGTGACCTGATCGTGCAAAGGGCCTATTGTTTTGGGGCTAATCACTATCAGATATAAATGCAGAGTTAGACTAGCCGCCTTGATGTATAAGAGAAATTTTCAGATAGCACATCCATGGCCATTATTAAGAGACGTCTGTCCTCACATAATTCAAGAGAAACGGTTAGCAGTTCCTTTTTCTAACAGTTATTACAGATCTCCATTGCCCATCAAGGAGCTGTCATTTGGAACCTCCTTTCACCTCTTGCAAATTGCAGAGGAATCATGGCCGACAAAATCGTTCAGTTTGCTATTTTGTAGCCAAATCGGCAAAAACTAAAGCTTGTCGTGAAAAGTTGACTTTTTGAATTTTCCTTATTAGGAGACCCATTTACTTGAATTCCATTCTCGCAGAAATGTTGACATGCATTAACGTTGCTAGGGCCGAATGCTTTCCTTTAAACTGAGGAAGCGATTTCTAAGTCCGCTTTTTAAGTCCGCCGTGAACACGAAAGACGAAATGCCCGAACGAATTACTGAGAAAGTCAGGAATGAGATAACAGGCGACCTAAGACGAACAAAAAGTAGACTCTTTTGTGAAAAGATAAATTTCGCGTAATTCACTGCTCGTATTGGAAGGTATTCTCTAAGCTGCGAATGCTAAGAGATGGCGGTATGTTGGGCCAATAAAACGGGATGGATGATAAAACACTTGCTCTTCGTGACGACGAAAAGGCAAACCTGATAAATGCTTTCTTCTCAACTGTGAATAGAATAGAGATATCAAGAAGGCCCAGTTGTACACGAAAGGCAGTGAGTAATAATGGCACACCAGTACAAACAATTTCTTCTTTCTCGATTCCTGAGGAGTTGGTATCCAGGGAGATTAAGGCCCTAAAACCAAACAAGGCTGCTGCACCTGACTGCGTCTCTCATCGCACCCTATTACATAAATTGAAAATCAAATTTGCAATCGAGGTGACCTTCTTTCATGGCGTACAGATTACCTGCACCACCGGACACAGGTTACAATTGTGAACTCCACCCGGTCAGAGGGGCTTAATGTGACCTGCGGCATACCAAAAGGATCGGTACCAGGCCCGTGTGTGTTTAGTTTATACACCAATGACATGCCAGAGGCTGTGAAATCAGGCAATTATCTCTACCTGTATTGGATCCACCGTTGATGAAGCATGTCGCCTACTGAATAACGCACTGAACGAGCTAGGGATCCCTCACTGGCCCACTCCCTTTGATTACCATTGGAAATGCCAACGTTGCATGGGTCTGTCACACAAGGCTACTAGGCATTACTATCGACAGAGAACTTGCTTGTACTAAAACATCACACACATTCATACCTACAATACTCGGTCATCCAAGTCGCTGCTCTTTAGTACAAAGTTTTCTAGACTTAAGTTACAAAAAAAGGCTTTCTCATGTGTTGGTGTCAAAATTTGGAATAGGATACCGAGTGAACTTAAAAAATTATAAAAAAAATTCATTTAAAAAGCAATGAATACGTCTTTATATATTTCATATCCTAGATAATGAAAATTCTTATCTTGATGTGAAAAATATTTCCTCCAAACTCAGAACTGCCCATCACTAGGAGCTTGCAACCACCCCATATTCCTGTCACGGCGATTTTACAGACCGATCTATTTTTAGTTTGAATTTATCCCAAATTCAGATCCTCATAGGAACCTCAGTGCCCAATTGCAATCACGAGCACGGACTAATGTTGACATGTCGACATGATGTCGACATGTTCACGTGAGGTCGCATTTTATCTTTACCGAAGCGTGCTCATGTAGACTGGAACTGGCCTATTTCGCGGGAAAAATATCTAAAAATAGATCGGTCTGTAAAAATGCCGTTGCAGTGGCTTATTATGGGAGTTGCAGTCTCCAAGTAACGGGCTCCTGGTAAAAATAGAAGTGTGTAAAAGGTGTGTGTAAAGTGTGTGGGCGAATCATCTTGAAGAATTCAGGAACAATTTTGTCAACAAATTGAACATACTGAAAAAGTGCTCTTTTCTTAACCCTTTACCCCCTAAGGCGAATGGTACTTTTTTCCTAAATCGGCAAATAAAGACAGTCTGCCTGTGAACAATATGCCATTTGAAAGTCACTGATCAGCTTATTTAAGAACTGGCATCAGCAGCTATGAATGAGATAGACATTTTGAGAGAAATTGCTCTAAAATGCAAAAATGAACGACTTAGAAAATGTATCAAAATTCTACTATAGTAGCTACACCCCTAAACAATAGCTTATTTAGCAGCTCTTAGTGTATAGCTTCATGTGAAACAAGTCTTGCATGCCAATTACATCCCACAAAAGAAACTAAAAACTTGTGGGGGTGGTCAACCATGTCTTTGATAGGAGGGGGTCACAATTTTATGACTTCGATGAGAAGATCTTCAGAAGCCAATGTTTGTGGCAAAAATTCATAGAAATCCATCAAAATTGGCATTCTTAGGGGGTAAAAGGTTTAGAGAAAATCACCTATTGACCTATACTTTAAGGCGATTCTCCCTTCAGTGACATACGACATCACTATCTGGGGGAACTGTAACCAACCCGGACTGCATTAAATTCCTGCAAGCACTTTACTGTCGCGCTGGAAGGCTAATTTTTAATTTGCCACGAGACCCACCATCAGTACAAGTTATGGAACTCACACAATGGGACTCGATTTATGAGTCTTGTCAAACTAATCTATAACATCATAATCGACCCCGACTTTCTCTGTCCGACCTCGTAGCTCAGTCGGCAGAGTGACGGTAGATCTAATCCGGAGGTCGTGGGTTCGATTCCCACCGAGGTCAAAAGATTTTTTCTTTACCTCGTGTGGTTCCCTGTATTCCCTTTACTAGGGCAAACGCCCAGTGGGTTATTCATGGGTTAAATTAGCACTAAAAAACAAAAAACAAAAAAACACTTCAGAGTTAATTCTCTGTTACATCATTTGTGTTCATAGTGCTACGCGGCACAACATTCATATGTAATCTATAACATAGTTAGCGTATAGCGATAACATGCCCGCAATAATTTCAGATTTAGTTGTATGGCGTACTAGCCCGTAAGACCGTCGTTTCACGATTTTTCACCTATTTCATGAAAAATTCTGTGTATCACGTAGGAGCTGTACTGTGGAACTGTGTTTCAGAATATTTTAATGATTCTGGTAATTCTAAACAATTTTATTCAAAAGCAAAATCTAGTCCGATATCCAGGGAAATTAGATTCGCGATAAAATAAGTTAATTTCTTATATTTCACTCATTTTATCAGTACGTAATTAGATAATTAATTAGATACATAACCCAAAAGCACGTAGTGCTTTTACCTACTTTACTTTACTTTATATACTAAGTCCCGCTTTTTTAATTAACTTGCGGCGCCCTCCCTTAATCAGTTTGATAAGACACATGACCCTCTGATGGAGTTGCTGACTGATACAACTAATTGCAAAAAATGATATTGTTGAAATTGTTAAGCAATAATTGCATACAATATCGGTTGAACATTCAATAGCAGATGATACATTTCCCTTGGATCCCATATCACTAATGACACAAGAGTGTAGGTAATACAAATACTAGTTATATCTAAATAGAACCAACTTTCGTCCGGCTAAGCATAATTAGATTTTTTTATTGACAGATTACCCTTACACATATCCACTAATTAATTAAATTGTGTATTATTTGGCCTTAAACTTAACTAAACCAACGTTCTGCCCACAGAGCTAATCAATTTTTCAAAGTTTCTCTATGCAGACGGCCTCTTTTTTTTGACAGGGACATACATTTCCGCATCACTTTTTGCCTTTCTACATTAGTGCATTTTGCCTTAAAGGCGTACACTTTTTAAAGTGTACGTAAATCCTGCTCTGAGCATTATTTCTAAGGTAGCATTTTTAGTACCTGTTTGCAAAGCTCCGATTGAGTTCATTTGGATGTGTAATCAAAATACTCTGCAAAGGATTAGCTTTTTTTCTACCATTTCGATGTAGGCAATAAGTTATTTAATTGTGTGGTTAATTGGACAAGAACAGATCATTGAGGAAGGTGCCCACCGTGAAACACATCTCGTTGAATAAATTAACTCGCCAGACATAACACCTGTCTTACAGTTACCTTTACCGCTTGCCTAACATCTTTGATCTTCCAGCAATAAAGAAGCGGGTTTAAAGACGAACTCAAGAAAACAAGAAGTCCTGCTAATCCCCAAAAGGTTCTAATACTTGAAAAGAAGCCATTAACAGAGTATAGTACTGTAACCGTAATATAGGGTATGTAACAAATAACTAATGATATCAGGACCCATACCGCAGTAGATACCGTTTTCCTGTATCGTTTCAAGTTCAGTGGCACACTTTTATTTGATTGGTTTCGGTGAACATGTTCTTGTACTTCA
>CM042756.1:8240291-8250291 GCA_022496165.2 Catalaphyllia jardinei
AACCCTAAAAATGAACGATTTACACGGTTTCGATCTGCAGGAAAAACAACTCACTCCACTCTAAATGCCGAGTTGTCTCCATGTGGTATGATTTTCTTAGCCAAATGCAAAAACGAAAGCTTGTCATTAAAAGTTAACTTCTTAAATTTTCTTTAGGAGATCCATTTGCTTGAATTCCATTCTTGCACAAATACCGACATGCATTAATGTTGTTAAGGCGGAATACTTTCCTCTGAACTGAGGAAACGATGCCACATATCCATAAGTTCCGTTTTATTAATTAACTTGCGGCGCATTCAGCCCTTGATCAGTTTGATACGGCCATCTGATGGAGTTTCTGACTAATACAGCTAATTACAAGAAATGATACTGTTCAAATTGTCAAGCGATAATTGCGTGCAACATATCGGTTTGACATTCAATAGCAGGTGATATATTTTCTCTGAATCCCATATCACTAATGACACAAGATTGTGACAAGAGAAAATGAGGTGAGAGAACACATCCTCGTGCCCTATGACAATCTTTTTCAGTCTATTTTAGGCTTCGCGTCACGCTGTCAAAGTTATTTTTAGTCTAGGCCCCCGATCACGCAAGCAATGGCCAACGGTCATCAGGTTGTGTCCATCCAAATAAGAAATTGAAATTTTAGCGGGCTAAGAGAAAAAAAATCAGTTTGTTCAGTTGAACTGCCGCCCTGTTAGCATTGGAAATCATTTTCAGAGCTGGGCAGGAATATTATACGTGCTTCTCCGAAGCCGTAAAATAGAAGTCGCGTCATTCCCCATTCCCAAGACCCAAATTTCTAACCTGCTTGAAAGTTGTTTCTCGGAAAGTGCCGAAAGGATTGAAGAGAAAAGCATCTCTTTCGAAAGGTATTTTAAAGCGCACAACAACTAAAATATTTGTTTCGCATTTGTTAGAACTTTCACTGCGAAAAAACGGTGCAAATCTTTGTATATTTAATTTCGGAAGTGCTGTGTAATATTTACTGCTGACTAGAATTGTATTCCACGAAAGCCGAAAGCCGTTTCTCGAAAAGTACTGAACGGATTAAATCGAAAAACATCTCTTTGGAAAGGTTATTCAAAGCACAGGACATACTTTTTTCCCGTTTGTTAGAACTTTCCGTCCGAAAATCCCCCTGCAAATGTTTGCACATTTAATTTCGAAATTGCTTTGTGATATTTACCAGAGTTTCAGGAATGTCCGCGCCGAAAAAGTTGCTTCTCTGGGACGAACTAAAACAACGTTTGGATCGGTAGAAACCCTGAGAGAGACCTATCTGGAAAGCCTTTTGAAACAACTGCTAGTTAGGAAAATTATCTTCTATGTGTTTATCGTGATTTTTACGTCGGAAATTAGTCTCGTCATTTCTCTGCATGAATGGTTCACATTAGGCGCCCTATAGCTGCTGACAAGAATTGCATTCATAACACGCTCTAAAGTCGTTTCTCGAAAAGTACTGAATGGCCTAAACAGAAGAAGATCTCTTTGGAAAATTCTTTCAAAGCGCCAGACAGTTAGAATGATTTTTCCTCTGACGTTACGAAATGCGCTTCGAAAATCCCGACGAAAAGTTTTTTTGCGTAATTGATTAACTGTTAAAATTGAACCTCAATGTTATTAGGTCACTTTAAATTGGCCAATCAGGTGTCTTTCCTAAAATAGCCTCCCAGCTTGACCACGCGCTAAAATTAGATTGAAAAAGATTATCATGGGAAGAGGCCCATGTATGGGAGATGAGTTCTCTTAGATCATAGTCTCTTGCAAGAGAAAATGAGGTCATAGTCTCTTGTCTATACACAACCCACTTTCGTCAGCTTAGCATAATTAGAATATTTGGTTGAGAGATCACCCTTACACACATACCTTAATTAATCAAATTGTCTTTTCTTTGGCCTTAAACTTAACTAAATCAAGGTCCTGCCCACAGAACCAATTTTAAAACGTTGTTCTGTACACACGGCCTCCTTTTTTAACTGGGACACTGCCATTTGCGCATCACCTTTTAGCTTTCTACATTAGTGCGTTTTGCCGGCTTGAAGGCGTATACTTTTTGAGTGTTTATCTACGCTACTTTTTAAGTGTTCATGTATGCTAAATCGTGCTCTCAGCAGAATCAATAAGGCGTCATTATTAGCACCTGTTTTCAAAGCTCCGATTTGAGTTAGGCTTTGTCTGGATGTGTAATCAAATTATTCTGCATTCTGTTAAAAAAAATAGCTTTTTGTGCCGATGTAGAAAATGGGCAAAAGATATTTAACTTTAAAGTTTTCAACCGAAAACACATCATTGTGGACGACAACCATGCCATGACATAACATCTGTCTAACAGTTAACTTTACCGCTTGCCTAACGTCTTTGATCTTCCAGCAATAAAAAAGCGGGCTTAAAGACGAACTCAAGAAAACAATAATTCCTGCTAATCCCCAAAAGATTTCCATTTGCGGAAAGGGTTCATTAACAGAATATTTGACAGGACTTGGCCTGTACGCATCAAAGGTTGCGCGATTTAATATCTGGCCGAGCGGAAGTTTGGTTCAGGTCACCGACAAAACAACAAAAAACAACTTATAACCGTGCGTTTATTTTTTTTATATTAGTTAGTCTTTTTTTAGTTAATGATTAACTAAAACAAACCGGAAATTAGCGTGACTGGCGCCACATTTCATGAATGACGTAATTGCTTTTTATGTCTTTAACACTCAAATCAAGCGCTTCAATAAGACAAAAGGGCCATATATTTTGTACTAAATAAAGACTAGAATATTCATGACTTGCTTTACATTGAAGTTTCACCAGCTTTTAGGGAATAAACATCATAGTTTGCGTGCTTCAGCGTTTCTGATTACATTCTTTGCATAGCGTGGGTTTAGCGTGATTTGTTATCGGAGATTTTTGTTTGCCTCGAAGGAAAAGGTCTTTTCATTGACCTTTCAATCGAATATAAATTTGCATATGTTCCGAGATGAAACGCAGTGCATACTTTATAGCAGTTCTTAATGATTCATGGATTACTGTATTCACCACATCACTTCATCAACACAAACTCTATTATTGCACGATCGCTCTTATTTGTCACATAGTGAAAGTGAACAGTACAAGTTGCGTGATTCAAGGTCCCTATCAGGACTTGGCCAGTACGCATCAAAGGTTGCGTGATTTAATCTTTGGCCGAGCGGAAGTTTGGTTCAGGTCACCGACAAAACAACAAAAAACAAGAAGTTTAAAAAAACTTAAAAGCCACGCTTTTTTTTAACCCTTTTGCGCTCACAAAAACATTACGTAATATTTAGCAACAACGTTTTGCGAGAAACATTACCCGGAAACAATTCCAAAGATGGTTAGGACTTGTTTCCATATCTCAAACCGGCCTTGGATACCTTGTGACACGTACACAAAGTAAATTCTGATTATAGTTCTAAGCACTGAAAATACTGATTAGGGTAAGGGTAAGGGTAAGGGTAAGGGTTAGGGTTAGCTTCTTTATAGCGTTCGGGTTTTGGATATGGTACTTAAATCGAAACTTGGTCGGCAGCGATTTCTCGGTGGTCTAGTGGTTAGGGTAGACGACTACCGTGATGACACGCTGGGTTCAAATCCACCTCGTCACATCGAAATTGTTTTTCCTTTAAAATTTAAGAGACTTGCATTTTGACAACATTTGTTGAGCAGAAACTAAGTATGTGCGTCAAGAAACTTAGAAATTTCATGTAAGTGTACGTGAATAGGGAGGGGGCAGCTTGAGATATGGAAACATTCTTTGCATGAGGTGGGTCCAGCGTGACTTGTAATCGGAGAATTTTGTTTATGTCTAAGGAAAATATACCTTGACCTTTCAAACGACTATAAATTTACATGTGTTTAAAGGGTTTTTTTACGAGCGCTAAGGCTAAGTTTTAACTTTTTTCCCCAGACAATTCCCCCATTGCTTCTGGCGAAGTAAACTCGATCTTACATTTATCACCGTCAGCGTGTTCTATGGCCAGACGTAATACCTTTATAACGCATTGAATATTCCCTTCGACAGTCAACAGAAATAAAAATTCCACATTACAAAATCTTCTGTTTCGCAGGCAAAACGAAAATACAGCTTTACTCTGGATAATTTCGGCCTTAGTAGCCGGCAACTGGTCCTAAGTGACATTCTTTATCTTTGCAAATGTCCTGATGTGCATCGCCACGGAGTTTGGCCCAATTTTGACCAAATAAACATTTCTCACAGACGGCCATGTTCTGTCTGAATAGTAGAAGTAGAATTTGCTAGCGTGACAAAATTCTCCTGAGGGGGGATATGACGAAAAGAGCTGAGAAATGGCCTGTAATTGGCTGATGAGGACATCATCCGGTGACAACAATTGGTCGAGTCGGCCGGGAGTTTGGGTCTGCTCACCGACAAAACTACAAAAAAAAAATAAATAAACAGCGAGCAAAGCAAGAAACCGCACAGCCTACGGCTGCGCGCTTTAGCAACTTATAACCGTGCGTTTACTTTTTTTAATCTTTATGTGAACGTTCAGCTCGTGAACGGGACATAGTTACTACCGTCATCTACTGTTACATAACGACTGAGGGTCATTACGCGAGACGTGTCTCTCGCCTTTCAGCATATAAAGGCGTTATGTTACAAAGGTTATTTTACATTCTTTGCGTAGCTTGGGTTTAGCGTGATGTCTAATCGGAGATTCTTGTTTACCTTGAAAGGAAAAAAATACCCGCGAAGGTTCATTGACCTTTTAAACGAATATAAATTTGCATATGTTCCGAGATGAAATGCAGTGCACATTCTAAAGCAGTCCTTGGTGATTCCTGGATTACTGTTGACACCACATCATTTCATCCACACAAACCGTATATTATTGCACGATCGCTCTTATTTGTCACATACCGAAAGTGAACAGTACACGTTGTGTGATTTAAAGTCCCGATCAAGACTTGGCCGAGCAGAGGTCGACGTCTTTTCACCGACAAAACTAAAAAAACAATAAAATAAACCGCTTGCAAGGCAAGAACCGCGGACGCCTGCGGCTGCACAGTTAGGAAAAAAATTAACCGCCTGCAGAGCAAGAACCGCGCCCACCTACGGCTGCGCAGTTAAAAAAAATTAACCGCTTGCAGAGCAAGAACCGAGCTCGCCTACGGCTGGCGGTTAGAAATAAACCACGAGTAGATTGAAGTGCACCTAAACCAAAAATATTTTTTCCTCTTAAATAGATCATTGCATCTGTTCGAAAAGCACTACGCCTTTTTGAAGTTAATCTTGACTTTCTTATGGGCTATAAAAGGTATGAAATCTAGCCATCATTTGTTCCACGACCGAGGCAGTAAGGGGGCATGGGTCTAGTCCTGGTTTTACGTCATAAACTTCTTTGCATGCATTTTTACAAAGGTCTACTGCGTTGCAAATCGGTTTGTGACGTAAAACCAGGACTTGACCCATGCTCTTTACTGGCTCGGCCGTGGAACAGATGATGGCTAGATTTCATAACTTTTATAGCCTATAAGAAAGTCAAGATTAAGTTAAAAAAGGCGAAGTGCCTTTCGAACAGGTGCAATGATTTATTTAAGCAAAAGAAAGTATTTTGGGTTTAGGTGCACTTTAAAAAGCCCTCCCTAAGTGCTGCACCTTATCGTAGTGGGGAGGTTTGCGTGCCTTAGTGACCCTGGAAGCTATATCAGCGGGGACTGCAGTCCCTGGTGGGTTCAACCTTGCTGGGCAGGTTCAAGGTGAAAGGTCAGACGAACTGCAGCACCTGGCCCTCCAGGTTGGGGGTTGGGCGAAGGACAAATAACCCTTCCCTGTAAAACAATTCATATTACGGAAACCGCAAGTACTTTTCAAGAATTGTTGGGACCGAAGAAGAGACTGGCCAGGTACCTCAGGATTGTGATATCGTGTTCACGGACTACCAGAGCCGGGTGACATCGGAGGGCGAAAGACACTGTGAAACCTGCCGAACGAAAGAGTCACTTCTAAGGCCCAAAGATTTGGTAAACATAGGTAACTGGAATGTAACGAAAGAACAGGATGTACAAGGATGAGTGTAGAAGTAAAGAGAAGGACATGGAGATTTTTGGGACAGGTTCTTAGGATGCCCAGAAAACACCACTGTGTCACGGCACTTACCAGGACGCCTATGGGCAAAAGGAAAGTCGGCCGCCCCAAAATCACCTGGCGCCGTACTGGGAAGAAAAAGAGGACAAAGGCGGGCTGGAAGTCTTGGGAGGAAGTGAGAGCCATGGCTAAGGATAGGGACAAGTGGAGGAAGAGTAGTTCGGCCTTATGCGCAACGGAGTGCGAAGAGGATAGGTGAGGTGAGGTGAGGTGAAAATAAAAGGCGCGCCTCGGCCCCAGGCCGCGCGGTTAATAACGTCCGAATTGGAGGCCATCCCCAAACTGTCAATTTTCCAGCCACGTGTCAGTAAAACTTGGTATGGAAACTTATGTCATCTATAGGAGCCGGGGTTAATTAGTTTACACTAGCAAGAGATTATCAAGGTAAAAGAGTGATTCTCTATATAGGTCTAAACGAGCGCAAAATAAACTAACGCCCACACACAAGCTAGATACCCGAACAAACTGATGGCCGAAAGTGCGAGCAGATGCTCGCTGCCCAAGCAGCAAACAGCAGTTTAAGCAGCAACGGCAACAACGGGAAAGACAACGTCGATTACGAAACGACATAATTTAATCTAGGTTCATTCAGAAAGATCCCACACAGAATATGTAAGAAAGCGAGCGCGGTCAAAATTCGAAAAAGAATTTTTCAAAAATTGGCCGCCGTATAGTTCACGTTCTCTCGAATATGTAGAATGTGGCCATTTCAAGTTGTTGTTTTTCGACCTTTTGTAAACAACGGCAAAAAAATAAACAAAAATTGTAACGCACGCTTCGGCTGACCATGATGCATCGCGCGAGCAATATCCGCGGAAGAACTGGGTACCATGTCTAAAAATACCTGAAGAGGGATTGCCTTGGTTAGAGGACGGAAGGAAGAATGGATGGAAGAACGTGATGTAAGTTTTGAAATGATAGTTTGAACAAACCTTCGAAAATTCTTCATAATTCCATCTTGAAAACTAAAAGAAAAGCCACATTTAAATTAACTGGATACACAGAACGTAAATAAGCTTAGTTTCTATGATGAGTTAATCTTTCCTTTTTGAAAATTTCCTTTATTTTAATCCTTACTAAACTTTTAGAAACAAAATAATCGAATAAGGTTAAATTTAGTTAAATATTTAAGGACCAAAATAAGCAAAATAAGTTTTACACAACGTTTCGATGACTCCAAGTTATAATTTTTAACTGTAGATAGAATAAAATTATTTACTTGATATATACCATGCGAGGTGATAAAAAATAAAAGTGTAAAAGTTTAAATGTAAATGATGCAAATTTAAATAAATAGTTTTGTGCGTATGTAGACCGATCAAGGCCTCTTTCTCCTTATGAATAACATTTTATAAATCAGATGTCCGGAATAGTTGTTGGTAAGGTCAACATGGTTTTCAGACCGTGGTCGTTCTTTAAGGTAATTCCTCTGAAATAAAAGTGACAATAGAATTTCTTTCACTCTTATTTATCATATGGGAACTTCAATTTTGAAATAAAAAGGGAAGGGAGGGTGCCCATGCTATTAAGGAGTAGTGAGGCATTGAAAATGCCCCATTTTGGCATTATGTAGTGCTTATAAGAAGAACGCATTTCCAGTAACAATTGTAAAATCTTTGTGACGAGACTCACGAGAACAAGTACATTGTGTTGGACAGAAATTTTCACGGTTTTCAGTAATAATAAAAAAAAAAACGATTGCATAAATTTTAAATCCACTGTCCAAATTCCCGAGTCCTCGCATTTCCAGATTTTATGGCGAGGCGCTCATTTCCGGTCCGGGATAATTTTACGGTACAATCCGGGCACTATTTCCGGTCCTCGGATCATTTGCAATACGGGGATCATTTACGGACCGCTTGCGGGCCTGTACAGTCAAAAGGGGTTAAGATATTAGAATTCATGTACAGATTACATACACCGATTTAACATAATCGTTTCCTTAAAACTGTAACTTTTGGAAATTATACTTGTCTTATACCACTCGTTCTTAAATTAACGAAAAATAAATTTGAAGTTTCTGACTCAATTCAGCCTTGCTTGAATTATCTTTGGGATATGCCCACAGTTGCTATGGTAACTTTTTAGCTGTGAAGCTAAAGTAGAATTTTAATTAAAATTGTTAAGTGCTATCATGCCAATAGGGTTGCCTTCCGATTTGCTCTTTGATGTTTTGCAAATTTTGCATTTTCTAGTTATTTTGCTGTCTACCGAATAAGTTCAAATTAACATATAATTTTTAGTTCTTAGATCAAATTATAAGACTAAAAAAATAAACTAATTTGTGAAACATAACATATGTCTGATCATGTTCTCTACTTCTTGTCTCACCTCTTTAATCCTCCAACAATAAATAATCGGGTTTAAAGACGAGTTTAAACAAACAAGAGTTGTTGTAAATGCCCAAATTGCATGAAGAAATGGAGAGGATCCATTTGATGTAACTATCGCTAAAACTATACTGTAAGGCAGATAACATACTATTAACGTCAAAAGAATGCACATTGCTGTAGATACGGTCTTTCTGTACTGCTGGATGTTCTGTGCTCTTTCTCCATTTGGCTGTTCTTGGTGAGCTTGATCTTGTATCGCACCTTGATGATGTCGCAGAGCGAGTACGATTTTCGAATAACAACAGACTGAGACCAAAAGACATACCGAATTTAAAGGATAACCGTATATTTTTAATATGGTAAATTTCCTCAACATGATCACAGTGAATGCAATGCTGGGAATCCAAAAACAGAGAACCAACGCTCGAACACGTTTCAAAGTTACGACGTGTCTGTATCTTAATCCCAACAACAAAGCGAGAAGTCTGTCTACACTTATTGCTGTCATTGTCAATATGGACACTGACGTGAGAATTGTAAAAGTGAGCGCACCAGTGCTTGCAACGTACACACAAAGGTCTATCCAGTAACTGTCTACTATTACTATTAATGTAAAATAGACAGCGACGACTGGTTGCGAAATAATTCCAACAAGAAGATCGGTGAGTGCGAGGCAGCGATACAGTAGCCTTGATGGCGGATGAAGGGAAGACTCCTTGTTCAGGGCAAATAGGATTACAGTGTTTCCCAGGGTGGCGGTGATGGAGAGAAGATAGTTAATTGCTGCAAAGAAAAGCATATGCTTTCCAGATAAATCAACAGAGCAAAGCAAAACCTGAATGGTTTCGTCAGAATTCACCATTGCCAATAGACCTCCGTGCGTTCTGAGGATAAAAAGTCATCTACACCGTTGACTAAATACATCAGCTAAATTGCAATGAATAGATAGGTAAAGATAAGTGGGACTCGCCGTTGATTGACGCATGCCAAAAAATAATAAAAGTAATGATGAGCGTCGATGGTTTAAGGATGTAATAGACAGCTTTCTTTACTGAATGCGGAAAAACGTTCCCACGAACCTAGGTTTTACAACGACCACCACGATGAAAGAAAACTGGCTATATACAAGGAGAAGACTTCTTAAACGATCTTGCTAAATTAAATTTCTAACCCTGGACGGAACTGTTTTGCAGTTTTAAGCCAGAGCCTAAGCTTTGAACATAAGTATATAAAAAACTATCAATACAAGAAGCGGGGCATGAAGTAAGAGAAGATTAATTCAAAATGTCAAACTTAATTTTACTGATCTTAAGCTAACATTTTGTGGAGGAAATAATTTCGTTCAAAATTGGTTACATCGATTTTTTAAATTTCAAGTATGCTAAGAGGTCAATTGAGATATCATGACAGATTCTCAGTCGCTTATTACAAGTGAGTAATAGGAAAAAAAATGACAAAATCAAGATATTTTGCGAGGGAAGTATTATATACGGCTACAGCTACAATTGATTGAGATCGGAAATGATTTTTTTAAGTATAATGGAAACGT
>CM042756.1:8257960-8260460 GCA_022496165.2 Catalaphyllia jardinei
ATTCAAAACTCGAATCAAATGGCCTCTAGGTTGACCGCAACCACAAGTTTTCCGATACTATTATTTCAACTCCTGCAATTTTCAAGGCAACGTCCAAGCTTTTCGGCTCACAGAGCTGCTCCAATGACAAAAACTGACTTGATTATTCCAGCATTTTCTTCAAGATTTGTAGATTTTGCAGTTCAATTCTGCTTTCGCTGTAAGTTTGCATTCCACGAGAAGCGACGCTCGAGTCAGGTTTGACAGTGGCGTGATTTTTCTCGACCAATCACAATTCTTTGCTACGCATAGCAACCAATGAAACTGCTTCATGGTTGGTAAGAACATCAGTGACACACTCGGCTACGCCTCGTGTGCCACCTTTTTGTTCTTACCACATTTTGACGTCATCTGTGATCTATTACTGAACAGACGCACGGCAACATGGAATCTATTTGTTAAACGTTTTATCTTTTGAGGGGATAGACATATTTGAAAACTTTTTTCGGTTTTGAGATCCTTGTGAAAGTTCTGTCAAATAGTAACATTAGATAACCCATATTAGCAAAGCCAAAATTTGGCGCCAAATTCGTGACGTCATTTTCCCGCCAAAAACGCCAAAATCTCAATAAAAACCATGGGATTTTTGAGAATGACGAGTTGGTTTTTGGTGCCTAGTTTCAGAATAATTGAATAAAAATTCAGAAAGTTATTCACACAGTGTTGAATTTGGCTTCCTCTGCGTCCACCGTGAAATGTTGGACTTACATATTGAAAACGATTAATCCGAGTTTAACATGTCAATCAGGCAATTTTCCTTACGGCAGGCGAGTGAGTCCTTAATATATCAACCTTTCTGCAAGAACTCTTCCGCTTGAAGTCATCGCCGACATTGTTAAGATTCCATATTTCGGATTTGTATGTTAGATTCAGAACACAACTGGTTAAATTGTTTTTTCGAAGATTGTTACATTTAGCTAAACTAATGCCTCATCCATACGTACCGGATATTTATTAATCCACAGCATTTCTTTCCAGATACTGCCTCCGTTTACACGCATCTGGCGAGGCCTTGTGGAGCTCTGGATATATTAATTGCGTTAAATGCCTCGCAGTAAAACACATTTAGATGGTATCACGCATGAGTAGAACATTATTTCCAAGCAGTTATTTGCAAGTTAGGTGGTAGATCCTCGGACAGTGAAAAGGAGGAAAAGACAATTTTTGCACTAAATTTCAACTTTTTACACTGTTTGAGAATAATTGACGTGTCCTCGGCTTGGCAGCATTTTGATTTTTTGTTTTCATCAAATCAGTATTGTATTTGTATTTGTATTGTATTGTACATGCATAATATTAGGCAGATAACAAGCTGTATACCAAGGTCCATACTCCCTTCTTTACAGCAGTCAGTTAATTGTTCAGGATACAAGATATGTTACAAGCCTATGAGAGTCAACCTTGCCACAATCTTTGACTTAAATTCACCTTAATGGATATAGTATCCAATGGAATTCTCAAAATGCCGAGATGTCCGTTCAAAAAGGCAGAAGAAGCGAAATAAACCCGTCGTAGTAGCTACTTTGGCTGGATGCAACCGACGTACATGCGCAGTGCCTCATTTTAAGGGAAATCGTGCAATACGATCAAGTGAAAATCAAACTGACGGAGTCAGCAGCAAGACACTGATTCTGCTCATGAAAACTAGACTGTCGGAGTAGAAAGCAGAAGCGGAATAATAAAGCAATCAAAATTCTCGATTCCAACACCTTGTGGTTGGTTGGTTTATTTGCTAATGCTTCCGACACTGGTAACTCGTTTTCTTTGGATCATCTGGATCATAAGCGACAGACTCGTCGTAGACGAAATCCGAAGAAATGGAAACGTTCTGATTCTTCCAACTCCGATTCCATCGAGCTTTTGACTCTGATTATCGATTATTCCTAGGTCATAAGCACTCTTAGGACTTCGACTACGACTCCGACTTCCACTCCGTCGTTAGTGGTAGTTATGAGAAGTAAATAGAGGCTCTTCATATGAGTCCGGTAACCTGGCTGGCTCGGTTTCTGAGATCTCGTTCTGCCACTCTTTCCTCGGCTGGCCCGGTTACCGAGATCTCGTTTTTTGGGATCGAGATCTCGGCAACCGGGATGAAAATTTAGAATTAGACAAAAGGTACTTACCTTGAAGTGTAATTATAATTCTCTGAAGATATGCGGAGCATTATGGGATAATTATGCATACTTCCTAAGTAACTAACAGGTCAGCGGTCACACTTTAAAGTCATTCAAATGCAAATTACTGGACGGTATATAATCCCAGGAGAGGACACAAATAATCAGTTCTTCCTGGAGTGCGTAATTGGCAAAGGTCCCATGTTATGGGAGGGCGCCATATTAAAACAGACTACGGTAAAGGAGGGAGGGAAGCATTATCCCATAATGCTCCGCATATCTTCAGAGAATTATAATTACACTTCAAGGTAAGTACCTTTTGTCTAATTCTAAATTCTCTTTCGACA
>CM042756.1:8262960-8272383 GCA_022496165.2 Catalaphyllia jardinei
CACCATATAATCCCCAGGGGAAACGAAATTCATAGCCATCTGAATATTCTCCATTTTGAAATGGATCCTTTGCACAAATTGGTTCAAAGGTTTCAAATTAATAACTGGACGCAAATCACCAGTCTTCTTAGGTACGAGAAAAATATTTGAAATAAATTCATAGGGACAGGAAGAGACTTTCCTAATAGCTCCTTTAGCCAGGAGTTTGATAATCTCCTCATCGATGAGCTGTTTTTCCCTTTCACTGAAAGGGGGCGGTCTGGGTAATACCGACTGAACAGGAAGGGTATTAAATTCCAAATGATAACCTGAAACGGTCTCCAGGACCCAAGGGTCACTGGTGATTTTGCGCCAGACATCAAGATTATTCAATAAATTACCCGCATAAGCATGAGACTCAGGAGAAATGTTTACCTGTCCATTCATGCCTTGTCTCTCAGCTCCTTGGAGGAGTGAGGAGGATGGTTTCGCACTGCAGGTCTCCCTTCGGAGAAATGAGCTCTGTGACCTCTTGAACCTAAAAAAGGCTTTCGGCCACGCTGGGAGTACTTGAAACTGTTACTACTACTCTTATAATCAGAGGTTCGACGCACCAGGCTGGAACGAACCACGGTCTTCTTTGCAATTTTATTTACTTCCCCAATATCTTTGATGTGCTTGGGAAGTTCATCTCCAAAGAGAAAGGTCGTTACCGGATTCGATTTGCTGCAAACAGACTGATAAGCCACTGCGATATCTGGTTTCAAAAATTCTCGTCTCTTTAAGGAGGCAAGAAAGGAGGCATGGCCCAAGAAGGTAATTGCATCACCTATGACCGGTAGGATCTCAGAAGGTTGTAACATTTTCTTTCCATTCTGAGCCGCTAGGACAGAATCAAACAGCTGCACCAGTGGCTGGGCTGATTTAACTATGTTCTTCTGAACTTCCTGTATCCCGAGATCTTTAGACTTTGTATGTCTTGGCAGATCATGCCAAAGTTCAAGGTTCACCTTAGGGACACACAAGAACTTGCAATTTTGCGGAGTCTTGTATTTATCTTGTAACTCCTTAAACTTTGATTCCAAAGGTTTTTTGGAACACGCATCGTTCACTCGCTGAGCAATAACATCAGCCACGTCAGAACCGAAGCTCTCCTTCTCCTCAAACACCGAGGGTAAAAACACGCTTGAATCAAGCTGTTTTGTACTGTCGGCTCCCGATGTGGATGCCGAAGTTTGCTCAGTCGAAATAGCCGCCGTTGGGTCAAAAACAGCGTCATGAGAATCGACTGTATCCGATTTGGCGGGAAGAGAAGCGACGCTACCGAGGCTAACAAGCTTCTCGTTTAAAGCATTTAAGGATTGCATAATGTGGTCGATACCGAGCTGATCCTTGAGGTCGTCGATATCAAATTCAAAATGGTCATCCTGAGGAAACTCGTCTGAGACATTAGCGATTTCGCCGTGAACAACGGTCAGGTCAACCGTTAAGGAGTCACCGGTTCGGCTCTCCTGAAAGGAAATATTCTCTGTGGTAGAAGTCATGGTGTGAACTTCGCTCAACGTGGGCACTGTTTGACAATACAAGTAAACACTCCGGCGCTCAAATTTCCTCCAAAACTCTATAAACAGAGACAACCAAGATTAACCGAGCAATAAGGGCAACAGCCTAGAGATAAACCACAAATAAACACAAAAAGCAAATATAACCGCGACTCACTGACCTGGAAGCACGAAAGGAAGAACTGATTATTTGTGTCCTCTCCTGGGATTATATACCGTCCAGTAAATTGCATTTGAATGACTTTAAAGTGTGACCGCTGACCTGTTAGTTACCTAGGAAGTATGCATAATTATCCCATAATGCGGAGCATGTCGAAAGAGAATACTCCCATGCATATGAACACTCCAGCCCGGGTAACTGGGACGAAACTTAATATATAGATTCGGGTCAGCCTAAAAGCGTAGCTCCTTGGCCGGGTTGTTCAGTACCCGATTAAGCTAACAAAGGGAAAGGTAAAATTTTGATTTGAGTTTTGTAACTTTGCGGTAAGGTTTTCTGTTTATTGTTTGGCTTTCTGTTTTGAGTTTTATAATCACCATATACACAAAACAAAGCAGCAAAAAACGTTTCTATAGAAGAAAAAGTTATAATTCGAATAAATTTTAATCCTGGGCTAGGGTTAACCGGCTTCCAAACAATCCTGCCCTGTTTTTAACAAATTAACCTAACATGAGCCCGCGATCCAATCGAAAACCAGCACTTAGTCAGCGGCCAATTCCAAAAATACACCTGGCTTGAGCCCGCGATATGGCCACGTGATACTGGTTAGCAAATAACATGTTTTGACAGGTTTCAACTGATCATAACATGGATGTCCAATATCAAAGAAGTACACGGTAAACCAAGGCTGCATGTCTCTGTCAACTATTATTTGGAGGATGGGCGCCATCTTGCGCGACTCCGTCGCCGCTGCCGCTGCCGTGCGCGCCCGCCCACGAGCAATACTGCTAGCCATAATAGCCATGAGAAAATCAATTCATGGGTTTCCTCAAGTTTTCTATATGCTTGGTGGTGCTTGGTGGCCCCTCGGACCGCCAGAGCTCCGCTATTAGACAAAATAGCCAAAATGGAATAATTTTTTTGTTGAAAGAGTTCCACTTTAGGAGTATGCAAATTAGCATTATGAATTCACATATCTACGACAGCCGAGAACGATACAAGTTTATGTCCACCATTTTGGTTTTGTTTTCAGTTTGAATTTCATCCCGGTCGACCAGGCTGAAATTTCCCGTACGATCAGACAACAAAATCTATCTCGGTAACCGAGCCAGCCCGATTACCGGGCTCATATGAAAAGGCCCTTACATGTCTTGTTGCATTGAGCCATATGGCTGAAATAATATTCATAGCTTGTCCGTCATAATCAACACCAACACCAACATATGCTGCCTATTATTTTGTGGTGCCGCTGTATAATAATAAACTCGTTGTCTGTCTTTGGAATTGCCCCGCCTGTTCTTTTTAATACTGCCACTGGTAACAATAAACATTCTTATGTAATCTTTTTCACAAATGGTAGCAATAAACATTCTTGTGTACTTTTTTTTCGGCTATTGGGGAAATTCGTAGCTCATCGGTTTTTAAAAGTGCGTAAGCAAGAGAAAAACTTCCTTAATAACAACTACTTCCTTGACAACAGAGATGCCGAATGTCAATCGTGAACCAAATGTGTATTTATTCATGTCATTTAGACGTGTTTTAATAATTAAAAACTTCTAACTTTTTCTTTTGTTTGAATGTGCAAGAGGTCCAACCATTGAAAATCATCCAGTTTTCATGGAAAGAAATCGTGCAAAAACGTGAAATTAAGCCTCTTTATTAGTTCAACACAATGAATCGAAACTAAGTTTCACTTTAAAGCTAATTAGGAGATGCATTCATTATTTTTCAACCCATCTAGTTTGACAAACAAAAAAACTGTCTGATCGTGATCTTTACTTCTTGTTTCACTTCCTTGATCTTCCAGCAATATAGAACTGGGTTGAAAGATGAGTTTAGACAAACAAGAGATGCTGTTGATTCCCACATGACATCAAGAAATGGAGAAGAGCCCTGAATAGTAATTATAGCTATGACTATACTGTATGGCAAATAGCAAGCTATTAATGTAACTTCTACCCAAATTGCAGCAGCAACTGTTTTCCTGTATCTTGCAATATTCAAGGGAATTCCTTTAACTCTGGGCTCCCGATGTTGTTGCTGTGCTTGGGTTTGATTATGGCGAAGCGTGAAGAGGATCTTCAAATAACAAAAGAGTGACAGAAAAATACAAATGAATATTAATGTATAGCTATATATTTTTGCAAAGGTAAATTCCCAAATCATTATCACAGCGAAACCAAGGCTGAGAATCCAATAGAAAGTAACTAATGCTCGAACTCGCCTCAAAGTTACAATATGTCTGTATCTCAATCCCAACAACAGAGCGAGAAGTCTGTCCACACTTACTGTGGTCATTGTTAGCAAAGAAACTGCAGACAGAGCTGTGAAACTAGCTGCAGAAATCGTCGCAAAGTAAAAACAAAGATTAGTTAAGTGGTTTTCTTTCGCCAAGAGCGCGTAATATATAGCAAGGCTTGGTCCTGAAATAAGGCCTGCTAACAGATCTGTGATTGCAAGACAGCGGTACAGAAGTTTTGATGGCGGATGAATGGAAGACTCCTTGTGCAGCGCAACTAGAATCAGCGTATTGCCAAAGATTGCAGTAATGGAAAAGACAAAGTTTATAGCCGAAATAAATGCCCAATGTCTTCCTGTTGAATGGGCTGTGCATAGAAGAAATTGAATGCTCTTCCTGTGTTCTGTGATGGCCAAGGGGTTTTCCATTGCTTGTGGACTTTCCGTGTTACCCTAAGAAACGAAAATTAGCTATGACTCTGACGATAAATTCAATCTACGTCAAACTTGATCACGTGGGCGTGTGCTAAAAGCAAATTAAATGGTTCAGAACAGATGTTGTCATCCATACTGAAATAGGACGATTAATGTTTTAAATTATAAAAATGCGTAAAAGGTTGCAAACTTTCAATCAATCGGGATTTCGTTAATTAGAAACAGACGGCCAAAGAGTCGGTAATTGCGAGACAGCGACACAAAAGTTTTGATGGTGCACATGCTGCTTTGCAAAGCAGCTGAAACTAGTCTTTTTCCTACAATGCCATTCTCCTCCCAAGAGACCGCGCTTTTTTTAGGTCACTGAGCACCAAGAAACGCGACCTCTGAGCTAGTTCAACGCCTGAAACCCTAGCCTGCGTAGCAGGCGTTTCCAAAGACTTACGCGAAGGGAACGAAACTGGGAGGAAGTGCGAAAATAACTTACGCAAAGCAAAACGCCCCTTCTTACTCCTCCCCAATTTTTTGCTCACTCCAGGCGTGCTCTTTCGCTCGCTTGTTCGATCTGCGCCTGGAAAAGAAAAGAAAACGGCTACTACGCAGGCTTCTGAAACCTCCGATTCATGAACTTTCCGTCTAGCCTGACAAATCTGATCGGCTAAGAATACAAAACGAAAACTCTGTTCATGCTCAGAAAGTCGGGTCGGTCGGGCCAGAAGTCGCGATTCTTGGTTTTAACTCAAAGGAGCGTAGCCTCTGGGTACGAGAATGCCATAATGTAGTAATAGAAAACAGACTTTTTATTTGGCCAGATGTAAAAAAAACCCACACACACAAAATAACAACAGCAACAACAATAGCACTTTTACACAACCTCAAGTGAAGAAGATGGGTGGTTTTAACTCATAAGAAAAGGCCGGCTGGAAAGTGCTTGAAATAAGTGCGATCTCTTTTAAGCCGTTTCGAACAAAAACAGAATAAAAACGTTAATGCTAATGTTTTCAATGACATATGCCATATGACATATGTAAATTGACTCGATCTTCAGGAAACACCAAGACTGGGCGTCTCACTTCTAAAATATGAGATGCCATGAGCTGATTGTAAGAGTAACATATAGACCTGTCATCGAAACTGTTTCGCTGTGAAGAAACAAACCACCGGTTTGGACCTAACACACACAAACAAACAAACAAACAAGCATAAACTGACGTTCCTAGTGGCTCAGTTCTCTCTAGCAAAAATCTACAGTGCCTCATCACGAATTCGCTTTCATTTCTTCAGACAGATAACGTCCTTGATAAAGACGTGTAAATTAACTTTTTACTAACTGTTTCCCACGCAACTGCAATATTCTCCGCGGCATGTCACCTTGCAGAAGCAAGGAAAATACGTTCTCGTTAGACATTTGTGAATTCACTTTTTCGTTATCGCTTTGAGGAGAAATGATGGAATGATGAAGAAGCCGGAAATCATGTATTCCATTTCAGATACAGCTAAAGCGAAAATAGCTATTCATACTTTAAAGTGGCTTGATGCTTGCAGTTAAGATTAATTCTACTTGTTTAGTATAGGTAATCATACGGTTTCGAGTTCAATTTTGAAATTAATTTGCACGAGTGAGTTTTTCAAAAAGCTGAAATTGCACGAGCCGCTTCGGCGAGTGCAATTTCGCTTTTTGAAAAACTCACAAGTGCAAATTAATTCCAAATTGAACGAGAAAAAAACGTATGATTACTTATTAATAATATAAACATGAAAATTTTGCGTGAAGGATGTTTTGAACTTTACGGACTCTGAACTCTCTTCTCAGTTTTGTGCGCGCGCTTAACCTCAGGTGATTTAATTATCACGCAACCAGGAAAAAATTGCGCCATAATTGCGCCATCCAGGGCGCGTGCTTGATTTGAAAAGAAAAGATTTGATTGGCTATCTGTGAACTTCTTTGTTCATTGACCAATCATAATGCTTGCTTAATTACCTTTTTTTGCTTCAATTACCTCTTTTCTGCACTGTGTTAAGGAAAAACTGCACTGTTCTCAGCCAATCAGAATCGAGTAATTTTTTCATGTATATTATTAATGATGAAATACGTTGACTAAGGCGAAAAGCGTCATTTCAAAATGTGGATGAGTGCATAGAAGACACTTGCTATTAACTGAATAGTCAAATTGACAGTTTCTGTCTCCAGAATGAAGCAATCGGTAAAAAGTAAACAACTTCCTGAATTAGAAGTCGTAGTTTTCTTTCTCACTAATTTCGATGACTAGATGTTTGCTTTTCTTAGCTATAGATGGGATAAACGGCAATACATTTGTGCATTAAAACCTCTTTTATAATAACGGGCGATTTCAAAGGAGTTGTTTCGTTTATATTAAAGAGACTGGAACAAAGATGCCCTTCACAATCAATAACTCGTCGTTTCTCTGTGTACGCGCCTTAAAGGTGTTTCTCAAAACACAACACAATCGGTTAAAGAACAAATTTTAAAGAGCTTCTCCTCTTTCTATTAACTCGGGAGTTTGGTAGCCTTTAGCTGCAATTAAAGTTACACCTGCTTAATTGCTTAAATAATAGATATTCCATGCATTGGAAACTGAGAGACCGAAAATCTCAAATATCTACTAAATATGTTTTTATCTATGTTGTTCATTTCATACGTGCACGTGTTTTGACAAGAAAAGGTAGAAGTTAAGATACAAACTTTTTTTTCCATTGCTGGAATGCGAAGTAGTCATTGCTTATCAAAAATGACCCTATTCGAGCCATTGCATAAGTCATACATATTTATACAATGGAACGTATTTTTTTGTTTTCCCGGAGAAATACATGTTTCTGGATTGGAGCGCTAACGTTTACATTAAATCAGCAAGTCTTTGAGTTCCCAACAGTTTACACATATCGCCTGGAGACAAAATTCGCCCATTAGTTACTAAGCACTTAATTTGTCGTTCGGCAACATGGCGTCTAAATAGAACCAAGGCAGGACAGGAAGCGTTAATTGGGTAGATGATGATTGCTCACCAATCAGGAAGAAAATTCTTTTTACGGCTAGGGCAAACATTGTAGTCTAAGTTTCATTTTAATCTAAACTTGATCAAAAGTTATGGATTGTGGTGAATTATCTCTCGACGGCTGAAAAACATAAAAACTGTCTGATCGTGTTCTTTACTTCTTGTTTCACTTCCTTGATCTTCCAGCAATAAAGGATTGGGTTAAGGGGGCTCGAAAGGCTTTTTAGCTGCACGCGCGCGCGCAAACACACACGTCAGCTGAATGAATCAAAATTAGCACACCGGAAGTTAAATCTTGCGTAAAATCGCGCGAACCGGAAATAAAATCTGCAGAAAATATTTGTTTCTAGCTCGAAATTTTGCTCGGTACCTATCTCGATTTTTTGCATGCACACAATATTCGCGATGGCTCTTCAAATATAAAAGTTTCGGAGAAAATTATCTAATAGAATTTTCTGTCTGCCATAAATCGCATTTTCTTTAAATATACTTAATTCTACTAAATAACTTGAAAAGTTAAAGAATTTAGGGAACTTTCCAGCAAAGAAATAAAAATGGCAGGTCACCGAATTAGTTTTTCAGATAACTTACAAAAACAGAAATTTAGTGGACGTTTTTGTGCACCTTGTGCGTTGCCATGGTAACTGATATGACGTCACAAGTACCCTCAAAGTATAGCCCAGCAATAGAGTTGCAAGGAGACATATAGTTTGCCCACACCATTAAATATCCTTCTTTGTAATCTTCCATCGTTTCACAAACATTGCGGCAACGAAAAACTCTTTCGAGCCTCCTTAAGAGATGAATTAAGACAACCAAGCGTTGCTGCTGATTCCCAAATAATATCAAGGCTTGGAGACGATTATTGATTCATTATTACAGCTTGGACTATACTGTATTGCAAATAACAAGCTATTAATGTAACTTCTACCCAAATTGCAGTAGCCACTGTTTTTCTGTATCTTGCAACATTGAATGGAATTCCTTCACCGTAGGGATTTCCATGTTGGTGTTGAGCGGCTAGATTTTGATAATGGCGAAGCGTTAAGAAGATTTTCCAATAACATAAAACTGATATAAAAACGCAAAGTAAAATTATATGTAGCTATAACTTTTGGAGATCACAAATTCCCAAATTATCATCACAGAGAAACCACTTACCGACTCGCCTCAGAGTTACTGGCTGTGTATCTCAAACGTAACAACAGGGTGAGAAGTCTGTCCACACTTATCGTAGTCATTGTCAGGAACGAAATGGAAGAAAGGGTTGTGAAAGTGACTGCACAAATCGCTGTGGAGTAAAAACAAAAATCATTCGTGTTGTGTTCTTTTGCCAAGATCGCGTGGTACGTAGCAAGGCTTGGCTTTGAAATAAGGCCTACTAACAGATCAGTGAGTGCAAGGCAGCAGTACAAAAGATTTGATGGCGGATGAAGGGAAGACTCCTTTTGCAACGCAAATAGAATCATGGTATTGCCCAGGATAGTTTATAATAGAAAAAAACCTCAATGTTTTCCTGATGAATGGGGTCTGTATTGCAAAAACTGAATGGTGCTCTAGTCATTTGTAATGGCCGAAGAATTTCCATCGTCAATCGAGTTTTTCGCGTTGAGATTAAAAATGGTCTGTGACGCTTTCAATCAATTCATTTATGTCATATTTGTTTTTTTTATAGCAGGCTCAAAACAGCTTTGTCAAAAATTACAAAACAGCGCCGAATAGATTTCGATCTTAACAGTGACTAAGATAACATTTATAATGTTTTAATGGGGCGAATAACCCTTTTAAAGGACTGCAAACAACTGTCCTGACTGAACTGAAACAATTGTGTATGTTGATGGTGATGGAGATGCAATATGGCTTTCGTCCAGACATATCCAACGTAAAAATTGGCGGAATAAGAAAAAAATTGCTTTACTAGTAATTATTTCCTTTGTAATAAGTCAGGTATACCAATGACTTTTTTCATTTTCCATTAACAGAGCAAAACAGGCCAAGTCGGATATAATAATAATGACAATGATAATGAGAATGA
>CM042756.1:8272483-8283759 GCA_022496165.2 Catalaphyllia jardinei
AAGAAATATTGAACAGGAAGAACCTCGTTTCCAGGATGGCCATAGGTATGGCCCCCAAAATATAACAACACGCAATAACATATGCATTTAGGCGTTTCTTGTAACATCCGTTTACAACATGTTTCAGCAGTTATTCACTTCCATGGCAAGTTAAACTTAGGCATGCTTATGTGCTATATATACTGTTCAATGTTAGTTGTAATCATTCCCTGAAGAAGTCTCAGTTAGAGACAAAAAGCGTCGGAAGTAAATGAAAATGCTTACAACTACAAGAAGTCTTTCCTTGTGCTGCTCACTAGCCTTCGTTAAAAAAAAGGATGTCTTTATTCAAGCTTCTTTTTAAGATAGACCTTGAGATCGAATTTGTTGTTGCCGTGATATCACGCGGCCTAATTTTTTTTTCCCGGTTGTCCTTTGCGTCATGCACGACGGACTACGCGAAAGAGTCTCCCTCGACATTGTAATGTCATTCGGACTAACAACTGAAGAAGCGAAGCAGTACTACGTGGTGAAAGAAAAGTTTGAAGCTTATTTCGTGATAAAGAGCAACGTAATATTTGAACGAGTCAAGTTCAACCGGACAAGATGGTGAGTCAGTGGATAATTTCATAACAGATTTGTATTGTCTTGCTGAATACTGCAAGACTAAGAGACGATCTCATCCGAAATAGAATCGTTGTAGGGATAAAAGACAAAAAGCTCTCCAAACAACTACACCTGAACTACACCTGACTTTAGAGAAAGCAATTACAGGCAGTCGGAGACAGGTAAAAAGCAGCAGACGTTCCTACAGGAATCTGACCCACCACCAGCTTATGGGAAGCAAAGAGATTCTAAAGAAGATATGAAGAAGAAACGAAACCACTCAAGTCCAAAATGGAAAGACCCCTGAAGCACAATGTTGATCTTCAGGCTACAAGCAATCGGTTTTGTAGAGGACTTTCAACAAAACAACAACTACAGCAGCAGCAGCAGCAACAACAACAACAACAACAGTAAAAGCTGCGGTTTATTCGCAAGTGACAGCCAGAATTGATTGTAAATGTTAAAACGTAAATCTTATTTCTCGTGGTCATGCACTTAGCTGTACAAGCACTAAGCATTAGCTAGTTTACAGGCATGCCACTGAAACAAAGAAAACAGATATTTCAAATAAACGTAATACAGTTAAATATCCCAACAGGCAGGAGACAGACCAGTTGGCTATTTACAAAGCGTGACCCAAGATTTGACCTCGGGACTACCGAGAAACAAATTCACCCGTTAGTGACAGGGTGGCGGCCTTGAAGCCGGGACCTCCAGATTACAACACCAGTGCCCTAAATCCCTCGGTCAAGCTGCCTCCACATTTGAGGATGATTCGTGACTGAAAACTAAAGCTAATCTAATTTGTATGCATAATAAGTAGTAACTTATGCCGCTTGTACCCATTGTCTTTCTATATTGTACAATATTTGTGGAAATTCCTTGCTATCCGGTTTTTCTAATCGAATATGGTTTCGCAGCTAACTTCGCAGATGGCGGAGACTTTCATATAATAAATGGCTCTGAATCTGAATCTCAGTAAACGTACAAGTGACGCATTTGCCAGGATGCATCCGGTTGACATCTACTGGGCTCATTGTTAGCAAAGATACTGCTGTTAACATTGTAAAAGGTGACCGTGCTAATGGCCGCGGCAAAGCAGAGGAACACTTGGCGCATAGGCGTTCATTGGCTCCTGTTTTAAAGCCGAAATCTGGGTGTTTTTGGTGACTGGATAACACACAAGAGACTCTTACGTCACCGAAAATCAAAATCGACAACTGCAAGAATTTGTATTCGAAGAAACCCTGAATCGGAAATATTTCGTTGTGATAAGTTCTTTATGGACAGGAATGATCCCCAGAAAGCGATGCAAAGGTGGATTATTTCAAGGTTGGTATCGCATTAAAAAAGTTACAATTTCTTTCATGTCACCGGCCCCGCTGTGTTTGGTAAAGGTAAAAAAAAAGCTGTTTCGGAGTGCTTAAAGTACTTAGCAAGAATGTGTTTTTGTAGTTTCACACGATAATGCTGCTGCAACAATACAAAACCAGTATTTTTAGCAATGGCTCTTAGAAAATTCAGATACGTCCAGGATTCAACGCTAATGAGATTCAAGTTCCTTGTGATAAGCATAACAGTGTCCTCATTGCCAAAAAGTCACCAAAACTGACACACACACTTCTGTCAAAAATGAAGTAATATGAAAATGGCAAATAACCCTACCAAATATGAAGTACTAATTAAACAATACTTGCGTTCAATCTGGACATAGGTGAGAAAATTTTGAAGAGCCCATCAGATGCTCTCTGCTTTGAGACATTGTTCTTCAGTTTAAAAACTGATACGAAAAGCCTGATACTCAGGCCAAAAATCTGAGTAAAACATCCTTGGAAAACATAGTTGTCATGGGAATATCAAGTCATTTGGTGCAAAATATTTCATTTCATTTGGTTGGAAGTGAAGAGAATTGGTTGTGTATCGCAACAATTAAACTCTAAATGAGGTTAGGCTCAATTGTCACTGACGTGTGGTATTTTCTGAACCATCCGACTTGGATGATGGCCCAATGTTTGGTGCAATGGACCCCTATTGGGATCATTGCATTATGCTCGTACTCTCAAAGTGCTTCTCCTCACTCAGACGTATAAATGGGTATTGGTTACGGAGCAGAGGTGCAGTAGAGGTAGCCTCAATAGGCACGCTTTCAATTTTTTGTACATTCGATTCCAATGTAATGGGGCCATTAAAAATTCCCCTTAAAGGGCCCTAGTCAGCCACACATTTATTTACGTGCAAGAGTTTGGCTATTATATTTTATTCGGAACATGTCGAAGCAAAGAAAATCGCTAAAAAATTACTATAAATAAGGCATGTACTTCCAATAAATGCGATTTCGCTTCACCATGCAATATCAACAATTTTTTATGTCATCGAAAATAGCAGAGGCGGACTGGGGTCCTTTAAGAAGCATATCTCCCAGTAATTCCTGTGTTATGCTTCAAAGCCGTGGCTCCCTTATACGCGAGAAACCTAATATTATAACAGTACTGCACTCATCTAGCCCCATGTTAGCAAGAATAATTTCTACATTTAGACAATACTTAAATAGGAATGACAATCAGATGTATACTCTCACAGATTATTATTATTATTATTAATATTATTATTAATATTTCTATTAATTAAGGTTTTAATTTTTCGTTTATTTCATCGTAAAAAAGATGACACACTGTATTATCATCGGGATATATATTGAATATGAAAAGAACTAATTAACAGATCGCCTCACTGCAATAATTTAATTTTAGCTTATTATTTTTGAATCAAATCTTCCGAATACCTACAGTGTAAGAACAACAACAGTGAGAGGTGTTCCAGATCACTAAGACAAAAAGAAAATAAAAGACCAAAATAAATATTCTGGCTTAGTTAACGCTCAGTTCTTTCTGGTCACTTTTACACTGCGCAGTTAAAATATGGACATACAACTTACTTACCTAGTGCAAAAAGGGACAAACGCGACAAACGTGACAAATATGACAAATATGACAAATGTGACAAATGTGACAAATGTGACAAACGTGACAAACGTGACGAACGTGACGAACGTGACAAACGCGATTTCCTCAGCAAAATCATTATTTGCATTTTACTTCTACATTTGACTAACTGTAAACGTTTGAATTTCGTAATTGGACGAACCAGCTTGCATCATAATGTTTATATATCCTTTGCGTAGGTTTGATGAAGCCATGTAACTGCGCTACTGCTACTATCGAAACTTAAGGTACAGAACCAGTAATTTATTATTGGGCGCCTTGAAATATATCTACATTCGAGAACACTTAGCAGAAGAACATGAATTTTCGTGGTACAGGCCGGAAGCGATAGATACCCGCGAGATGTATCGAGGTGGACCTGTAAGTCACTTTGAAGCATGGAAACCAGTAAGCGCGCAAGAGTTAATGGGAGAATCAAACACGGAAACACGCGTGTCTGGTATTTCGTTTTGAAAATGTCGTTGTGGACATTTGTAATGTGCTAGGTGGAAATTAATGAAGCTTGGGAGGCATATTTCCTGGTGGTCTCATCAAGCGTGGTATAAACCTTTCAAAAAGATTCGATTCACTGTATAACTCTGGAAGCATTGACCTAGCCTCTGAATGGCAGCGAGGCTGGAGTTGACCTTGTTTTGGTACAGACCTCACTGCTTTTATTGTGCAAGTCAAGTGGTTCTTATGCTAACTAGTTCGCATTTACACGAGAAAAGCAGAGAGGTCTGTATCAAAGCAAGGTCATCTCCAGCCTCGCTTGCATTCATGGCCAGGTAACTAAGCACACAACTGCAAAATGGCCTATTAGCTAAACCAATGTCCCTGTTGTTTGAATTATGGAAACTGTATGAATATTTCAAATTAAATCAAGATATTTTAGATTTAACATATTTTTAACAAGACCCATAGCGGCGTGAACTTGGGCCTTCTTTTCTGGCATATCCAGCTGTAAACGTCATAATTTTGACATGATACATATGAGATCTCAGCATAACAGTTGTAAATTATTTACCGCGTGGCGTTTGGCACGAAAACTAAAATGAACCTTGCTTGTGGATAATTTCAACCTAAGAAGCCAGCAAATGGGCCCAAATTACTCTCTGTATCCTTACAAATGTCCTGACTTCTATCTTTGAAAGATTTTGCCTCAATTTTGAGAAAATAACAACAGCAACAACAATAATGATAATAATGATAATGGTGATGATGATGATGATAATAATAATAGTAATAATAAAAACATAGTTATGCGGGATAACCACTTCAGTTATAAAAACGGCTGCATAAAATAAAGAAATGAAAAAAGAACAAAATAAACGATAAAGTATGTAAAAGTCAAAGAAGCTATTTAAGAAATCCAAGAATAAGCATATAAAAAGAGATCAAAAGACTAAAACTAGATTCATATATAATTACTACAAATATCTGACCCTTAAAAAACCCTCTTTTAGTCGATTCTAATTTAACCCTATTAATAACTAGTTTGTTATTATTCCTAATGTCATAATTATGAATATTATGTCTTTTAAATTGAAAAAAATTGGAGACATAACTAAATATAATAATGATAAACAAGAGAAAATTAGGTGAGAGAACATATTCCCCATACATGGGTCTCTTCCCATGATAATCTTTTTCAATCTAATTTTAGCGCGTCGTCAAGCCGCTTGGCTATTTTAGGAAAGACACCTGATTAGCCAATTTAAATGACGTGATCACATTGAGGTTTAATTTTAACACTTAATCAAATATGCGAAAAAAACTCGCCGGGATTTTCGAAGCGCACTTCGTAAGGAAAGAGAAAGAATAATTCTAACCGTCCGACGCTTTGAAAGAGCTTTCAAAAGAGATCTTTTTCTCTTTAGGCCGTTCAGTACTTTTCGAGAAACGACTTAAGAGCGTGTTATGAATGCAATTCTTGTCAGCAGCTAGAACGCCTAATGTGAACCAATGATGCAGAGACATGACTAGACTAATTTCTGAAGTAAAAATGAGGATAAACATATAAAAGATAATTTTCCTGCCCAGCACTTTCAAAAGGCTTTCCATGTAGGTCTCTCTCGATCCAAACAATGTTTTAGTTTCAGAGAAGCACTTTTTTCGTTGCGGAAATCCAACTTTGGTAAATATTACACAGCAATTTCAAAATTAAATATGCAAAAATTTGCACGGGGATTTCGGACCGATATGCTCTAACAAAGGGGAAACAAGTATTCAGCTGCCCTGCGCTTTTAATAACCTTTCGAAAGAGATGTTTTTCGATTTAATCCGTTCAATACTTTTCGAGAAACGACTTTCGTGCATGTTTATTGGAATGCAATTCTAGTCAGCAGCCACGGCATGGCGCACGTAAGAAAATACTGCCTTTTGTAACACAATACCATCCGGCGTTGGCTAACCTAAAGGACACACTCATGGGGAAATGGCACCTTATAGACAATCAACCACAACTGAGAAATATCTTTAAGGAGCCCCCCATTATCTTATATCGTATGGGAAAATCCCTAAAAGACATCCTAGTCAAAGCCAAGCTATGAAGGCTTTATTAGTTATTCATCTGCGAACTGCAGGAGTCGTGCAGGCTTGTCAACACTTTTACCAATGTAAACATTTCTCCGCGGGCGACGCCATTACTGTCGCTTGCATGCTAATGGGCTAACTTGAGAAAACTTGCCCGTTGTCCTTTCTTGATTGTTTTACAGGTCTACAATAGCACAAGCAACTAAGCATTGTATATTTCTGGTGTAAATTCAATCTCGTTCCCAGAGCCCATGTGCCTTTTGGTCAGCACCAAGACACAGAGCTCTGGAATAATCAACAAGCTCGTTCCCAGAGCCCTCGTGTCTTTTGCTTTTAAAATTTGATGCTACTGTTCTTTCAAAGCCAAATTCCGACTTTCCTATTTTTTCCAGTGCGTATTTAATGCCTTTGTAGAACGTATCCACATCGACGTTATCTTTAGACCCCATGTAAACCAAGCCACGCATGCGCCGAGAAACCGGAAGTCTTAAAATCTTGGTCTCTGGAAATTGATTATTCCAGAGCTCCTTGTCTTGATGCTGACCAAAACGCACGTGGGCTCTGGGAACCAGATTGGTGTAAATTTCAACTTATGTCAGTTGTTTATGCCCAGTGCGCGGCGGCTGGAATTTTGACATGAATTAAATTCACCGTAAAATTGTACCGCGAATCGATTTGTGGTTAATTTAACAGATTTCAACGTACGCGTAACACGGTGCGTGTAAAGTGGACTCCCTATTTTTCGAATCTCCAAAGGAACGAAGATTGGTTCGAAAAATCGGAGATTCCAAGAAATCGGGGCTAAATTTGATTGCGTACAGTTACTTGAATAAAGAATGTCTTCCCGAGGTTTACGACGTTAATTCTGTTCATGTCTCTAGATATACCACTGCTGGACGTTCTATGCTGCCATTTATTACAGCCGTCGGGCAGAAGGGCTTCTTGGCGAATTTTCTATACTCAATGCACAGAGTTCCACTTTTCTTGCAGTTCAAATAAACGAATGACGATTTAGTCTTCTGGGTGGTTTTTATATGCTGATCCTTGCTGTAATGGATCGAAATATCTGCTATTTGAGAAGTATTTAGGACTTTTTTTTTTGAAAGAATGGTTTGAAATCTGGCCCAGGCTGTTCGAAAGCGTGTTATTGCTAACCCAGAATTGAAAGTTACAATGAATAGAAATATATTTGACCGCTTACGGTTGTGTAGTTAAATTGATTCAAACTCAATACAGAAGACAAACAACGTAAAAAAAAAAAAAATTGAAAACATATTTGAACGAAAAGTCACAAAACTGCAAATTCTCGCTAATCATGGGTTAGTTTAATCAGGCTTTAAACAACCCGGCCCTGGATATTTGAGACTGTGGTGACTTAATTATGTACCAGTATTGGTACAATGTTGGTTTATCCCAGAATTAGATGGAGAGGAATTATTATTATTTTTTTTAAACATGTATACATCCATATACACATATATATACATCCCATATATACATCCATATATATATCTATACATATATCTATTATATGGAGAGACTGTTTTTAATAAGTTTAAATTCAGTTTATATCACTCTAATGAAAAAAGTCGCCCAGAATCGCCCTAAGTCGCCTAAAATCTCCTAAAGTCGCAATGTTTTTTTTTCTACCAAATTTACTTAAGTCGCCTAAAATCGCCTAAAGTCGCCTAAAATCTCCTAGAGTCGCAATGTTTTTTCTGGCAATTTCGCTTAAGTCGCCTAAAAAAAGGAATTCTTTACCTTGCTTGTCAGCTCGAAATAGTAATCAGTCCAATTGAAACTGGTTCGTAAAAACCCGAAACCGAGCAACTGCACTGTCATGTCTTTAAATACAAAATAAAACAGCCAGACGCATTGAAAATAATAACGACGGCATTAAACGGAATAAGTTATTGAATATATGTTTTCCCATGCATTTGCATTCTACAGTGACGCATTTCACCTGGCTCTTTCGAGAAAACGTCCTTGTTCATGAAACAACTCGCTGATCGTTCTGTTTGTTTGTTTTTGTTTCTTAACATGATCATTACGTGATGGTCTCGAACATCCTAATTAATGAAGGTCTCGAACAATTGATCATTTTAAATGACGAGGTAAAATACCATGGTACCTAAAGCTTTACTCTTTTTATCATGTTAGACGAAGAGATGAAATATCACTGGAGAGTGAAAACGTGCAGCTGTTAAATTTGACAGTTACTGCCTCTAATATGAAGGCTACCTGTAAAAGTCAAATGGACGGTATAAACTTCGTGTTTCTATTGCTCGAATTTGAAATGGATATTTCTTTATAAAAAATGGCCCAGTTTTAGAGTACTGAAAAAAAAACTTACCTTAGAAGACAGAAAAACGAGCAAACCGGGGCCAATTTAATAGTTTATAAGTTAAAAACAGGGAAGCAAAACTACGCTTCGTTGTATTAGACATATCGTTACAAGCTAATCATATGCACTCATCAATTTTTAACCTAACCAGTACTAGTTTGAGAAACAGGAAAGCTGCCTGATGGTGCTCTTGACTTCTTGTTTCACTGCATTGATCTTCCAGCAATAAAGGATTGGGTTAAGAGATGAATTTAGGCAAACAAGAGTTACTGTTGATTCCCAGGCAACATCAAGAAACGGAGATGATCCCTGACTAACAATTACAGCTATGACTATACTGTATGGCAAATAACAAGCTATTAATGTAACTTCTATCCAAATTGCAGTAGTCACTGTTTTTCTGTATGTTGCAATATTGAAAGGAATTGTTCCACCGTTGGGCTGCCCTAGCTGGTGCTGAATCCGTTTTTGATGTTGGCGAAGAGCGAAGAATATTTTTAAGTAACAAAAGGCCGATACAAAAATGCAAAGCAATATTGATACAGAGTTATAGCTTTTTCCAATCGGGAATTCCCAAATCATCATCAAAGCGAAACTAAGGCTGAGAATCCAAAACAAAGTCACCAATGCTAGAATTCGTCTCAAAGTTACAACGTGTCTGTATCTTAATCGGAGTAATAGAGCGAGAAGTCTGTCCACACTTATTGTGGTCATTGTTAGCAAAGAAACTGCAGACAGGGTTGTAAAACTTACTGCACAAATCCTTGCAACGTAAAAGCAACTTATTTCAGTCAAGCGCTGTTCCTTTGCCAAGAATGCGTGATAAGCAAGGCTTGGTTGTAAAATAAGGCCTACCAACAGATCAGCGGTTGCGAGGCAGCGGTACAGAAGTTTTGATGGCGGATGAAGCGAAGACTCCTTGTGCAAAGCAACTAGAATCAGCGTATTTCCAAGGATGGCAGCAATGGTAAGAAAAACGAACATGATAGAGGCAAAAATCCAGCGATCTCCGTAAGAATGGCTTGTACAAAGCAAGGACACGATAGTTTTCTTGTAGTCTACAATGTCCATTGTCAATCGATTGCCGTGTTATAAGAAAACGAATTTAAATCGTCTGCGATGCTTCCCGTCAGTTTACTTTATGTCATCTCAGTTGATCACGGGGGTTGGGCCGAGACTCTTGCTGCCTGCTTTAAACCGGTTTAAACAGCTTTCGCCGGTCTCTAAAGTTACTAAGTCAACACTTATATGCAGCAGTATTTCTAGTCAAAAAAGCATAATTAATCGATCTAATTCCACATAATGAAATTCTATGATAGCTGTGATACTCGTGGGAGTAAAACAAAAGAAGTGGCGTCGATGCAAGGGTAAAACGATTCTTTTGTTTAAATCTCGTTCGCCTTTGGTCAACGTGGCATTTTGTTATCTCTAAGAAAAGGACGGTTTCTGCAAAATTATTATTATTCGTGTCGAAATAAAGAAAAGGTGTCTTTCAAATTATATTTATTATTCCTATTTGTTATTCCACATATTTACCTAACACCCGGGTATTGACGTCCTTGTTGATGTTCTGTTTTTATCATTTTATTTACCAAAAGATACGCAGCCTGCGTTTCGGGAAAGCTTTCGAAAGAATCGGGTTCATAGAAGATTTTTAACAACAACCACAATGATCGGTTGCGGTTAATTTGCCAAGTGACCTCCAGAAATGAAGATGATCCGCAACTAGTTTGAGTGCATTATCAGTAGCCAAAAAAAACACCACTTTCCGAAGTTGCTTTTTGATTCGGCCATTGTCAGAATTTTCATTTGTGTAGGCACTATGGCATCTGAATTTTAAAACCAAACTCTTGTTTTACAACCGGACAGTCTCTTCTTTGCTTTTGTTCCAAGTGAACGGAGCGAGTGAGCCCCATGTTATTCCCTCGACGGAATGGCATCGAGTTACAGCAACTCGATGGTCCAGTCTAAGGTCAAAGTCTACAGGATAATATCCAGAGCGCTTGATATTTTAGAATAGCCTTTTGCTTTGATGTGGTCTCTTCAGTGAATTACAATTTTAGCTCCACTGCAGGGTGCAACTTCCATGACAAAACCAGAATAACCGTAAAGTGCACTGAATAGAAAAATCCGAAAAACTGCCAACATTGTTGAGAAAAACCGAAAGCCCAAGGCTAAACTGGAGAAAACTCCGCCGTCAACAAGCTCAAGTTCATAATCATATTCAACAGGAGAGAACCAATGGAAGTTCAATGAATGTAGCCCAATATAGAAAGCCAGTTCATACTGCATGTCATGTGGGTAGAAGTGATATTACTACCATGTTATCAACCATACTGTCTTACTATATGTATTATTCTCAGTCTCTGATCATGTGCAGTTATAGTACCATTTGCAGTAAATTAGCGATACCATTTGGTCATATTTAGCAACCATTGTACGCGTAAACTCGTCTTAAATCCGATTATTTTTTGCTGGAGCATAACAGGAGTAAGGCAAGAAGTAAATAATATGATCATTCAGTTGTTATATTGTAAGGCTAGCTAGGTTTTTAAACGTGTGTTTACAGACTTTCCCTTTAAAGGTGACATGTAACAAGAAGCTTGAAAAAATCTACGTAGTCAACCTCCCTGAGGATGAATTGCTCAAGTGTGTTAAGGCTTGACCCAGCTAATTAACCCCTTCAGTGCCAAGGGGTTTCCCTTTGACGAGTAAAATCGTCTGGCGTTAGACAGAGTAAAATCTATAAGTACGTCCTTGGCACTGAAGGGGTTAAGGGAGATGGTTTTTTTAACCCCTTTAGTGCCAAGGGGTTTCCCTTTGACGAGTAA
>CM042756.1:8283769-8296247 GCA_022496165.2 Catalaphyllia jardinei
GAGTAAAATCGTCTGGCGTTAGACAGAGTAAAATCTATAAGTACGTCCTTGGCACTGAAAGGGTTAATATGCATATATTTTTGTTTTAAGGGGATTGGTGTATCCAATCGTTATGAAACTTGGCAAGCAGTTTTGTATCCGCATGCTTGCTCATGTGAATAGCTTTTTATACTTAAATTTGGGTCACGTGACTTTTTAACGGCTAAAAACAATTCAAATCTTTAATCGAAAACGGGGTACTAAAAAACAACTTCCGCAATTGTTTTTTGTTCTTTGCTGTTTTACTTCTGTCAAGTGCTATTTTATGCCGCCTTTTAATCATGTTCACATGTTAACCGAAACGGTTAATACAGAAAAACAGGTTACGTAACATGCTAAATGTTTAAATATCTCTAAACAAAAATAACCTATAGATAGTGATTCTAAACAAATTGAATCATAAGCTTTTTAGGAATTCCCAGTGCAAACATGCCCCATTTCTGAAAACACGCGTTGTGACGTCATTATTCAAGAAATGTCACGTGACACTGATAACCACTGTCATGTTGTTAAACAAGTATAGGTCTATTTAATTCCCTATAAACGGGAAAAATAGGACATTTTATTTTAAAAAAAATTAAACCAAATTGATTTCTTTGTGGGCAGGCATCTGATTTTAGAAAGCCAAGCCTTAACACACTTGAATGTTTTTTATGTTGGATGCTCATAACATTTCCGCCATGTATGTATGTATGTACGTGATATCAGGCCTGCAGGCTGGCTCCAGAATAATCTTAATACCATCTAGACACCAAACACATTCCAAAACAGACATGCTATACACTACTAGCTACGAATACTCACACTAATAGTTTCAGCCTGAATCAGCAAAAAATAAGAATATTCAGCCTAGGCAGGAAAAATGGTATTCTTATATGTACATATAAAAGAGTGCATGCACTCGACGAACTACATATTGAAGAAAAAATATCGTAATATGCGTCGCGTGTTTAACTTATCGTTGGTATAACAAATTGTATCAAGCTTGTTCTTCGATGTGCTTGTAAAATGTGCCACCAGTAAATTGACTCGGGCAAGGAAATACTCAAAATACGATAGGAAGGTCTTTAGAAGAAAAGTTTCTATATTCATTTGAAAGGGGGGGGGGGGTGGGTGGGAAATATGTTAACAATTTTCAAACAATTAACAACAAAAAAGGAAAACATTATGTTAGCGTTGTCAATTACAGTTGTAGCCATATGGTTGGCAGTAATAGGAAAAAAATACCACCTTACAATTTAATGGCTCACGCCTGATCTGTCAACGCAGTCCTAACGTTTCTCTTTTATTATTCAGTTTCTAGTTGAATGACGTAGTGTGAATAAAGAACTGTTTTAACCCGTTTGAAACAAGAATCAAAATGCCTGTCGAGGCTTGAACTCAAAGCTGTAATTAGCGTACTGTAGATTTGTTGTATGTACGTAATGTGTTGTGATTGTAATTCTTTGTGAAATTACAGCTGTTTTTAATAAGAAAAAATAAAAACTTTTGTTGAAATTTTTTCGTTATAACCCAAGAAAACAACGCAATCAGCACAAGCAAGAGTGGTTCCGCAGGGCCATCTACCAGACGTTTTTCTTTTTTTTTTTTTTTCAATTGTCTATACAATCGCTTTTTGAATTTGTAGCAGAAGCTCTGCTAACATAATCATTGATGATTTGGTTTGTTTTTCAGGAAATTATTCCAATCGCCGATTGTAGCTTTTCGATTGTTCTCCGTGAACTCACAGTTCACTTGTAAAGATTTGAAGCTGATATATTTTTTACATCATTGTGAAACATATCAAGTTAGCTTTCTATAAAGAAGCAGGTAATAAAAGTGTACGCAATTATTTCGCGAGGGTAGATGTAAACTCATACCGCCACCCTCCCAAAAAGAGTTTTTGGGGGGGGGGGGGGGGGAATGGAATAGCTCTCCATGGTTATGTTTGTAATACGACTTACTAAAATTGTCTTGTATTTAAGAATTAGTATAAACTTACCGTAGTCTATTGTGAATCCGTGAATTTGATTGGCTAAATTACTGATGACTACCTGCTGATAGTCATCAGTTACGCATCAGCGCACATAGCGCATCACGTTTGAACCTGATGTAACGTAATAAAACAGTTCTTTTCTACGCGTTACTTGACATTTTTTTCTTTTTATGCAATGAGACTACGGTTAATTTATACTAAAACAATTAGGCTACTCGCCCTCGTTTTCTACGAGCGATAAAGTCACTCGGCTGCGCCTCGTTGACTATCTGCTCGTAGAAAACTCGGGCTCGTAGTCTAATTGTTAAATAGTACTTGGCTTGCCATTTTTCGTTCAAGATGTCAGTTCTCCTGATTTTAAGATCAACAACAACTTCCTAATTTGCAGAACTTGCTCTACTCTATATAGGCACTTGACTTGACATTTCCATGGAAGCCACATTCTCAAAGAGTGGTTTCTATTCCAATATTTTTTTTTATATTTCGTCGCAAATTTATATAGGTGGCTACTGATTATTGCTGCGATTCTTTCGCGAGCTTTCGTGAAACGCAGGCGGCATTTTCTCAATAAAATAAAATGATAATAACAAAACATCAGGACGTCGATATACCCGAGTATTAGGTAAATATAAGGAATAACAGATAGGAATAATAACTATAATTTGGAACACATCTTCTTTTGTATAACTACACTTTCGCAGAAACCTTTTTTTTCGACATAGTAAAATTCCGCGTTGAAAGAACCCTTTTACGCTTTCATCGACACCAATTTTAGTTCTTTTGTTTTACTCTTATCAGCATTACAGCTATCATAGAATTTCGCTATTAATATGGAATTAGATCGATTAATTATGCAATTTTAAATGAAAATACTGCGCATTTCAATGATATGAATGTTGACTTAACAACCTTAGAGATCAACAAATGTTCTGCTTTGTTTTATAATGCCTGGGAAGAAGCTGTTTGAATTGAAAGCAGGCAGCAAGGATCTCGGTCCAACCCCCCGTGATCAACTGTGGCGACTTTAAGCAAATTGACGGGAAGTATCGCTTCGTTATCTTAACAAGGCAATCGATCGGCAATGGCCATTGAATAAATACAAGAAAACCACTGAGTCCTCGTTTTCTGGGAATACGCTGATTGTAGTTGCATTGCACAAGGAGTCTTCTCCTCATCCGCCATCAAAACTTCTGTACCGCTGCCTCGCAACCACTGATCTGTTGGTAAGCCTTATTTTACAACCAAGCCTTGCTCATCACACATTATTGGTAAAAGAACAACGCTTGACTGAACTAAGTTGCTTTTACGTTGCAAGGATTTCTGCAGTAAGTTTTACAACACTGTCTGCAGTTTCTTTGCTAACAATGGCCGCAATAATTGTAGACAGACTTCTCGCTATATTATTGCGAGAAGATACAGATACATTGTAGCTTTCGGACGAATTCTAGCATTGGTGACTTTCTTTTGGATTCTCAGCCTTAGTTTCGCTGTAATGATGGTTTGGGAATTCTGGATTGGGAAAAGTTATAACTCTATATTAATATTGCTTTGCATTTTTGTATCGGCCTTTTGTTACTTAAAAATATTTCTCGCGCTTCGCCAAAATCCAACAGAAGTTCATCATGCACCAGTAAGGACAGCTCAACGGTGGAGGAATTCCCTTTAATATTGGAACGTACAGAAAAACAGTGACTACTGCAATTTGGGTAAAGTTACATGAATAGCTTGTTATTTGCCATACAGTATAGTCATAGCTGTAATTGTCAGTCAGGGATCATCTCCGTTTCTTGATGTCGCTTGGAGATTAACTGTAACTGTTGTTTGTCTAAATTCATCTCTTAACCCAATTCTATATTGCTGGAAGATCAAAGCATTGAAACAGTCAAGAGCACCATCAGGCAGCTTTTCTGTTTCTCAAACTACAATGTAGTTAGTTTAAGAATTAATGATGGATGCATATGGTTAGCTTGGTTGGGCGTAGTTTATTTTCCTTGGTTTTTGGCTTTTTGGCCCCGGTTTGCTCGATTTCTGGTCGTCAAAACTAGGTTTTCTTCAGTTCTCTAAAACTGGACCATTTGTGATGAGGAATGACTAATAACAATGGGTAATTAAAATCACTGTAAAAAGCGTATACAAACATCGATATAGTCAATGGAACGTATTCAAGACAAGCTCACCAGACTGCCTAGTTAGCTTAGTGGAGAAAAGAATCGTAAATAACTTCCACCTGTCATATATGCACGACGACCGAATTTGAAAATTAAAATTCTACAGCCAGTGAAGAAAACAAGACGATCCACCTTTAATTAGAATGATTGTAAATATTTTTGATTGAGACGTGAAAAGGTTTTCAAGACTTTAGCCTTTTGATCTTTGAATTCGGGATACTCGCTTTTATATAGGGTTTTAAATCTCACGAATTTCCCTTTCAACTACACCAGGTGAAGGAAGTATTGCATTGTATTGTATTCTGTTTTCTATTTTGCGTTCATGAGAAAGTCATTGGATTTCCCTTTGCCAACTATTTCTTTTCCCTGACTGCATTGGCTGGGCATTCTCTGATTCTAGTTATGCTAAACAAGGAGACCTCTCTCTCTAGGTCATCAAAACCTCTGTATCCCTGCTTTACAACGAATTGGTTGGCCTCATTGCACAACAAAGCGTTGGTTTATATTACATTTCTCTCAAATTGTAACCGAACATCGCATACCTTATCTCTGGTTTTACACCGCAGTCATCAACACCTTCAATTTTACTTTTTTAACAGCCGTACTCTGTTAACAATGAATTTAATGATCGTGGGCAGACTCCTCGCTCTGTTACTTGCTATAAGAGATAGACACATTGATGTGAAGCATGTATGAAATATTTCATATTTGAACTGCGGTTATAGATGCAAGTGAAGAATGATCATCGCAGTAAATTTTCCAATTTAAGCAACTGGAAAGAAGAAGCCTGAAAAAAATCAGGGCTTCAACGGGATTTGAACCCATGACCTCCGCACCGGTATCGCGGAGGTCATGGGTTCGAATCCCGTTGAGGCCCTGATTTTTTTTTTCAGGCTTCTTCTTTCCAGTGGCTTAAATTTGAAAATTTACTGGGTGATCATTCTTCACTTGCAGATAGACACATTGTAACTTTGAGACGAGTTCGGGCACTAATTATTTCTTTCGGATCGCTAGTATTGCTTTTGCTTCAATGTCGCTTTGGAAGTACACGATACCGAAAAGTTATGCTGTTACTTCTCTTCACAGGTCTTTAAAACTTCTGTATCCCTGCCTTGCAACGACGGATCTCTTGGTTGGCCCCATTGCATTTAAAGGTGTTGTTGTTGTTGTTGTTGTTACTGTATTGCACAACCAAGCGATGGTTTATATCACATTTCCTGTGTAACCGAACACCGCCCGACTCATCTCTGTTTTTACACCGCAATCATCAACACCTTCAGTTTTACCATTTTGACAGCCGTTTCTCTGTTAACACTGAGTGCAATAAGCGTACTGAGCAGACTTCTCGCTCTGTTACATGGTGTAAGATATAAAAACATTGTAACTTTGAGACGAGTTCGAGCGCTAATTATTTTCTTTTGGATCGCTAGGATTGTTTTTTCTTCAATGTCGTTTTGGAAATACACGATACTGAAAAGCTTTAACTGTACATTACTATCACTTTGCATTTTGATCTCCGCAGGATTAACTTTTTCGAACATTTTTCGCCCACTCCGACATCAGCAAGCTCAAGTACGAAGGAGAAGGAATTCATTCAATGCAGCCCGACATAGTGGCGACCGGGGTGGTGTTGGCGGTGGCGTTGTGATATAGTGGGTTTTTTTGGTGGTGGTGGTGAATGAATGAATGATAACTTTATTTAAACACGCTTAAAAATATCAGTCTACACGGAAAATTAATTGAAAATTCTCAAAAACTGTTTTACATATTTGCCGTGTGGGAGTACTGATCAGAAAACCATCTATTAGAACTTCTGTTAAAGAAACCTAAGGAATTTGATGTACGTATTTCCTCAGGAAGATTGTTACACAGAATAACGCCGCTGTAACTGAAGCTACGCGTCAGGTAATCAGTTCTTGGTTTTGGGAATAATCACTTTTTCTTCGCGTTGCGAAAATCGCAATTCGGTGTTTTTGGAACAAACAAATTACAGAGATAAGCTGGGGCGAGATTATTAATGCACTTGTACATTGAATTAGCTTTTTGTTTAGCCCTTTCGATAGCCCTTGTAACTGGTGGTGGTAGTGGTGGTGATGACAGTGGCGGTGGTGGTAGTGGTGGTGAGGTTATTGGAGGCGGAGGTTGTTGCGGTATTGGTGTAGTGCGCTTTCTTGGAAATACTCTTAGCGTATTTCACACTTCTTTATATATTCTTGGAACTTGCCAGGGCAAGAATCGAACTGGGCTCGATTTCCGCCGCTCTCTCGTGTCTGGTCGAGCGCGGTCACATTTCCCGAGCAGCGGCTGGTAATCGAGCCTAGAATCGAACATATTACTGAAAAATCAGCTAAAAGTGAAGTGAACTATTTAGATCACACTTGTAGGCCATTTGCGACCTAAACAAACATTTAAAATACTAGCATTATAATCAACATTACAAATTTTAGACATTTCGGGGATTTTTATCGCCGTTATGAGCTTATTAAATTTCAGTCTAATTAAAAAAGAATGACACCTGTAACGTTTCCACTGAGAAGACTTCCCTCGAGACACAACCAGTATATAGGGAGTATTCCATGGAAAGTGCGCACGAACGATTTTTTTTTCGCGACTTGTGACGCATCAAACAAATGAACGACTGAGCGAAGTGAACGAGTGAGTTTTATTGATGCATCGCAACTCGCGATTAAAATTCATTTAAGCAATTTCCATGGATGATGTTTTTATTTTATACATAGCGAGATTTTTTCACGACCAATATAAGGTAGCCCAATATGCTGTAAAGGACCAAAAAACTTGTTTAAATATGGTGAGAAAGATCTATTATATGCGATTGCACTTATGAAGAGAAGATAAATTCTGAAGGTTTTACTTAAAATGGCTGCTTTGGCAACCAGCCACACCGTTTAGAGGTTTTAATTCAAAGCATTGATTGCATTGACGCCTTAGGCATTTCTGCTCTTTGAGCAGAGGGGCATTCTGTCTGCGCATACCCCAGATTTGAGTTTCGATGAGTGTAGCCGCTGGTGCGCGCCTGCACAAAGGCCGCCATTCTTCGAAGACAAAAACAAAGTTGTGCGCAATGGGGGTGCAAACAAAATTGTTTTTCCTTTTACAAGTGTGTGTACTAATTTTTATTGTAAACGTGACGGAAAGTGTAGAAAGGTCTAAGCATGGTTGTATAATCTGCGGGAAAAAGTCTCAGAGAACTCCATTCCGTTGTGTTAAATAAAACGCCGACTTGGAAGCCTGTTTTGGTTTCCTCGAGAAAACATCGGGAGATATTTGTCAAGCCTGTAGAAAAGCTCTCCAGCAGCACAGAAACAATGGGAAGACCTTTCACCACGTTAGTGTTTTTCTCACGTTTAATTTCTTTAATCTTAATTGCACTCGTGATGTGAAAATAAACATTGAACGCTGCTACATGCAGCTAGAACTACAGAAGTGTCATAATTTCATTGATAGTGCCAAGCTTTATTTGTAAACAAGTTCATGAAAATGTAAAACAAACATTTTTAGTGTCCTTCTAAAATTTAGTATTTATGTTTTGTTCAAAGTATGTTCAGTCGAATCTCAACCAAACCGGACGAATTCCGAAGAGAAGAGGACCAGTAATGTCAGGTTCTGAATCAGAGTCTGTAGCTAGTACAGATAATGATAGGGAGATGGTAGTTATACCAAAGGAGTCCTTATTAGAAATCTCAAAGTAAGTGAATTTGCTTGCATGGTCTGCCTTTGAATTCCCCTTTCAACTGTCATTAGTAGTATAGTTGAGTGTAGACACCATCTTTAAAAATAAACAAAACTGATGCTAGAAAAATACATTGAAGGATCATTTGAAATTTTGAGATAAAAGTCTTCAAATCTAAATAATGTGTAAACAACAAACCAGCAAGAAGAAACTTATAACCATAGTTGCTCACAGGGACAGTACAATTTTGAGGGAGAAATCAGCAATTCCAAGCCTCTAAAAGTTAATACTTGGCTAGATATGTTCCCAAACCCTAACACAACCTCCTACCACTGGTGAATGAACCCCCGCTCACCCCAATAAAGCTGTTGCTGTCCCATTCATGCCACTATCCCTCTTTGATAAGTGGGAGGGCAGCAGTGGACAGACAGGCAGACTAGTTGCTTCTAGACTACTCTTTGAAGCAACCTTCTAGCCATGCACCCATCTCCAAAATCATAATGATAAATAAAGAAATAAATACTGATGGAAGGGGGTCAATCAAATGAATTAGCTTCAAATTAACTGATAAAATAAAGAAATAAACAAATAAATAAAGATACATTTTAATAAAAATCCAGACTTGTTCTACTCCATACACTTCAGTTGACTTCACCTAAAACACATTTTGGACTTTGGATTTTATGACGATCCCTAGCAAAGTTTTGAAATTTACCTAATTTGACAGTCAGGAACTCTCTATGGCCAAGAAACAATACAGCATCATTCAGGATATGTTTAGTATGATCCGTTTATCTGGAAAGAGATTGAATTTTCCCCTCTAGTTCCGCTTCAATTTTTTCCCACTTACTGCAATTCTAACGAAGGGCATGTACTAGTTGTAATGTAGCTGTCAGCTTAGAAAGTTGTCTGTATCTCCTTTAGAAATAAACGCAATATATAAGTTTCAAGAAACCTACAGTTCTGATACTTTTGTCGAGACTGCTATGACCCGTAACTTTAAGGTGAGTTTGAGCGGAATATGATACCACTGAGACACTTAGCATTTTGATCTGATAACCGCTTATAACTCGAAATTCTTCTTTGTGCTATGCAATCATCAAAGTTGACCACCAAACCATACACAGTAAGGACATTTGGATAGACGAGGGAGGAATTACTGTAAATATTGTACAATACAGTAGATACAAGTGGCTTTAGTGGCTACTTATCAGGCACACAGAGTAGTTGACACTTCAATTATTAGATAAGGATCTTCATTTCGGAAAATTGTTTTTTTTCATTCGTAATTAAAGACGATTTCCAGTTCGTACTGCGCACTAACGAAAGTTTGCTTCGGTTTTTCGTTTTGTTTCATGTAAGGCATCACCAAATGTTAACATTTCCCAGCTACTTACATAAAGTAAATACAAAGTTTCAAAACAACCGCCATTATAGATACAAAGCGGTCAAAGCTTCAGGCTTCGTTCTTTCTCATGTCACTTCAGTGATGGAACAATTTCCCAGGTGTAAAAATCAATGCCTCTGTTAACAAAAGAATTTGAAGGGCCTCAAATAAAAGGTATGTGGTTAGTTACTATTTTCTACGTCGATGGCCATGGATTAATTGCGTTCAGTATAATTACCTGCCACTTAATAGAAAGTTGTTTGAGCTATGCAGTGATTATTATTACTATTTTGCTTGTGTTGTTGCCTTTATGTTGTTGCTTTGAGGGGGACAACTAAGAAATGTACAAAGATTTATAACGAAAGTGCACATTTATTGTTTTGCTCATTAAAACGTTTGTTTTTAACGTCTTCGTTGCCGTCGACCTATTTTTAAAGAAAGAAAACAGTCCACGTTCGAATTTACATTACATTTAGTAATCATAAAATATCATATAGAGATTTTTTGTTAATTTAGCCAAGCCCGGTCGGTTTGTTCAAAGCCCAAAGGCCACTTTTTGTTTATATTGTTTGACCTTCTAAGTTCAGTTTAATTTATCTCAAACCGGCACAAAAGAAAACCAGCAGTGAAAACATTTGTATGCAGTGCAAGAAAAATTGATGCTTTGGTTAAATTAATAATAGTAATAATAAAGAATTATTTTTATATACAGGGCCTCACTGCTTTCGTCAATTTTTGTTTCTTATCTGTCAAGCAGAAATTCCATTCAAACAAGAAGTAGATACTTAGCCCGATTGTATTAGCAAATGCGATAAATATCTCATGAAAAGAAGCATTTATTTATAATGGACATTATAAAATCAATCTCTTTTTAATTTTACATGCAGCTTGGATAATTTGTAGTTTTACTTATTGTTAAATACACGAAACGAATCAAAACGAGAATGACCATGCATGTGTAAAGTCCATGAATGTGTAGTACTGTAGAAAAAAAAAATTAAATGAAATAAAAACAACAAAAATTATGCCTGAGTGTTTACAGCTTCTTATCAACCTCATGATTTTTTTAGGCTTCTTCCACATAGCCCTTGTGGTTCTTTCTTTCACTTTTTCTTCCTTTGATTTTCCTTCAGGGGCAAAGCTGTTTGACAGTATCCTTCACTGCCTGTCTGAAACTTCTGATCTTCCAACAATAAAGAACCGGATTTAAGGTCGAGTTTAGGTACACAAGAGCCGCTGAATATCCCCAAAGAGCATGAAGAAATGTAGATGATCCATTTACTGTAACTATAGCTATAACTATACTATAAGGCAAGTAGCAAATAACTAGCGTCAACTGAACCAATAGTGCGGTAGATACTGTTTTTCTGTATCGTGCAATGTTCGCTAGAATTTCTCCTGCTCTGGCTTTTTCCTCGTGGTTCACATGCAATCTTTGGCGCAGCACGGAGTATATTTTTGTGTAGCAAGCCGCTGAAATCAAGAGACAGAGTAAAATTATCCCGTAGCGAAAGCTGAACGGGATTTCATACTTCCAAATGGTAAATGAGGCAAACACGATGCTTGAGATCCAAAACGAAATCACAAAGGCTCGTGTCCGCACTACAGTTACAATGTGTCTGTATCTTACTCCTGATAACAGAGCAAGAAGTCTGTCGATGCTGATAGCAGCCAACGTCAAAAGAGACACCGAGCAAAGGATTGTGAAAGACACCGTGGAAACAGCAGCAGAGTAAAAACAAACTTCCAGCCAAGGTTGGCGATCTCTTTGTAATCCCAGTGTCGTTGAGTAGAGAGCAGCGCTAGGTTCCGATATCAATCCAACGAGGAGATCAGTTGTAGCGAGTGAACAATACAGAAGTTTTGATGGAAGATGAAGAAAACACTCCTTTCGCGATGCAACCAGTATAAGTGTATTCCCTAGAAAAGCGGTTACTGAGAGGAAATAGTGAATTACCGAGAGAACAAGCGGGTGGTTTCCCAATGATTGGTCTGTGCAATACAGATTTTGAATGGATCCATATTTTTCCTTGGTGGAGTTTTCCATTTCGTTTATCCCTGCTTGTGTGTTATGCGAATTAATCTTGAGTCATCTGCGACTGTGGCTGAATCGACAAACGTTATGTAATGTGAGCTTTGACTTGAAATGGTGTCTGCTTATGCCAATAATGGGATTTGTGGGTTTCAGATTCCCAAACATCTGTGAATAACAACGCGTCACCTTGTAAACCTCAAGATCCACTTCTTTTTGAAAATCGCCTCTTTTACTCTATTATTGGTGAGCCATCTTTGATGGAACTTATTAGAACTGATTGTTATCCGTGTATGTTTGCTATATTCTGTTTTGATTCAATCTGCCTCATCAACAAGAGATAATAAAATCGCGATAATAACTTTTTGTTTTTCGGATGTTTTATCATCAATAATTGATGAGAATATTTCAAGGTCCAAAAACTTTTAAAAGGATTTCTTTAAGCTAACAAACATTAAAAGCTCGGAAGTGCTGTCTTTCTTCATTAATAAGATACTTTTAATTAAAACATTCCGCCTCTTAGATCAATTTTCATTTTGAGTTCTGTAATACACGTATCTTTTATCCAAACGAGAATATATATATTATAATATATATTTTATCTTCAGGCTCTATTTTGCTTTGTCAAGATAGGACAAAATTATTTTACGTTTATTTTGAGTAATACAGGTAAACTTCATTTTCAATAATCAGTGAGTACCTAGTACCAAACCAACTGGATTTCTAGTATTTGATTCTAAGGCCATTGCTGTATTGATCATGACTATATTTATCTGCACTTTGAACAATGACTGTAAATTTCTTTCCTCAGAAAATGTCGCCTTTGATACAAAATTTTGTGTTTTTAGTTGTTTGCTTACGTTAATACACATGCATGAAGTCTATGACAAGTAATGGGATCCTGTCTGGATTTCTGCCTTCCATCTAGCTACAATACTATTTATGACGGCTATTGTTAGAAATGATATGTCAATGTTAAAAAAAATGGAAAGGTACCTTAAAGTATTTATATGTCGTGTTCATTAAAGATACCGCAGAATAAATAAATAAATACGAAGAAAAAAAATTACATCTTTCCATTAAGGTTTCTGTCAAAAGATCCGAGTCAACTTTTCATGAGTTAAATTTATTTAAGAGAACAGTTTTGAAATATTGTAGCACTTATATAGACCATTGCTTCTTGCAA
>CM042756.1:8307070-8314570 GCA_022496165.2 Catalaphyllia jardinei
GGATGGATGGATGGATGGATAGATAAATGAATGAATAAATAAAACATTTACATAGCGCCATTTTCCATCAATTGTCCATGGCGCTTTACAATACTCTAAAACCCTAAAAATTAAAATCCTAACAATTAAATGCGTTATATAACACAAAAAGGCTACAAATAAAAATGTAAAAACTACAAGTAAAAAACTATAAATCAAATGCACCCTTAAAAAGTCTTTAAGACTAGCCTGATGATAAAGGCCTGATCTGGAGTGGTAGTTCATATGATGTCATAGCACGCCTTAAAACTTTCTGTCCCGCTCTCTGATATGGTGTCAAGATTGTCCCTTGCGAAAAAATTAGTAATAATAATAATGCCCTACATCATTTTAAGGACAGAAAGTCAATACATTAATTTTCTGGCTGATTCAGGGGTTAGACACTTACGAGTCCACTTGCTTGTAACATGTAGGCGAAACATTCGATGACTTTTCAAGGATTTTCCAGGACCCTACTTTGATTTATAGACCTTATGCAAAAATGGCTGCTTTAAAACAAAATAGCCTCACTAACCTCGTTCGGGATAAATTCTTTACAATTTTTGTCTCAAACGCGAGGTTAGTGAGGCTAATTTAAATATGAACAAAAGAATAATATGAAGGGAGCCATTTTTACATAGGGTCTATATGAATTTACCTTCAAACAAGCAAAATGTTTGTGTTCAAAGCTATGTTTTGGGTACATTTATAAATACTTGCACATGCAGAAATGCCAGACAAGGGGAGCTTGAAACCACGTGCTAACCAAACATTCACTGTGCATTAGTGGCTCAATGGACATGCGCGAAAGTAACGAGAGAGCAATTAAATGGGAAATAAACGAGTGTTTTCACACATTTTGTAAGAATTTCAAGAATTGTATATTCTGTACGCCTGAACATTTGTTTTCATTTACTAATAAAACTTAAAAGCGCTGATGTTTTTCGATTCTGCTCAATAAAAAAATCAAGAATATTCAAGAACCAGAGCCAATTTCAAGTACTTTCAAGGCCTTTAAATTGGACTCCTGAAATTCAAAGGTCTTCAAGACGCATATTAACCATGAAGTGAAAATATTAGAGTAAACTAGATGTTATTTCTCAATTTGTTGAAATTTACTACTTTTTGATTTGAAAATATCACTGTAATCAACATTGACTAGTCTATCGTCATTCTCTGGCCTCTTTTGACCAAGAAATATCCCGGATAAGCTAACTCTACTGAATATTTATCTCTAAATACACTCAAAGGTACACTTCTTTCGCCAGGTGCTATGTTGTACATTTTTGCTTGCTCAGTACCTTCGAGAAAGCCTGTAGCAGTTAACACAGTCAATATTTTTCTACAGTAAGGTTGCAAAGTCTAAGGTTTTCAGCAGTAATGACACTGTGTTTATACCACAACTGTACTCTGGACACAAGATGTACTCTGGAAAGTAGCATGAAATTTTCTGATTTCATCAGTAATGGTTGCGCTATATGCATTTTTCTCATTCTGATATTGATGCTGTAGTTTGCCAGTCTCTCTTGTCTCATATGGTCTGCTGATTCATTTATATTTTTTCTATCTGATATTGATGTTGGTTGAACAGTCTCTTTTCTCCACATTCTGCTAATTCATTTGCGATCTGTTGTCTTTGATACTAAGATTGGTTGCCAGTCTCTTTGTTCTAGATTCAGAAGATTCATTTAGATTAATTATTGACAGTGATCGCATTGCGTAACTCTACGTGTCATGTTCGCGTCCCCTCGTGCTCAGTTAATCTAGATCTCTCGTTCTTGTTGCGTGCGGTCTCATCGTTAAGTTCTGTTTTGTTTTGTCGTCTTCTTTACCACGCTACCCGCCGTCATTTTACCATGCCTAATAGCCCTCGTGTTACTCGCGGCAGTCTTCGCCATTTGAGCCCTGATTTCGACTGGGATCTTTTGGAACAACCAACTTCACATCTCAATGCGACCAACGCAGACGCGTAAGAGGAAAATTTACCCAGTTTACAGTTTACCGCTGACTCTAAAGGCAAGGACAAGAAAGAGAGGAAGGAAAAAAAGGACAAAAAGGGAGCGATTCCGAAAACTACGCCTGCCTCGAGCTCCTTGCCTGAATTTTCCTCGTGTTTGCAGTACGATCAAGCGAGAACGCCTCCAAACACACAAGACGAAATAATTCGTCTTCAACTCGTCAAAGACAATCACGACCGCGAGATACGCAAATTAGAATTGCGTCTCCAGTTGGCACAACTAGAGAAGAAGACGGTCGGCTCAACACCGCGTCAGAAGCATCTAACAGCAAATCCCTCGGTGACATGAAAGCCCCGCAGAAAATAGTTAATCCACAGCAATGGTGAGGTTGTACCATTACAAAGTTCTTCGCTCTATCGAGCTTGGCTTACTGCAATGGGGAGACAGCTTCGAGCCATTTAAGCAGTCCTTTTTTCTACCTACCTGTCTTCTCACTGAAGTTCCACACAAGGCTGTTAAGCCCTCTTCCAAATCGCCCGCCACGTCATTTGAATCTCCGTGTACCGTCGCACGTCACCAAATTTGTGACGCATGGAGCTGGTACGACGACTGCTCGTCATCCGATTGCCCCAAATCACATATCTGCGTCGTTTGTAAACGTCCGGATCAGTAAGTGCCCCGCTGTCCAAAACGAAAGTTTCCTGTCCCGCCGCGCCGCAGCGATACAGCTTCTAAGGACTGACTAGACCTTTCTCCAACTGAATTCTCTACCTCCACCAGCCAGACCTTTGATCAACCTCCAGACTCTCCTGCCTCCGATATGACTGGCTACCGTCACTCCAGTCCTGTCCCATGTTGTCCTTTGAAATCCTCTCTCATTTCGCATCTGATTACGCTACACGCTCAGCTGCGGAAAGCATCTGGCCCAAACGCATTTACTCTCCGCCTTCTGGTACCCTCGCAACTTAATATTCGTGAATGACGGGGTCGCTTAGCAACCTACCCAGATACGCAGCTCTGTGACTTTCTCGAATTTGGCTGGCCAGTTGGCTACTCTAACGACACAACTCCTATTTCCTCGACACGAAATCATGGCTCCGCGCTCTCCCTCCCAGAGGTCATCGACGCTTACCTCGCTCGCGACGTGCGAACCTTTCTTGTCCAATCCACTCTCGCACGCTCTTACGACCTCCCCCCTTCAGATCGCCTACAATCGAACGGGAAAACCACGTGTGGTAGTCGACCTCAGTTTTCCGCAGGGATATTCGGTCAACGCTGGAATTCCTGCCGAGTGTTATCTTGGTGAGAAATTTAAACTACGTTTACCCGGGGTCGACGCCCTGCTAGACATCATTCGTATTAAAGGCCGCCATTGTCACTTGTTTAAATTGGACTTAAGCCGAGCATACAGACAACTGCGCATCGACCCACGAGACTACCATCTTCTTGGTTTTAACCACCGTGGTTCCTTTTATTTCGATATCGCCCCTACCTTCGGTCTTCGGTCTTCTGCCATGATGTGCCAGCGCTCTACCAATGCCGTCACCTTTATGTTCCAAGAATTAGGCACGAACTACATCGATGACTTTGGTGGTGCTAAAACTCCAGAAAAGTCATCTGCTGCTTTCAAGACATTGGGTTCCCTCCTGGCCGACTTGGGCCTGGATACCTCGCCTGACAAAGCGACCCCACCAGCCACCGTTATGGTTTTCCTTGGGGCCTTGGTCAACACCGACGAAGTGACTGTTTCTGTTTCGCCTGAACGCCTGCAGGAGCTCTTTAGCCGGTGCTCGTCATCTGGGAACGGACAAGGATGCAAGGAGAGGTAGTTCTGCCTTCCAGGCCTCCCAGGCATCTAGTAGTGGGCCTGATATGGGTTTGTACCAATCAAACCCGAGTCTCCACAGCTCTTGCAGAATAAACTTAGCCCTCAGTACGAATGGCGCTACCAGTCCAAGGGGATCAAAGCTGGTTGATGTCTGCTTTAGAATGCCTCGCTTGGTTGGGGCTAACTGCTTTGGATCTACTTTAATCTCTAGAGTGTCCTGCTCCACGTTCCACAGCACTCCCAAGGCTCTCTCAACTGGAAGGCTGTCCAGATCCAAATCAAGTGGCTGCGAGATCCCAGAGCTACTGAGGATGTCTTTGGGAGGTAGCTGAGCTAGCACATTCCGACTATTACTCATAAACGTAGTTAATCGAAAGCCACCCCTTGACAGAAGCTCAACAAGCTGGAGGCCAAGCTGGGCTGCCTCGTCTTCAGAAGGCAGAGACTTCAGGAGGTCATCCATGTAGAAATGTCTTAGGACTGTACTGACCGCTTCTTCACTGCAAGTGGCTTTGTTATCAATGGCGGTTTTCTTCAGGCAATAATTGGCAGAGGTTAGGCTCGACTTTGTACCAAAGATCATGGCTTGCATCTGGTAGACATCACGAGGACGATCTCTATTTGGACCTCTCCAAAGGAATCTCAGTGATGGTTGATCCTTCCCGATAACTCGTACTTGGAAGAACATTGTCTCAATGTCTGCAATCATAGCAACAGCATGCAGTCGGAATCTCATGATCACACCCACGAGGGAGTTCAGCAAGTCGGAGCCTGACACCAGTTGATCATTCAACGAAGTTCACAGCATGGTGTGGCAGGTACCAAGTGCTCTTGCGTTCCTTAGTAGCGATCTCTGTGGGAGATAACTTTCTAGCATAGTCCTTGGCAATGTACGATTCAACTGTGTCATAATAAGCTTTGGCTCTTTTACTATCCTTATCTAAGCTTCGCTCCAGATTTGTAAGCCTTCTCTCCGCTAGTGGCCAATTGTTTGGGAGCACGACTTCTTCACCCTTCCAAAGAAGACCGGTTTCGTAATGGCCCAAGTCAGCTCGAATCATGGCTTCGGTAACCTGCACTCCAATAAGTAGGCCTATCTGATCAGTAGACACAGCAGGGATGTCTAAATCTTCAAGGTGTTTCCAGGTTTTTCTAACATTTTCCTTGACGAGTCTTTGTGGTGGGACATTTAATTTAGGGACTGTCTAAGCAGGATGGATCTGAACAGGTAGGTTCACAGCTTATTTCCCGGTCGGTGTCACAAGAAGACTGACTGCTCTAGAGCTCCGTGGTGTTCCATTATTTTCAATGTTTCCTAGGCAAAGTAGTTGTTCTGGTCCTTCGAGATTCAGCTTGTCGGCAATGTCTCTTCTTATCAACGTGTCTCAACTACCGTCATCCAGAATAGCAAACGTCTCACTCACTGCCACCCCACCTTGTATTTTGACAGGGACAACTTGGAAATAAACCACTCTGTCATTGGCGGTGAGGGAGTTGGTGTCTGCCACGTACGGGAGGGGGGTTGTCTTGAAACCGTGGCGGCTGGGTTTATGGGTCCTGGCTAGGCAGTTGCTGAGGTGCACGTTCATAGTGTAACAGACTGTGATGATGTCTCTTACTGTTAGCAACTTGACAATGAGTCTTGTTCGAGCATTCATTAACTTGATGTCCCTCTTTGAGACATCTGTAAAGTGGGTGAGCTTGATTGCAGCATAAGCAGGCTGGTGACTTCGATTCTTTTGGGGGTTCTTCTCCATTTTGCTGTGGGTCCGACTTGATGTGCAGTATAGAAGAACTTAGGGGTGGATCCCGTTTTGGTGGTTTAGATCTGTTAGGTAGGGAACAATTCACTGACTCCTCATACACCAGGTGTTGTCTCGCTCTAACCTGTTCTGAAAGCCATCGGTCTAGGTCAAACAAGTTAGGCCTTCCCTGACTTTCGTGTTTCTGAACTTCCATCGCCCACTTGGATTGCAAAGGCCCAGGGAGCTTTTGAACAGCAACGAATCTGTCTGTGAAGGGTGACTACGGTTGACCTCAGTGTTTGGTATAGCTTTGTAACGCCAGTCTGATCTTGAGGGCGCGGGGATGGTATGACCTGAAGGGCAGCGATGGCCGCACGCACAATCTTTCCTGAGTCAGCGAATCTCGCTTTGAGCGTTCTGAGAGCTAATATGTAGTTTGCGCCATTTTCTCCAAGGAACTGGATTTCGGACTCTGCAGCACCAGTGACGGTATTCTGAAGATAAGCTAAACGCTGGCTATCATTCAGGAAGGGCTGATCATGCACGATACTTTGAAATCTTCCGATCCACAAAGGCCAATGGAGGGGTGAGCCCTCAAATTTTCCAAGGTCAATTTGGCATCTGGAGGGGGTCCTGGCATAAGACCCCATCCTGGGTGTGGCTGCGGTAATGTTCCTGATAAACTGGGTCTCGGTGACACACCCTGACTGGGTACAGTCCAGCCCCTCCAGGGGGATTTTTGTGTAGCTGGTGTACTAAACTGTTTCGGGTGAGATGAGACTTGACTGGGTAGAGTCCAGCCTCCCCATGGGGGGTTTTGTGTGGCTGGCGTACTAGTCTGTTCCATGTTAGGTGTGACTTGATTGGGTATGGCCCAGCCCCTCCAAGGGGAGTTTTGTGTAGCTGGTGTACTAATCTGATCTGGGTTAGATGGGGACTTGCAACATACTACAGGAGTGGGAACTGAGTCGGTTACTGATGTAACTGTTCTAGGATGGGTAAGAGAAACTTTGGGTGTGGTACAGCTTGTAGCTGGAATTGTGGATAAATTACTTGTGCTGGTTGTATTAGATACTCTATTCTCAATAGCGGTTATGGGCGGCTGTGTTACCTGACTAGTTTCAACATTACTTAGCTGATGTACAGTTGATGGTAAGCTCGGAACAACTGAGGTTTCGCTCTTAGAGTTGTCATAACGAAATGATTTGTCAACACTCTCTTCTAAAGGATTCGAGGGTTCTGGCACCAACACTATATCCCCTTCTTTCACGAGTTTGGCGTCCAACGTAGCTCGCTCGGTATAATATATCTCAATGTTGTCGAAGCAGTCATAGACAGGGACTAGGATCTGCTCCATCCAATACTCCGGTTCATCGTCATCGGGGTTGAGTTCAAACAAGGTCTGATTAATATCCTCTAATTGAGATACCGCTTTTTCCAGGTTCAACTTTAATGAAGCAATTGTTTCTTTGCTTAACCGTTTGTTAATTTGTCGATTTATCTGCTTGACTAACCTTGTAATGTGGGCTTTCTTTCCACGCCGAGTTCCTCGAATATGTGTTCTTTTTTTGTCTGCGGGAACTAAGTCCTATTTTGGAAGAGTCCGCTGACCTAAGGGCGGTCGGCAACAGAAGCGATACATGGAACATCAGTTGAAAGCAAATTTGTCTGCACAGAACATCTTATAAAAATCTACACCTACAGATTATTTCCAATGGTAAGAATATTATACAAAGTGGAAGAAGTCCAAAACTTGATATCTTCTATGTGATGATAAATGACAGCAGTAAGTGACATTGTTACACATTGCTTACCAGCATTTTCACCAAAGAGTACTTAGTTTCCTTGACTGTAGTTAGCACATATTGTTCTTGTTGCTTGTAGAAAATCATTTGTGAAAATCAAAACATCACATTATTCCACATTTTGTATTGTTGCTGCAACAACTTGT
>CM042756.1:8319570-8332222 GCA_022496165.2 Catalaphyllia jardinei
CGGATTCAAATTAAATTTCACAAACTTTTCTCGACCCGTAAGTTTAAGGCAATTTAATTAAGCTGATGAAATTGATTGAATTAATGTTCTTCTCCAAGCAAACTGTTCCAATGTAATGAATAAAAAAAAACTGCTTAGTGACAAAAATTTTCAAATTTCTTGAACAATGAGAAAGCTCCCAAATGTTAAATAGTTTTTCGAGCGATGGAAGTTTCTTGAACGAAATATCTTCCCGGCCAGCGCAGCAAATTTCTCGAGCAATGAAGGTGGTCGAATGATATGTAATCAGTTCCGAGCTACGAAGCTCCTTGAATATTCTCGCAGCCGAGAAATTTGAAGACAGTGACCTAGAGTTCCCCGACTTTGACCATTGAAAACTCACAACAAGAGAAATACAAAAACAATTAGACAGGTTTAAAAATTGAGTAAATGTAGTCAGAAGTTGACGTAGTCGATAAAAGGTGTTGTTTTTTTGGCACTGACTTGTATATTTTGGCAAAACGTTTGGGCTAACTCTTAAGATGTTAAGCGCGATTAAAAAATAAAGCTATTTAAAAATGAAACATTGCGCGTGTTGTATGCGCGTCGCTCAAGAGAATTTTGGAGTCAGTGCGTGAAATCTGGGATGACCATGTTGTTATTCCCATGAAAGCGTTTGGGTCTTTACAGACATTGCAGCCTCTAGAAGAAGCCCCTGATGGTAATCTGCGCCATGTCCGATAACCTCAACATTTTCAAAATCCCTGTGATGACATTCGTAGACATGGCACGAACGTTTGGAGTTATGATCAAACATCAAGGCAGCGTTTTTGTGCTCAGAAACCCACTTCTTCAGTGATCTTCAGTTTCGGTCTGGCCATTTTACACAAAATCCCACTGATTGCAATTAATTTTGTATACTATGGACGGTCGGTTTCATAATGCTGCTTTGGTCGAGGAAAAAGACTATTGACGGTTACCCAAGTTGTTTAATTAACATTTACCACAAAATTCCGGAAATTTCGGTCAGAATTAATGCTAATGGAAGTCAATACTAGCTCGACCGACGGGGAAATTTTCGAAATAAACGGAACGTATACGTAATGAAAGGTAGTTCAAAATTCCTTACCAAAATTTCCGAGTGGAAAATGTGCTACCCATTTACGATCTTGGAATATTTTGATCAAGCATGCTGAGCTAGGCTTAGTCTCTTCCGGCAAATTGGTCAAATGGTGACGCAACCTACCATCAGGAATTTTTGTTTATCATTTGCATAAACCGCAAATGAAACATTTTTTCTGTTTAAATAGCAAAGAAACACAATTATATCGCAGCAGCGAGAATATTAACAAGCAAAATGTCTAATATAAAGAACAATTACCGTGCATGTGGGTTTTTAATATTGGTACAGTTCGAAGCCCTCCTATAAAAAAAACAACAGCGTGAAACATGAACCACGACCGCTAGGTTTTCTCATTTAATTTCCTTTCCTTTCCTTTCCTGACTCTACATATTAAATTTAAACAAGAGATTTTGATCTAGATTCCAATCCCTTGGTTTTTAGGCCGATTGGTGTACTGAAAAAATTAATACCAAGAGGAAATTCAAAAATAACATAATATTTTACGTCGCCGTCGTCAAAACTTAAGGTTCCTAATAAGGCATCTCACCTGCTGGTATGACATAGCGTTTTTAATTAATCTTTGCACCGCATGAATAATCTTGATTTCTATCGAGTAAGTCTATCAGGTCCGCTATCTCTACCTCATAATTTATATACGTGTCAGTCCTTACATCATTATAATACTCCTTAGTCAAAATAACTTTCAAAGCAGGTAGTAAATGGAATATTTATTCTTTAACGTGAAGGGAGAAGTTGACAAGTAGGCCTATTAGCCAGACGCATTTTCTCTCTTTGCATAGTAAAGGTGTCTTGATTATCAAAATCAATGAATTTCTTTGCTTTTTTAGTTGTTTTCTGCTGACGAAATTTTGGCAAAGGAGACAAAATGTTTGACATTTGACATTTCTTGTGTTTCTATCAACTTTCCGAGGAAAACGTGCTGACGTGTAGGGCAAATGAACTCTGTATGTGGGAGCTTAAGGCCGTAGGCGAGTGTTTTCACAGCTATTTCGAACTCTTCCAAGCGTTCATGAGTCTTTCTGTGACTCGACCGAAGCGTCTTTTAGGGAATTTCAACGTAAAAAGAACGTAAATCACTTGCTTAGCTCGATCAATCATCAAACTCTCTTTGCTCCCGTCACAAGCGTGTGTGCAGGTCTTTGTTATTGTGTGTTTTTATATGCATGATTTCCAATTCACGCTTTCTGGCAGGATATTAGAACTGAATCAAAACTAAATAAGACAAAGCAACAATAAGTACTTTCGATATGGGACTAAAAGTGAAAGACCTTTTTAATTTCAACACGTCTTGTTGTTCGTCGTAAATTGAATTTTTCCGATTCCGAAATTTCAATGACGCCATACCTAAGTTATAAACCTGGAGGACTAACAAACAAACCGACTAGCCAGTACTAAGTGCTATGGTTTAAAGACAAGATCGTTTTGTGAATACTGTCTGTAAATAAAATGGGCGTTTTACTAAATTCCTGTTAAAAATTAGTCAAAAGCCAATGGCTATAGGTTCTCGATTAAATCAGACATCGTTTTGCTCAAGGCATGTATAACGGTTCACAATGTTGCATCTCCAAAAAACCAATATTCATTTAAATTTTAGAATTTAAGTTCAATACATGGTGCATCATAAGTGCAGTATTATTAAACGCTACCTTCTGGCCAGTCGGTAAGACACGGGCAATCTTCTTTACCAGCAGGTCAGTGAGCACCTAGCAGTCTGAAAAATAACGAGTGTTTCTTTGCAAATGCCTTATATCACCAGTAGGTTCTGAAAATATCTTCATGCAAATAAGTCATTCATACCCGAGACACTCCAACCCGTATTCTTGGAAACCTTAAAAATGCTAATAGATCACGATCAAGAAAACGCCGCCACTTCTTTTTTGACGTGGGATAGCAAGTAACTGACCAATCCTGATTATCAGTTGGCTTTTATCTTTATCAGCTGCCCATCGATGTATAGTAATAAGAACTAATTAAGGTCGTTGTTATTGAAATCCCCAATCACCAAGATAGGATGAAAGTGGCTTTAGATCATTAATTGTGTTCCACTACGTCTGCTGAAACAATTCGTCGTTGAGAACTTAATAAGGCTTTAAGCTTTTTGCGTTGCAGGAAGAAAAAAAAAAAAAGGTTTTGTGTAAATACACTTTCTTCCTATTATGATGCATCAAAAGGGAGGTTTTCATTCAACTTCCTGTTACTTCCTTACGCAATTCAGCTATCGCCAACTCAAAATTTTCATTATTGTAAGTAACTTCTGCGCGAATTAATCCCCCTAAGCAGACTTGCGTGCAGAGCGCAAATCGCATTAGCGTATTGGATGCTATCTAAAGCCATCGATGCACTGTCTAAGAGCAAGACTCTTGCTAAGAGGGATTGCTTGCGTACATGTGAGCTTTCGAGATGAATGGGCGGCGTTGCAAAGAAGAATCAACTTTTTTCCTACCAAAATGCTCTGTCTTATTCAGCGCAATCCAATTACAATTAAGGGAAGACATCCTTCTGTAAATGTATTGTTAAGCATCGGTTTGTGCTATAATTAAGTCAATTTTAAGAGTGTGGGTGTCGACGTTTTGGGAATTGGTCCGGAATCCATTTGGTATTGTTGTTGTTTTTTTTAATTTACGCGTGAGTTAATAAATAGATTTTGGGTGATGATATCAGGAGATATGCAGTCTAATAAACCATCAGAAATAGTTTACCACCAAAAAATTCTGGATGTATGAACGATATCAATGTAATCGCCAAGCAACAATCGTCATAGCCGGCCTAATTGGCTTCTAGTGCGCCGGAATGTTAAATGCTCGGTGTTTAATGCCGAGGTGAATATTGCTGGATATTTGAAACAGCTGCTGATGTTGACTGCCAAACTAATGACAATATGCTGCGATTTCAGGCAAGGCAAAAGCAGGAAATCTTAATCCTGTTCACATTAAATCGCTTAGTTTTTGAATTTCTCCTCAACCGTAAATTCTTAATAGTAGAGAACAAAGACTTTCACGCTCGAAAACTTTAAGACTGTAAAATATTTTCTTTTTTATTCCATTGTTGGCATAATTTTGACTAATAATGATGTCGATGACTTTTTTTACTCGATGCGTGTCCCTGATTTTCAAATGACATTGAACACATGGCCTCCCAACTAACTAAGAGTAATTCCAGTTTCAAACCCAAGCATTGAAACTGTAATTGTTTCAAATACTCTGATTTCGTTTGAATCGTCTGCGAGTGGAACGATATATCTGCAAATGTTGGCGGCCACCTTAATCTGTTTAAGGAAGCTCTGAAATCGTTTTTGCGTATTTTAGAATCTAAATTTTTTTATCACCTATTTGTATTTACAATGGCAACTTCCTCATTAGCTATTTCATACTCATTTTATTTTAAGGAGTTGAATGAAGTCCTGTAGTTAACTTTTGATTTCTGAGAACATGGAATTTAAACGAGGAATCTATCAGCTTTTAAAATGAACTGAGTGCATGTTAACAATAGGCAAGCCTCACGAACTTTGTCATTTCGATTGCGACACGGTATTTTGCTCTAGGTTTTAGCCAATTTTTCTTGCGGTATTGCGGCATTGCCGGCTACCCCCCCCAATCTACAACCCCCCGCCCCCGCCGGCTACGACGAAAAGACACACCAGGCCATCGTCGCTTTACAACGATGCGACACGGCCAAAGCGTAATTATTACAGCTAAGGTTCATTATTTTAAAGCAAAAGCTGCTCTGTATCTCGACTGAAACAGCAGCGGGAATATCGGTTCACAACTGTCGCGTAAGCGCGTAAGAGCTAATAACTGCTAAGACGAACCTCTAGCTTCGGAGCAGACTCATCTTGAATCGAGTCCCACGCATTGAGGGGCAAACAGCGAGTCGGCCGAGCGAAGCAATCCGGCGACAGGAAGCTCACGCGCGTGTACCCGAGAATTTGGTACTCAAACGTGATTCGCTGTTCGCAGACAACTGAACCTAAGCGCAAAGATCACTTCGCCAATGTTCGTTCGTGGCTATGAAGGATAAAACATAAAATAAGAGTAGAATTGCTGCGAAACTACCGAATAATAAAGCTTCGATGGCGGATGAAGAAAGGCGCGGATCGATGTTAAAACATAAAAGGATCGATGTGCTTAATTAGGTGAAAATAACATAGAATATTTAATACAGAAGAACTATAGTGTATATTGCTTGTGCGTCATTTAAGGCAGCGACAAAGTTCTGCTTTCCCTTGAAAGAAAGTTATTCCGCCCACGGTACAGTTTGCCAAATCCAACTTTGAGGACGTGAGGATTTTGGAGAGTCTATTGTCATACTGCCTTATTGAAAGTGAATATCAGGTGGAACGTCAAGGAAGAAAGCATTTGTGATATATGAGAATTGGAGTACAAATGGAAATATTAGCCTGAAATGTCAGTTATCTCCCGCCCTTAGGCTTAGGGCAGCAGGCGACTCAACTGATTAAGGTTGAAGGTTTAAAGACACTTAAATTGCAATCTGTATACGTGATCTTTGTATCTAAACCGCACAATGTACACCAAGGTTTATTTATCTTAGTTTGGGCAATCTACATTATTTGCTAACTTGTGCAAATAATCTTGAGTAAAACTGTCAAATAGAGTGCCAAAAAATCCTTGTAAGCCATTAAAAAAGTAAAAAGAAATACATACGGATAAGGAATAAGGAATAAGCGTCTATCAGGCTCAGCAAGCGGCAAAGTGCTTCGCAAAGTTGTTGTAAAAAGCAGATGTCTGGCTTCCTCATAAAACTTCCGTTCTTACAAGCAGTGTTAAATCGCAAACAATCCAATCTGCTCGAACGATCCTACCAACGAAGGCTGGTATATTTTGACAAACATTTTCTGTAAGTTTGTTCGTGAATGCTTATTAATTTGAAAAAAAAAAAAAAAACTCCAGACCAGAGTTATCAGTGAACAGTACTTTTTTGTTGCTCAATTTCTGACAAGTTTTACCGTTCGTGGTTAAAACTGCAGACTAAATATGAGCAATATTTGCGAATAAAAGTTTCGTCTTTTCTTATGATTTGGAAAACTACTTAAATGATGCCACGCAATGGCATTTTTCCGTATTTCTTTTAGTAATTAAACAACCACCACTCTTAGATCAATTTGCCATGCATTCATTTCCTAGTAAAATATTGGCAAGTTTAGGATTCCCTTTTTTTTTCTAAGTGAAACAAATTGAATAGCGTAATGTCCTTCAAAATGTGTAGTCCCCAGGTTGAATGTTTTTTTTTGTTCGATTCTACCGTAAAGATCTGTGTCAGTTAAAGATGATTTCCAGTGCGTACTGTGCAATCCCGGCACGCTGATTTCTATAATATTATAAGTCTCACTCGATTGGATGCGAATTGATGCCACTCCTTCTTCAACAACTTCACTGGTTTCTACAATTGCCAAATTGTTTTTTCAAGTGATATGAGAAGAACAAAGCATAACGCTTCGCATCCTATAATGGCTGCTGACATGAAACTTTGAATTTACTTCATTTAAGTAGCTGCGAAATGTGATGTGATGTCTTACATGAAATAAAATAGTCAAGGTAACCAAACTCTCAAGAGTGCGCAGTACAGACTGAAAATCATCTTCAGTGAGCACACATGATTGAATGAGGTTAGGTGTGATATCTAAAATACGAAGACTGAAGCTGATAGCTCTAGCTAACTTACCTTACATTTTACTTTCAGTGACGACTTCATTCTTTGGTGATATTTGCGCTTGACTGCTAACCAAAAAATCCGTACTTGTACAGCTTTGGGCCCACGTTCAACAAATGACAAGATAACAGAAATGACCAATTTATTTTAGAAGACACGGCTGCAAGGATTCATGGTAGTTGTAACCATCCTTTTTGACTGGATATCAAAGTAATCTGAGGCCATTATTTGAAGTTCACAGCATTTGAATTGAGAACTTTATGGGTATCTGTGTCTTCCAAGCTATTGAAAGAAGCGTCTTTTTGCTCAAACAGGCAGTGATGATGACATGTCACGTCCATTGGTTGTGGTGGATAGGTGGCAGGGTAGAATAAATAAAGATTCATACTGCAGGAGTCTTCTCTTCTGAAAAGGGGCATAATTCATAAACGATGACCTTCGAGTATCAAAGTTACAAATAAAAGATTAAAAACAAAGCAAAACTTGAAAAGGAAATAAGAAACAAAAAAGAGATGTCGTCAGTGACAGGTCGCAGAGCATTTAAGCTCAAAAGGAATATGGCGTACATAGCCCTTAAAGTCGTTAATTAACACAAAGTTAAGCATGTTTTGACTAAGCTTTTAACCTCTCCAGTGTAGTTTCCAATTTTTGTTTTGAGGGCATGACTATTGTTAGGCGTTTCTTTTATAAGCAAATACATCATCTGAAATATCAAGAAAACTCTCGTTTCGGATATATGGGACTCAGATATTTTGATGCTCAAAAATTTCCGAAATGTTCTTTGGAGTGGTCAATGATAAATTTTGAAACTAAACCCAAAGAAAAGTGAACAAATCAGAAAATGGAATTGAAGATAATACATTTTCGCGTAAGTTGTGGGCGCAATGGGATTAAAAGCTTTTATATTCTTCAGCTTAGACACCTGCAACCCATTACCGGTTATAGTTAAAAAAAAGTTAAGCACGTGCATCCAAATACAATGGGTACGAAATCTTTGTATTTAAACTGCACACCAAGGTACATTCATTTCAGTTTGGGCAATGTTAATTGTTTGACAACTTGTACAAATAATTTTCACTGAAACTGTCAAACTAAGGGCTAAAATAATCAAAAACAATCACGAAAGCCATTAAAAGAAACTGAAATCACAAATCGGGCATAAGCGTTTATCAGTGGGAAGTTATCGTGACACTCTCATATTGCAGTCACGGTAGGTAAATGCTTCCGTTTTAAAAACCAGTGCAAAAATCGCAAACTAACGAATCTTCTGAGGAAACCTGGTTTATTTAGATAAACATTTTCAGTAAATTTAAACAAGAATATCTCTCAATTTGATCAAGTTAAAGATGATTTATAGATCAGTTTTACTTGTGAACAGGGTTTTGTCCCTCAATTTCTGACAAGTTTTACTTTCGGTATAATTTAACGAGACCGTGTTTATTCATTCGCCAATACGAATACGAATACAATACCTTACGAATACGATACCTTACATTCTACTTTCAGTGACGTCTTCATTCTTTGCCGACATTTGCGTTGGACAGCTAACAAAAGAACCTGCTCTTGAACAGCTACGTGGCCGCGCTCAAGAAGTGACAAGATAACAAGATTGACCAATAGACCATTTTCGATATATTAAAATTCCACCTTGGCTCCGAGACTTGAGGGAATAAAACAAAAGAAATCACATCGAAGTTAAGTGATGGATAATTAATTTCTTTTGTTTTATTCCCCCAAAGCCTCAGAGCCATGTTAGAATTTTAACATATCGAAAATGGACTATTTTTTTTTTGAGACACGCCTGCAGGAACTCATGATAGTTGTGCCCATCATGTCATGATTCAATGCAGGCGCGTCTTAGAGGGAATTGGTCATTATTTAAATTATAGGATAATAGTAATATTTGTTGCTTTTACGTTTTTGAAAGACAACGCAATGAATTGAGCTTCTTTTTAGTGTATAATGTATAGACAACATCAACAAAAAAGAATAAAAAAGAAAAGTATGTCGTGCCGAGTAGCAGAATATTTAACACCAAAAGAACTATGATGTACATTACTTGCCCTTTGTTAAAAGCGGTGACACAAAGTTCAACTTTTATTACTCGGATTGCTTGGCATCCGCGTAATACAAGTTGAATGAAAGTCGTCAAGAGATATGTTGCTCGTCTTTTAATGCGCTGCTCATTATGAAAGTTTTCAGCCTAACTCTCTTAACTATTCACCATTACACTCAACTAAATCGAAAAACAATCATAACAACTAAGGCTTTCTCTTTCCTCTAGAAAAAAACATTCACTATATCCACTAAATTTCGCTACCGGGCTTTCACTCTTCGCACGCAAGCCAACGATGACCACTGCAAACTTAAGAAAACCATTCGCGTTAAGGCCTCTAGGCCTCTTGTTGCAAGATGCTCTCCACTTTTAATATAGTTTCCTATTTCCAACATTATGGAGTATTTAGTCATGCTGCCTTATTAAGGGTTGATGCGTCTGAAAATATATCAACTGAAAAATCAAGAATAGGGGCGTTTCTGATAGATGCAATTAAAAAAAAATGATGGTCAAAAGCTGTTAAGATGTTTTTGCTTACAGTGGTCAATGATAACTTTCAAAATTAACGCAAGAGAAGATTAAAAAGATAAGAAAATGGACAGGAAATGTCGGATAACCGACCTCAGTAGCTTAAATTATATGCACTTTGATAATTTGGCTGCATTCGTAAGCTATTAGCTTTTTCAGAAAGCATCGCACAGTAATTTATAACTTTTTTTTTTTTTAAGAAATAAAGAAGCCTGAGCCGTGTATTACACTGTCACAAAACACGACGGGCATTTGACAACACGAGCGAAATGTAGAAAACACGAGCCGCAAGGTGCTATCTATATTATAATTGTTATTAGTATAAATTTACCGTAGTCTATTGTGAATCCGTAAATTTGATTGGCTATATTACCGTGTTCTTTTAGCTGATAGAAAACAGTTACACGCGTGATTGTACACGTGATTCCTTTTCTACACGCATAAGTACACATCGCGCGCCACGTTTAAACCTGATGTAACATAATAAAACATTTCTCTTCTACGCGTTACTTGACATTTTTTCCTTTTTTATGCAATGAGACTACGGTAAATTTACTTGCGCTTCGTTGACTATCTGTTCGTAGAAAACTCGGGCTCGTAGTCTAATTGTTAATTCAGTAGTATATAACACACAAGTGAATAGTACTTTTCGCGTGCGCTGAATGCCTAGCTCGGAGGTGATTAGCCAAGTAAGTGCTATTCACCTCCGAGTAGCCGAAGAGAAACAAAATGGCTTTTGTCGGTATATTAGCACAAATAAAGTTGCATTTTGGGCCGTTAGTTATTCAGCTTGTGTGGTATATACTAAAAAAAAGTATTCACCTCAGTCGGTGAAAGTGCTGGTTATTTACCTCCACTTCGGTGAATAATTGATAAATATTATGAAGTATTTCAGCTTTGCTATTTTCAGTTAAAACGGCCAAAACATACATTAAAATGTGTACGTGATCTTTGTTTTTAGTCTGTTCATCAAGCTGTATTTATTTTAGTTTGGGTAATGTTTATTGTTTAGCAACCTGCACAAATAATGTTGACTAAAACTGCAGTCAAAGTGAATGGTTCACCATGAAAAAGCCACGAATCCCATTAACAAAATTACACATTGGGCATTTACGTTTCTCGGGCTCAGCAAGTGGTAGAGTGATTGGCGAAGTTATTGTAAGAGCATTACGTTGTTCTCACATCGCAGTTCGGTTTAGTGCAGATAAGTTTGACTTAAACTGTCAAACTGTGGACTTAAAAAATTACGAAAACTATTACTGGAATTAAATGTATAAAATTACACATCAGCCATTTGCCTTTATCAGGCCAATTAATTGGCGAAGTTATTGTACGAGCGGATGCCTCGCTGTCTCGCATTACTTTCGTTCAATACTTTCGTTTAAACTGAATCCTGTGTTAAAACTATCCAATCTACTCTTTCGTTTTTGTTAGGAAAAGTACGTTACCATGTTTGACAAACATTTTCTGTCAGTTTGAGAATTAATGTGCATTATTGATTATAATAACTGTGTTTTACTTATAGACCATAGTCTCCACTAATACGTTTTTTTTTAATTCAACCTCTGACAACGTACGTGTAATTTAGCGATTCCACTCTGTAGACTGACTAGCGTAATTGTTTGCGAGTGCACTGTTTTCTAGTCTTATAATTTGCATCATTATTATAAGACGTAGACCATTTTTGAATTTTTATTAGGTTAATAACCACAACCTCCATATAACAGTGGGAGGCGCGTTGGCCTCATGGTTAGCGCGCTTGTCTCCGGATGGAGCAGTCCGGGTTCGAGCCCTTGCCGGGGACATTGTGTTGTGCTCTTGGGCAAGACACTTTACTCTCACGGTGCCTCTCTCCACCTAGCTGTATAAATGAGTACCGGCGGATTTAATGCTGTGGGTAACCCTGCGATGGAGTAGCATCCCATCCAGGGGGAAGTAGAAATATTCCTAGTCGCTTCATGCTACGGAAACCGGGAAAAGCTCCGGCCTGATGGGCCACTTTGCTCGTATGCAGACTTTACCTTACCCACAGATCAATTTATATTGTCATACCCCCAACTCAAATACATTTTCCGATTGGAGGAAAACGCGTCACGTCCCATGGGTAAAACTCACTACTCCCTAGGGTGAAAAAAGCTCACTAACTCCCTAGGGAAACAACAATATGAACTTTTCAATCGAACGTGATCGGATCCCTCTCATTGAAACCGCGGCAAATTTATGAGCCAGCTGGCGTAAAGCAGACGATTTCTTCGCTGCTTTTTGGGGGGTATAATAAAACACTTAATGAGCAAGTTCTGAGAACTATAGCCGCACTGAACAGATATACACAAGAGACTATATATGGTCAAGGCAATCGCAAAACACGAAAGTAAAATCTAAAATCATTTTTACTGTCGTTCTTGGAGTCACCGCCTTCATTGCTTTAGCTTTCTATTTAAAATCAATAACGAACACCTCGCTCCCAAAACACATTTAAAATAGTTAATTGCGAGGACAAGCTTAACAATGGCACCGTAGTAACTTTTGTACAGAGAACAAAACATAAATTAAGGTTGAGAAGAAAAGCCGATACCTGGAAAACATTCCATGAATTCAGTTGTAATGGGATGTAGCGGAAAAGAGAGAACAAGAAGATATTAAAACTAATTTAATAATGGTTTATAGGGTATAAAAGTTTCAAGTGGGTCATTTTAAGCCGCAGCCAGGAAAGAATACTAGTGCATAAAGGTGTACTCCAAGACAGAGCGTGCATTACAAAAGTAAGAAAAAGTAAGTGAGAAACCAACCTGGTAGACAAAAAGAAAGAACGATTTTTTCACGAAATTATGTCATGAAATGTGCCGTGCGCGACGCCCATTTTTTGTTTTGAATTAATTGCCACTAACTCTCTTTATGAATTGACGTAATCATATACGTTAATTTACCTCAACAATTTAATTTCGTTTTCGGCATGGCCATAATGTTTGCTTTTTGGATCCTCATTTCCTTCTGGAATATGCTATATCGAGCATGTCATCTTATAGTAGATCACAGTCTCTCTGTGGTTAGCATACATATTAAAACTCATTTGAAAATACAAGAATATAATAAAAAAATAATAATAAAAATTGTTTGCCTTGCACATTTCATTTTTTGACGTATGACGCAGGAAAAATTTATTTAGTTTTGTTTCCTAATCACGCTTTCAATATCGCGCTAAAAACGTGATGGATTGAACGAAGGGCTATTTTCCGCAATTAATAAAATGGAGAGTCGATGTTAACGAGCAATTTAAT
>CM042756.1:8332232-8363803 GCA_022496165.2 Catalaphyllia jardinei
TCGCAGCGGCGAGAACACGTTTCAATCTTTATTCTGTGATGCAGCCTATGTAGACAATCTGCGTCCAATTGATATCATTCTTCTATTAGCTCTGAATATTTTACTAGCCATCAGTGCCATTGTTGGGAACACTCTAATCCTTGCTGCACTGTGCAAGGTATCTTCTCTTCATCCGCCATCAAAACTTTTGTTTCGTTGCTTGGCTATCGCTGACATCCTGGCTGGTCTCGTTTCACAACCTCTGCACGTTGTCTATTTGGTGTTTCTTATAACGAGGGATAGCCAACGAACTGAGATTTGTCGTTATACGGCTTATTTTATGGTAGCCACATCTACAACTTTGTACGGAGTTTCGCTAATGATTTCAGTGGCAATTAGCGTGGATAGAGTTCTGGCTTTGCTTCTGGGACTGAGATACCGACACGCGGTGACGTTCAAGCGAACCTTGGCAGTAGTCCTTTGCTTCTTGTTATTGAGCATTACCTTTACACTCGTATCATATCGAGGATACGCCTTACAAACAAGTAGCATCTATATAGCCATAGCCCTTATGATGGTTTGTCTTGGAACCTCGGGCTTCTGTTACACGAAAATCGTTTTTAAACTCCGACGACAGCAAAATCAAATTCATGAACAAACCAATAGAACAGGGTTTCAACCGAACATAGCAAGGCTGAAAAGGATAGTCTGTAGTGCAGTATGGGTACAAGGAACATTAGACGTCTGCTTCATGCCGTTTATTATTGTATCTGCGATCGTTGCTGTTAACACTGATGCACGATCCACTTCGCTCTTCATTGTTTGGGAATTCACACTGATTTTAATTTTCGTAAGTTCATCTATAAACCCATTTCTTTACTGCTTCACGATCAGCGAAATAAGAGGTGCAGTGAAAGCTACAATCAGGCAGATGTGCTTTTTATCAAATTAACTTTTAATTTTTGTCTTAAGAGGACATGTATATTTGTTTCAATAAAGTAGCCTTGGTGTGACAATTACATTCTGACAATTTCCTAGCGTTGTGTCAGTCCTCTATCTTCAAAAGTTCGTTGTATATTTCCAAGACGTTCAACGGCAATTCAGGATTGACTTGGATTTTTATTGTAATAATCAACCATTGAGATGCGAGATACAATTAATCGATCTAGCCATGAGATGCATCTACATTTGACCTGTGCGCTAATTGAAATCAGTCGCGTGTCATTTTCAGTGGCATCTTTCTTATTGCCTGCATTATCCCCGGTAACATTGTAAAATGAAAAACCTTTCTTACATATAACCACTTTTTCATATCTCTTGATTACTTTTGTGGGCGTAGAATAATAAATCGTTAACCGAATCCCATGCAAACGCTAACTTCAGAGAACGCTTAGATCTCAAAGCGGGTGTTATTTAAAGCGAAATTTCGCGGTTTGAGCTGAAAGCAATAAGCCTTCGACGCTTAATTTCATATTCTAATATCAATGTAGTTTTAAAGTCACTCTCATGACAAATATGAACGCAAGGTATAATTTCGAAATTAAAACCACCTGTCATAGACAACTGTTGATGAGGATAAAATACAGTTAGGCATTATTTCATTTAAATAATACTATAATTAAAAAGGAAGCCTCTCAGAAAATACTATTCAAAAACATGATGTCTAGTTGTTTTATGAGGGGATGTCATACATTGATCTACTTTTCATGGTTTTCGATGACATATAACAACGAAGTTGTGAAATTAACAGCGTTATTTTTAAACTCATCAATTTTGGAACGGGATTGCGCGCACTGCATGCAGCTGGCCGATCCTCTCCACGTTCGATCGACATAGACGCGTGGCCTGCAACAAAGATCGTGGGAACTTTTATAAGTCGTTCAACCATCGCTTAGAAATTATAAATTGTTTACTTGACTAGCTTTCGTTTTTCATTGCAAACACCAACCATGGGGATACGTAATACGCTTAATTGATCTAGTCATGAGGAGGTGCTTTCAGCTCTTATCTGTACGTTAATTAATTTTCTTATAAATAATTCAAGGCCATTTTCTAATGGAAATTAACATTTTTATTATAGCTTACATTCGTGATAAAGGATAAATAACTACATTTTAAAAGGAAAATTGATCAATTTTGTCGGCAGAGAAAAGCATTTGTAAACCGAATCTCGTGTGTATACTAACTTTAGAAAACATTTCGATCTCAAAGCAGGTTGTCTTTAAAATAAAATTCCGCTCTTTGAGCCTCAATAAGCCTTCGTCGTTTCAATTCAAATTCTAATATCATATAATAAATTTGAACGCAAAGTCTAATTTTAAAGATTGAAAAGCACCTGTCATGATGAGCATAGAACAAATTGAGGCATGATTTCAATTAAATAATAATAACTTTACAAAAAGATAAAAAAAAGTATCTTAAAAACCTCCGCAATGGTGGGTAGTTGTATCGTTATAAACGGATTATATTAATTCCATACGTTGTTTCTACTCGACATTACAACGAAGCTGTGTAACTGCCTCATAATGAATATAACTTTCAGTCGGTACAGTCACAGTCATCTTCTTAGCGAGGAAGAATCAATAAGTACAATTAGAAACGCGACTGTTAATTTGCCTTGTCTGGCATTAAAAAAGGTTTTTCTAACTAATAGTAAAAAATAGAGCAGCGATGAATCATTTTCCTCTCACAAAATTGGTCTTTTTAAGAGAATCAATGCGAAATCCCAATGAAGTTTCGATGGAGTTTTTGCTGCCAGGGATTGTGCCAGATCTTGGTAAGAGCTTCAAGCCCAGTCTGATGGCTTTCTCCACTTCGGCCTTGGAAACATTAAACAGTTTTATGGCTTCTTGACTGAGAACGTAGAAATGCCCTCGAGGAATTTGGGTCAATGCACGCATGGTCATTTCTAGAACAGAAAAGTAATATTACAGATTAGAAACAATCCTAAGAAAATACGCAAGCTGATTGGTTAAAAAATGTGTTTCTTTAACTCGACGGAGACAGAACAAGCACAAGCTGTTGACATTATGATGGCTCGAGCAAAGAGAATTTACATTTTGATTGTCAAAGTTAACAAGTTGTTTTCCTTTTTCTCGTCGCGATGTTTTCTAAAAGAAATAGAAAACATGTTCTCCGTGTTTCTATTTAATTACATGAAGAAATGCTCGTAAAAATTTGGGAGAACTCAAAAACGCTGTGGAAACACTCTTCTGCGGTTCGTATTCCCACAGCATTTCTTGTTCTCTCAGCTACCACTCATGTTTCTATTTAACAATTAGAGTATGAGCTCGAGATTTCTATCGCGTTCACACATAGAGATGGAGAGCGAATAATCTGATCGCTTTAGTATGTGGAGGCAGCGTGGCCGAGTGGTTAGGGCGCCGGACTTGAAATCCGGACGTCGCGGGTTCAAGTCCCGCTCTGACCACTTAGCTGGAGTTGTTTCTCGGTGGACCCTAGTTCAACTCCTCGGTCATGCTTGTAAATAGCCAACTGGTCTGCCTCCCGCCAGTTTAGGTTTTTAAAGCCTGTTTTTTTCGTTTGAAATATTTGTTCCCTTCAGTTTAAGTGGCATGCCTGTGGACTAGCTTATAAACAAACAATTGACTTTTTTTTTTAGTATTAATCTACTAGTGGTCGAAGGCAATTCAAAAACGCCAAAAAATGGCCTTCATTTTGCCGACAAGAGTACACTGCTACGCTAATCACTCTCTAACACATAATAGATAGTGAGTAGCGTAGCCAATCAGAGACTGGCATTTGTCGTAGAACGCTAGTAGATTGATACTAAAACGCGATAGAAACAGAGTACACATTTTCAACTTCTCAATTTGTTTACCCTTAGATATTCGATAACGACTTCTCCTAAAGGTAGGTGGATGAATAATTTGCCTGAATCAGGTTGTCAAAGGTAGAAGAAACTTGTGTGGTCCACGGTTTAATATGTGAGATTACCAGGCTATTGACATCTGTTTTTACACACTATCTTGATATTTGTTTGTATTTTGTGTTGCCTTTCAAAGCAGCTTCTTGCTTCACGTTCATATAATTATAAGAGCAATATCAATTAAAGCTATCATGGCGCGAGTAAAAAAAAAAATTATAATAATATACCATTTTCGTTTCTCGGTATTGGATTGGAATAAGCTTTAACTGAGGCTTATGCGGGTAGTCTTTTTAGATGAAAATGGCATTAATGTTGCGAGATAGTTCCTGTCAAATACCAAGAATACGAAGACGGTCTGTTTCTTGATAATGCAGTAATAGCCTTCCACTGCCGTATTCTCCTTCCCCCTCCCCCTACCACACGTCTCCATGGGTCAACGGTGTTTCACGGCTGGAAATGGTATCATAACTTTTTAACTAAACAATTTATTACCTCCTAAACGTCTTAGCACACTTCGCAACTGTGGAATTGTTGTAGCCTGGTACTGTACTCGCACCCCTCCTGGTAATCTGAAATTGTCTAAAACTGCCCTAGAGTGGAGTTGTCTTGTTCCAGGCATGTTGCCAGCGACTGTAGGGAAGTGCGATTTCCTGTGCGCACTGCTTTGCGATTGCCAATCTGTCCAGATCTTATCAATAAAGCCATGGTGGAGCATAAACTCCGGAGACGTAGCTGAATCAAATGAACACATGTGGCCCCCGATCAAGCAGTGAACAGTGTCATGAAGGTTAATTCGAAGCGAAATTTCAAACGAATCAAAGTCTACGGCACGTGTCCTTAAGACTTCTGCGACGGCTACCGAATCAGGGGGATTGCCCGTTAAGTTAAATTGCCGACGTAGACAACCCCCGCCGGCCGACTGTACAACGTTCCACGTTCCTCGCCTGAAAGGACCACTTGTCACGCATTGCTCCGGCGTTTGGTCTCCATTCCCGCCAAAACCACTGTTTCCAATATACCAAAGATCGGATGCACGTCCACGCCACGGAGTCTGGGATACCACGCTCCAATCCCAGTAAGAGACGGTAACTGTGCAGTCGATGCGCCGCAGAAGATTTTCGTACTGAAGAACATACCAGCGATGCCATGGTAAGAAATGATCCCGCTCGTGAATGCCTGATCTAAATATCGTCTTATGCAAGGTGATGAGTCTGTCGTAATCTGGTTTATATCTAGCATTTGTTGATGCCGTGATGACTGTTCTTATGTACTTCTCTCGATCAGCTCTTGACATGGATGTGAATTCGCGTCTGACACGTGTGCAACCAACTGGGCGGCCACCAGAGCATCTACACCGCTGACCACAACGGTCAGTGACGATGGCTCCTTCAACACAGCCTGTGGAGAAATCGTCATGAATTGTATCAAGAATATAGTGCAGATAATGTTTCTGTCAGTTACACTTCAAGTGGAATTCTGGCGCTCTCAGGTGTGTGAACCCTTTTCAGATCAACGGCGGGTTGGGGTAGGAGAAGGTTCTTAAGGGACTTCACAGTAAAAAAGAGAGAGAGTTTTCATATCTCATATAAGAACAAAAACCTTAGAGGGGGCGTCCAACTGTCATTTTTTTCCTTTTTTTGAAGGAAGGCGGGGGGGGGGGGATCAGGTTGCATAAATTGGATTTTCAGCTTTTAATCTCGCTCTTCCCCTTCACTCATCATCATCATCATCATCATCTTTATTTATTTAAACACGGTAAAATACATAAGGCATTAATAATGTAATATAAAAAACTACAACTTATTACAAAAAACTACCTATACACATTAATCTTCAATAATTTAAAAATGCTACTAACTATTAAAAAAGTAAACAAATTAAAGCCTGTTTTACATGAATTCCGTGTCAGATTTAATTAGCAATCGTCGGAAACTAGTCAGAGAAGTTGCTTGCCTAGCAGCTGAGGGGAGACTGTTCCAGAGAACTGCACCACTATAGCTAAAACCTATTTTGTAATAGTTAGTACGTGGTAAGGGAATAGCAAGCTTACCATCAGAATCGCGCAAGCTTACCATCAGAATCGCGACTCGTTACTTATAGACTTGAAATTTCCTTAATTTAATAGTGTTCCCACTAAAACGGTTTTCTAATATACCACCAACACACAGCAAGGCTAAACGAGGATTACCTTAACTAAACGTTACAGTAGTGCCAGGTTGCTTTTAGCTTCTGAAGGGCCTACCCTGAGCTTTATAACTAAATAAAGGTGTCTGTCTGTCTGTCTGTCCGTCTGTCTGTCTGCCAAGGTTCTATTGCTCGAAACAACGTCAGCTTCCAAAACTCGCCTCGGCGATTATTACCTTTTTTCAGAGCGGTTTTTAATTGAGTGTCGAAAGTGATCAAATAATAGCTTTGATTTTGGGTTTGGTTTAACTACGGTTTGATATTAGCCGAGTAGTCTAATTGGTACGTGATTGGGTTAGTTTTGGTTCTACAACACTCAACGGCTACCGTTGTACTGCCTTCCGTTTGATGTAATGTATCAAACTCGAGAGGCAGTGCTTCGTCGGGATATCAAACACCGAGAAAAAAGTTGAAATCAGTTAACTGATTTAGTATTTTCACCAAAAGTACAGAGGTCATGCTTGCTGTCTATTAAATTACTTGCCAGGTTGGCTTTATCGACACACCTGGACAATTGTTAGAACTGCATCTGCGATTCTCAGAACTTGGACCCTGGCAGCCGGCTCCACCGTTCCTAGGAAAAGGGTTGCTACATGTCCTTGAACGTGCCTGTGTCCCTATTCCACAAGTTCTTGAACACGAGCTCCATGATCCCCAGGCCGACCAAGCACCGTTAGCTATGGAAATGACAAAGCTTGTTTTCTGTGCACGTAGCTTTTGTTTGAAAATGTTGTAGTTCAAATTCATAGCTTTCGTTTCTTTTAGTATGATTTCATGATATAGTTGTACGAGTGGGTGTGGAAAGTGACTGTTTGAAAGCACCAATACAGGAAGGACTTATCGTTCGAAAAAAAAAAACAACATGAGTCAAAATTGAAAAAAACTAAAAAATGAAAAAAAAAAATAAAAAAAAATAAAAAAAAAAAAAAAAAATAAAATAAATGAAAAAAAGAAAAAAAAAGGCTAGGTTTATGTTGGCACAGCTCTTTCCTTAGTTATTATAGAGGGTTATAGTTGTTTCAGACACTCTATTCCTAGCTGCATAAAAATCATTGAAGGATCTTGTTACTAATGATGGGCAATGGAGCTGGCCGTAATTAACTATCCCATTCAACAAGCCAGGATGGTCATTAGGACCTGGGAAGTTGGCCCCAGCGTCTCTAGGAAAAGGGTAGCTACATGTTCTGTTTCGTGTCTGTGATTGTATGGCACACGATCGCTGCCTGACCAACAATCATTGCGAGTGTGAAAATGTGGACATGATTTGTGTACTGAGTGTTCGGTTTTCCTCTAACATGATATGGCTATCGACTCTTCTACCAGGGCTTTCTTAGTTCTTCGATCATGAATATTTACTTGACCAATACAAAAAGAAATCTTAACAAATGATTCATAGACCGGCTAGAAAGTTGTCTTTTATTGTATATTTAGCGAGAATTTTTTAAGCAATAGACCACAAGTGTCTGTGGGTTATAAGCTGATAAACCACGCGGGATGTTGGTAGAACACGAGAAAAAATTGTAAACCACGAGCCGCAGGCGAGCGGTTTACGAATTCTTGGAGTGTTCTACCAACATCCCAAGTGGTTTATCAGCCTATAACCCATAGAAAAGTTGTGGTCTATTGCTTTTATATAATAATTCAGAAGACGCGCGATTTTTCCGTGGGTTTACCGGCACAATAACCCACAGCTGATTGACCAATCAGAGCGCGCGCATTGATTTGGTTATTATGTAAAGGTAAATAAACCCTGCAAATAGAATTCTATATGTGCTATATTTTCACATGTGAAAAAGCGATACTTCCAATCAACTTCGCGTATAGCATTCTTCACATGTGAAAATATAAACAACCATCGCCCAGAGTAGAATCGCTTAGCCAATCAGAACAAAACATTCAAATGGCTTTCCAGAAGCGTGGTCTTGAAAGTCAGGGCCCGCTTAAAGTTTGTGTTTTGAAAGCATGGCTTTGGCTACCCGGTTTAGTTTACTTTTGGAAACATCTTGATAGTTAGCACTTCAGCTTCAGTCAACAGTCACCTCAGCAAGTCTTATCTTTGTTTCAAGGGCGAACATTCAAGGAGGAACATTCAACATTACTATAAACAGCGTAAGTCAACAGAGTCCGAATTTGTCTTTGCACAGCGAGAAGCCCCGTCATGGGCAAGCGAAAAGATTTCACACTTTGTGTTTTAATTAAATGCGAATTCCCCGTATTGTATTTTAGCTTGTGTAGGCTCTTTGTCCGCTTGTTGCTGGACGGGAAAGCGAATTTGTTTTTTTATTACGTTCGGTCATTCACATCAGTCTTGAATTTTTTGCGGTTCTGCATGTAAGCTTATGTTAGTGGGATAAATAAAACTGATTTAAGCTTGAAGGATATGTTTAATTCTCGCTATATATACAATAAACAAATTACAGCAATAAACAAATTACAGAACTTTGAAAAACTCACTCGTCCGCTGCGCTCACTCGTTCGTTTTCCAAAGTTTTGCAACTTGTGAATTAAAATCGGTAGGTCGCACCGTTCTATGAAGTAATCTATATATCTTATATACTTAAAATGTTTTCAAAGCGATAAAGTGTTTCTCGTAGAATAATAAAAAAATTGCTACAAAAGCGTCAAACAACTCAAATTAACGAAAACAAGGTGAATGGAATTTTATTAGTAAACCGTTCCCTTATTTTTGAACACGTGTTAATACATAGATTAAAATTTCATTATTGGTGTCATAACAGGGTATAAACGAATTTTCAATTTATTTCTATAATCCTTACTTGGACAAACATTGTTGTTACATCTCTGGGTTCCAGACCGAGAACCCCGGCAAACGGCATTGGCTCTGAATTGCGAACGATTGATGCAATTGCGCATGCGTGATCGTGTCCCTCCGCCACATGACCTACTACAAGTTCCCCAGGGAGACCAAGATGTCCAGACTCCTGGAAGTGATAACAATCAGAAAGAAATAGATATTAAAAACAAAACACTACATCACTACTGCAGGATACTTAAACCCGTTTCCAGCATCAATTGTCTGTTAGGTAAGACAACTGATTTTCTAATTCTCTTTCGCTTCGCTCAGCCGACTAGAAAACATTCCTATTATAAGTCAAGTCAATGGCACAAATAATATAGCAAATAGTGAAGGTAACCATCCGCAATTGTTGATTTTTTTAATTTTCACAAGAGTCTGATACATACATGCTGATTATCCTTAAGGAATTTAAGAAGGCTGTGAGAGAACTACATTTGTAACGCACAGATTATATGATTCATTGTAATAATTGTAAGATTTAGGATTGTTTATTTATTGATATAGTTAGATTGTTAGTTACTAATTGATCATGTATGTATGCATTTATTTTTTATTTATTTATTTTTTTTGTCTCGGCATATTAGCATGTATTTGCTAGGGGCCTAATCAGCCTCATCAACCCGAGTTGAAATAAAGTTACTTACTTACTTATAGGTTATAAGACGGAGAATATGCGTTAAATGTTTTATGCTATTTTACGCAAAGAAAATTACAATGTGTAAAAAATAGGCTGGAGTAAATTAGTGGGCGTCAAGTGGTGTGATATTCATAAGGAGTGGTATGTAAAGGTCTGATTATCCAATGGGAAATAATACAATCCAATCTACATTGTAAATCGACACCTAGAAAAAAAAATTCCTCAGTTGCAGCGTCGCACTTCAAACACGCATTCAAATACACATTTAAAACTCTTGACGATAATCCATGATAAAGTAGTAGCATTTCTTATTGAGAGATCAGAAGTTAATCATCAGCATGGAATTTCGAACATTGGACGCTTTAAAGCAGGCTTCATTTTTAACACTCAACCCGACATCAGAGACTGATTTTGAGATCGATTTATTTCCAATGAAAAAGCAAAACCGGGCCAACAACAAATACCTATTTGGCAGCGATTTCTGTTGCAAAGCTGTCTCTGCGAGGCTATTCCGCGACAATGTGCACCACCACTGGACGGAGGAGGATTGGTACAGCTGCGCTTGCGTGATCGATTTCCACCATTGCAAGTTGCACTACATGAACTCCACTGAGACCAATTTGTCCAATGTCCGTTGACTAGACATGAACAAGATTTTAGGAATGGAACATCGGACGCTTTAAAACAGACTTCACTTTTAGCACAGAATCATCGACACCTATTAAGGTCTTTATTTCCATTAAATAAACCAAAACCGCGTCAACCCATACCTGCTGTTTGGCATCGATTTCTGTTGCAAAGCTGTGTCTGCGACCTTATTCCGCGACAATTTAGACCACCATTGGACGGAGGAGGATTGGTACAGCTTCGCCTGCGTGACTGAGCTCCACCATTACAAGTTGCAGTACATGAACTCCAACGAGACCAATTTGTCCAATGTCCGTTGACTAAACATGAAGAAGATTTTAGCGCAAAGAATAAATTTCGAAAAGCCTGGGGTTTTACCACTCAAATGTTGAGTCATGCCGGCCCAAGATATGTTTTAATTGTGACAATAACTTACAACAAAGTGGATAAGAGATACATCAAGTAATATACTACATGCGCTTAAGCCGGACACGTAACCCCCCCTCCACCCGAAAAAAAAAAAAAACACCTCTATTTAGCAAAAACAGGGATCGTGTACCCCCAACCAAATGCAGTTGCGCCACCTTTGGGATTTTAAGGTTGATATATAATCAAAATAACGAAAGATGGATCCTTTCCTTTATCCTTCATTTAAAAATCTCGATAAAATCTTCAGTAATATAGTAAAAATCTAATTACAATTAGTTAGACTAAAAACTATTGACATAGTGTTTTACGTGAGCCTCCGACAACTCAAATAGATGATTGATTTGCTCTTTAAATTTCCTGACTGATTTAATTTCTCTCACATTCTCAGGCAAAGAATTCCACAACAAAGCACCGCTGTGACTGAGACTTCGTTTCAAGTAGTTGGTACGCGGCCTGGGCAATGTTAATTTATGATAGGAATTACGGAAATCGTTAGGCAGATAAATCATTACGCAGAAAATCATATAACGTTATTTATACAATAAAAATAAACCTTATGCGAAGGTGTTCGTGGCAAGGCTAACCGTAGAATGTCACAAGTTTCACAACCGTCTCTTTTTACAAACGTACAAACCATGAGCCTTTGTGTGCTATGCTAGTACCCAGTTCTCTGTTTTGTGTCGGCAAAATATGAATTTATGTCAATACGATTATCATAAATTACATATAGCAGGAGATGTCATAGCAGAACCACTAACCTGGAGCTAAATCTTGAACTCTGTAGACGCTGCCAGAACCGATCCATCCAAGCCCTCGATAACAGTAGTAGCCATGACCATATTTGGCATAGTCTCGTTCAGCGTTCGGACCCCAGCGACAGTCCGCGAAGTCCTGTATTGAGAATATTCGGTATCCCCTTGCAACAGCTGCCGTAGCACACGCGTGTATAATCTGGTTGCTGTTTGGCCACCATCGCACGATATTAACTTGGTAAAACACAGTGGAAAATATGCTTTGACTTGGTTTTGTGACTCTGTCTTTGTAGCACCCAAGTGAAGTCACAGAAACGGAACCTTGTTATAAATACAACAGATTAAATAATTAAGAACGTGATTGTACCACAAGTTAAGACCTTACATCCTTGAATAAAATTTTTGGGCTCTGTCAAACTCATGGATACAAAACTTTCAACTTTTTATATTGTCATGGTCATTGAGTTGTTTTATGAATAATGGCTAGAGAATTTTACAGAAACACGTTAGGAAAAGTGATATTCATGAAAACAGAGCTTTATTTCTGTTGTTGGGTGTACCGTCTTCACTAATCTGAGACGAAAACAGAGAGCTTTTGGAAAACGCTCTTCAAACCGGAAGAACTTCAAAACGCCGGCTTTTCGTGTTCGTGTGGATGGAAAACATTTCACTTGAGAACATGACTTTTCGAAAATAATGGCGTCGCATTAAAGGGGCATTGTCACGAGGTTTTTGCTGTTTTAGGTCAATTCTGTGCTAAAATCATTACTTTAAGGCTTTAATCATAAACAAAAAGCTCCTGTAAAGCTACGCCGAAGATATCAAATGAATTTTATCAGAGAGGGCTAACCATAGTAAATTTCTTGAGGATGTTTGGAACTCGTGGCTTCAAAACTTGAAAAAAATTGGCCAAGTTTTTCAAATTTCAACCCATTTCCATCCATGCCATCCGTAACGACAGGCGACAGGAAACAATTTCAGTACCTTCAAACAGTCTTCGATAACAAAACTTCATCATTAATTAGTTTTGGAATTCAACTGATGCAAAGGCAGCTAGCTTTTTATAAAGTTGCAAAATAGCGTGACAGTGCCCCTTTAATCATGTGATTTCGCTGACCGAGTTTTAAAAAATGCTCGATGACCGATTGTTTAAATTCCTTCAACGTAGTGTGGATGCAGAGCATTTAAATTCCGGATGCCTTGAATTGAACAACATCGTTTTCTTTAATTTATCCTCGTTGGGTGACCCTTTTGCGGTATTCGCCCGGGGGTATTCATTGATCAGTTGGCTTCATGCGTGACCACAAATAACATCGAGATTTGAAAGATAACACACGATATATCAGCCATTATTTAAGGTCACAATAATTAACGAGATGGTCAGCAACAGCAACTCGCCTTCGTATTGAAAAAATTACTAAAAATTAGTCTATGCCACATTTATGAGAAATCCACAGGGACACGTCAGGAAAATACAAATGTTCATTTTGCGCTTAAAATACACTTTTTTCATATACGAATACTGCATTTCCGGCCAAGGCTGAGTAGTTTATACTTCTGCCGATGTTAAGCTAAGAATAGTCTTGTACATATTTTTTAGATTGTAACGTATGACATTCACGTATTCAAATGCGAGTTTGAAAGTAATTTTGGAGTCAGACTGCAGACAATAAAGTATAATATGACGCACAAAACCTCTTGCAGAAAGTAAATGTCATTAGCCTCAAACATACGGCTAGTGTTATTTTCGTTGCCTTTTGGCAAGTTTCGCCATTTACAGAAAGGAAGCAGTTTACACAGTTTAGTGAAAAACACATTTTCCACGGACACAATTATACTCTTTTGCCGGAAAATTTCAGTCTCACCGTTTATTCACCATACAAGGCGCTCTCGCCATATTTACTTTGTTCCCCATTTATGCGTCATAAGCTTCATTACGAACCGCTGACACAAGTTTTCCGAGCCGCTGCACAAGAACCAAATAAGCAGTAAAGATTTGAGATTTTTGGCATGAAAAAATGGTTTATATATTAAATATAAAACAACAACATGATATTAGATGTAAGGAAAACTTGGAAAAAAGATCCGAGTTCCACATGGGATTTGAACCCACGACCCATGGTGGGTATTGGGTTCAAATCCCATCTGGGACTGGGATCTTTTTTCAAAGTTCTCCTTACAAAAGAATTGTTTGAGACAAAAAAAAAAAAATCAAACCGAGCGTTGTTTCAAGTGTATAATAGTTAAATATAATTAACAAAAACTTGCTTGAATTTTGGCTTTAGCACTCCTTTAAAATTTTGCAACTTTAATCCTAGATATTATTATAATATATTGTCTTAAGAAAAGAGAGTGTCTTGGAAGCAATATTGCGTTATTAATTATATTGGTACATTGCGGGCGCCAGTGACTTATTTTGAAATTATTGCTGGTTCTTTTTCTTGTGATGACCCAAGGCTAAATATGCTTGCTTCCCAAGAAAGCGATTCCCGCATTTAATCTTTTCAAGTCTTCGACACCTTGCATGTATTTAAATCATCCGTCCAAACTAGCTCTATAATTTCAAGTACTATAATGTTGACATCTCCAAAGGGCTATAATATAATACGCACTTCGAAACTGCTAACGTCAAATAATGTGTTTATATAGACCGTTTTATTGACGGTGACTCTCGTAAGAAGTTTACACTTAATAATTATATTCTTTTTTTGGTTGCAACCGCGGAAGTTTTGAATGTACCCCAAAAATGCTCTTGGCCCTAGAGCATGACTCCATGACAACCATATTGACTCAAGGACACCGAGGCAATACAGGTCTTTTTTTTTTCTTCATTGGAAATCATCTCTAATTCAGTCCTATATTGTTTGAGAATAAATCACAAGTTCCTCTTAGCCAGCACCTGGATGAATAGGAATAGTGTAGAAAAAGTACATGAGTTAATAAGAGGGATTGGTGGATTTGGATGAACGAAAGATTTTTGAAGAACGTTGAAGAATTCTTTAAACAGGAAAATATAGATCGGCAGAGCAAACAAGTACCCGCTTAGATTTGTTTGATAAAATTAGTTTGGATTTGATAATTCTTGGAATGACTTAAGTTTTTTTTAAAGTTTAAGTAGAACACGTAACTAAACAAGCCGAAAAAAGGAAAAATCAAATAACAGCTTATTTATCTCGACGGAAAATTCAATAATACATTCTGCTGTGCAATGAAGTCACAGAGTTCACAATATTCGCTGGTCCCAAATTTACTCCCAGCCAGTTGAGTCCTTTGTAATATGAGTAATGTTAGTGAGTTTGAAGTCTATCTTGGATCAAGGTAGTGTGGCATATTTTAACTACACCTAAGCTTTGTTTATTTAGAAAAGAAAAATCATAAATTCAAGCCGAGCGCTTGACCTACAATTACGCCAATGGAAATCCGAAAGGGTCAAATGAATTCAAAGTCTTTGGCAACCGTTCCTTAACTTAAACTAGACTGGTTCGAGCAGAGCATAATCTTTACACGTTTCGGATTGTGCAATTAGAAAAGATTGGCCGTTGCAATTTTTTTTTTGTATTCCAGGAAATTGGCAGAGAATTTCAGGGAATTAGTAGCCATACATTTTCATAGCGGTGTTCTGAAATGGCCATGAAAGGTCTATTTGCAGCATTAAGGAATATCGCAGAGGTCCTTACTGTGGGTTCCGCTTACATTTCTACACAAAAAAATATGTACGTCATGGGTTAACAACACTTCTGTCAATCATCTCTATTACCTAGAAACGGAAACAAACCTTTGCCCCCAGCGGTTTTACAAGGAACTGTGAGAGGATCACGAATTTTGTTTGTCATAGTTTTTTTGGAAAGACTTTCGCTTATTCTTCCGGGAAACACAATAAAACATGACATTTCTATTTCCTTTTTTCTTCAAATAGGAGCACCGTCCCTCTTTATGAACCTAGCGAATTTAGTTTCTATCTGGTAAATTTGAATTCATAACTCGTTTAAATCCCCTGATCATGAAGAAGGCCCTAAGGTGAAAATATTCTATTCGAGGGTCAGCCACTAAATGTACTTGCTTGAGGTAAGCCGTGTTAAATCACAACAGCAATGTGATATTGAATAAATTACCTTGTGCCTGCGATTTAACTTCAAGCCAAGACGTGTAGAAAATCGCCATAAAATATAAAACCTTTCCGATTGTGTTCCATTCCATTTTGCAGGCAATCAGCAGAGCTGTTTAATTTTCATGACAGAGAAATGAGTTAGCGTCAGTCTTAAGAAAGAACTGCGAAATATGAATAACGAACAATTATTACTAAGTACAATCATATTATATGTTTCTTTCGAAATCGTAAAAGATTATTTAACATACAATTTTTTCTACAATTATCACTTTATTATTATATTCTGCATGACAGCTTTTGATTTTAATAGAAATAGATTATATCGTCAATCCTTCAGTAGTGAAAGTTTCCAATAAAGGGTTTAATTAAAAAGAGACCCTACCTCTAATTTAGATTCATCAGATAATCTCCTTTATAATGATGCCTTCTTTTAGATAAGGTTTAGATATCAGATCAATAATAATGAGAAAGCTTGAGAAAGATATCATAAATTGTATTAGCTATAACACTTTCAGCGGAAAAACGTCTAATTTACTAATACCTAAAAACTTACCTTGGGCATTTCAAGCTTGGAAAGTCTTCAAGAATTTAAGATATCAAAGCTTCAGTTGAATATATATGTACAATGCAATGAAATTCAGTTTTCGCAGTTATCCAATCGAGAAACAGATCATTGGTGCGAACTACTCGCAAGGAAGGTGGCATTTATAAATCGCATTCTTTGAGAACGGCTCAACTTCCTATCCAGTGTTAGGGAAACCTATAAGGACATGTACTTCATAATTGACGCAACAAATTATTTTGACAATTTCCCCCTTAGAGGTGTATTGTGCAACAAGTATTTTAAACCACATTCATTAAAGGCTCGATATTGGCTACAAGTGCAGTTACATAAACAATGGGTGCACGCTGAGAACAGATTAACGATATTTATTTTAGTTTATGCAAAGATTTGCTTCTTGGTGTGATAGGTTCTCGTTTCTTCCAGGCGAAAGAAATATACATCCCTGTTGGCCAAAAAACAGGCTTTATGGTTACTTTGTGGCTGACGCGGCGAATCTGAACTCTATTTTACACGCGATCCACCATACATTTAACGAGAGTATATTTTAAAAGACGTTAAAGGATACCCTTATAAAGATAGACAATGCACACAGCTCCTTTTAGCGGTCGTATTACAAGGAAATTAAATATAAACCTATATCTGGCTGCAAGCCATTTACACGGTTAGCAAATAGCGCAATACGGAAAGTCCATTATTGGGCGCTCAGCAACAAGTTGAGAGAGGCTGCAGCCTAATATTATTGCCTGATTTCCACTTGTGACTGTACAGCGATCTTCTTGGTATAGTTGGCTAACCGATGCCCAAGCACTTAAATATCCTGTCTGTGAGCCTCTCCGGGCATAAGGGACGAGTGCAATATATGGACCTAAACAAGGTCAGAAGCCGGACGAATCCATGAACAAAACCAACAATGCAGCTATTGTACCAAACTTGATCAAACTTAACGTCCTGGAAAAAATAATTAAGAAAACTAAAAACCTTGGGAAATCGTCACGACCCAAAATAAACGTTCTAGTGAGCCAAAGTCTCTGGTGTCTCCTTTCAAACCAAACTATAGTGTGCCTGTTAAAGGTTATCTAACTGAAATTGTCAGAGAGTAATTTGTTTCAACCAGATGCCAGAAAAGCCCACTTGGCGTACTAGCACACCAGTAATTAACTCCATGCTCAATTACCTCGGTGTTTCAAGCTCTTCAGTCTCTTCAAAAGTTCACATTTATTGTAATCTTGAGGGGATGTTTTCCACAGCTTATCCTCTAGATAGCCCTAAATATGGCAAATAGTGATGCCAGTTCCGCTAAAGGAAGGGTTTTGGTCTCATTTGATCTTTTGGCCATCGACGATACTTCTAGTTTTAGCGCCAGAAAAGGCGATCCATAAAGAGAAATTCAGTCTTCCGCTAAGCGATGACGAACCCAACGACCTGTTCAACATCTTGAACGACTTCAAAATCTTCACTGGGTTAGCAAAAATCGCTAAGAGTAAAGGCCTTGAAGAAAACCCCGAGATCGCGATTTTCATATCGTGCTCTTTGATCATACTGAGATACTAAAAGCTATTTCTTCTTTGCAGGAGCCTTCAAAAATACGCGTAAATTCAAGAAATCAATCGAAGGGGCCAACCTACACCTTACATTAATTATCTTTTGTAGAAATTACACTTATTAATGTATTTTTCTGGGAAAGCAAAACAGGATTCGGGATAGTGATGAAAAAACTTTGCGGGAATGCGTGATCAGGACAGGCGGCCCCCCCCCCCCCCCCAAAACAAATAAAAGAATTTACTAATCTTATTGAAAATATGGTTCTTTTTAACATTATTCAATTTATTAAAATCGTACCTCGAACACTTGCTCTTGACATCAGCTGATCATGATGACTTATTGTTGGGGACAAAACAAGAGACAAAGTTTATTCCTTTTATTATATCTCTCAGTTGGTACTCGAGCATGAACGGCCCGGAATAGAATAAGCGAAATCGTTCCCAAAGCCGTCAGATACACAGCTAGCAGAGATATAATAAATATCTTACTAACCTCGTCTTCTCGGTACGTACTCTTAGATACGAATCCTCTTTCTTCCCCTTTGATTTATGGCCTAAGCGCGAAGCCAAAAAAGAAACTCGGTCCGTAATTTACAGTGCGGACCTCGAACTCGGTTTGTGAGAGGTATTTCCTCGTGCATTGCAATATGAAACATTTTGTTGTCGTTTTAGCCGAGGTTCGACTTGTTTTCTTGCTGAGTTAAATCCTCGTTACTGTTTTCACTACAATCATGGAACTTTGATTTAAAGGGCCTGTATGTAACGAAGTCCACGGTCACACGATATTGCTCGCCCCATGCAGCAATACTGAGCAAGATACTGGCAAATAGAAGTCATGATCATCTTCGACTACGGAGGACGAACAACAGCATCAACAACAAAAATAGTAAAATATATGAAAAGAACCCTGATATAACAAGATTATCTGAGTTTATCAACTGGGTTGATAATGAGAATTGGCTGCCGTAAAGAAATTCGGAGGCGTTAGCCCTCCGTTGGAGCGCTAACGCTATATACAGAAAGAAGAAACTACGACTATTGGTTGGTACCTGGTAACGAGAAAAACAACTTCCTAATAGGATCTTTACGGTAGCCATTTCACGTTATCAGCCCAGTCGATAAAACCAAATAATCTTGTAACACTCCCCACCAACCCAATACCACAGTTTCTTTAGAAATGTACCCCCTTTACCCGATATAACAAATCTTGTTATAGCGAAAATATTATGCCAGTCCCTTGGCTCCTCTTTATGTATGTCGCGTACAAAAAGTGAAAAAAAAAAATTATTGCATTTTCTTTGGCGCTATTATTGAGGGAAAAAACGCACACAGAAAATTGAATCGTTTCCTTGGAATTTTCAATCTTTATTCTTTTGAAATGCCTTTACAGTGAGCATTAACTCAAAGCATTCTTTTTGCAAATATACATTAATTCATTCTTACATTGGAAATCATTCCAAACCCCAACTTGTGATTCACCGCCAGGCCAAAATACTCCATTCGCTATCTCGACACAATGCTGCTCACCATCCTCGTTATTGGGCTGTTCATTGGCCCAGTTTGTGTACTGTGCATCTGTACCATCTGTCCAGACAAATGTCCCTTCCTTTTTAAAATCCGTGAGTCCAATCCACGCTTCTCTGTTAACTTCATCGTGTGGAATTTGCAAGAATGTATTAAGAAGGAAGTCATTTTCCCCTTGGGATTCAATCTTGGTCAGATGAGCCGAGCCTTCTTTGCACGCAGCCTCTGCATCCTTCCATGATTTCTTTTCGTCGAACATTTTAAAACATTTGTCACCGTATGCTTCCCAACCTTCTTCGCATTCTACAATTAGAAAATAAAACGAATTATAAAGCACTCTAGCAGAATTGGCGACAAAAAAGAGACATCTATATTATATTTATAATTGATTTTCATCGTTAAAGTAGATCAATTAGTTAAGACAAGTCCTTTTCCGTCAGTTTTATTTATTTATTTATTTATTTATTATTTTTATTTATTTTTTTATGTATTTTAATCGAGTTGGAAATACTGGTGAAAGTTTGAATTGCTCCTAAAAAGCGTAGAATGCTGCGTTTACGTATAGAGTATTTATAGCTCTCCCAACCTTAAGTTCTGTTGTAGAAACACAAATTAAAGCCTGTTTTTGATTTAAGTCTGTATAGTAGCCAAGTAGACTATCAGGCGGGAACTTATTCAGAGTATTTCTACTTCACCGTGGATGAGATGCTAGTCCATCGCAGAGTTAACCCTAGCATGAAATTCACCGGCACCCATTTATACACCTGGGCTCAGGCAGGGCTCAAACCCAGACCACTCGATCAGGACTTCAGCGCACTAACCATGAGGCTATCGCTAGTTTTAAACAGCTGGTTCAATTCACAATTACCTGCTGCGCAATCGACCACAAGTACTGTCAATATTATTATAAGTGTCTTCATTCTTCGGCTAACCTGTAAGAGAGCAACTGGGACTTAAATTTTATTCAAGCAACCATTGAAGTTGATAGTATTGTACACAATTTGGTTTGCAAGAAAAATGAGGTAACGGAGAAAGAACTCAAAATGATAGGAAAGAAGAGCAAAGGAAGGAACGAAGGAAGGAAGGAAGGTAAAAAGGAAACTCAATGAAAATTGGACAAACATGCCCTTTTATACAGTTGCTATGAAAACATCCAAGTTCGATTCGTGCACAATAGCAGGTCATAACAAATTATTTCCAGATAGATTTGAGATAAAGTTTGTTCGCTGGTCTAAATGAGATCAATCTAATATTAGTCAAAGAAAGTTTCTCTATTCTATTTCTAGTATAACAAGTTTCTTCAGGTAGCCGTACATTATCTTTAAGTCAAATCCTCTCAACTATAGTTCGCGAGGTTCTCGTGTGCTGCAGCATGAAAAAAGGCGACGCCGTGAGAGGCATGTCGGTAATCAAGACGCGGGCTCGGTTCGAACTTACTCGCCAACTCGTTTCTAACGCCTTTACCTTCCCCTCCGATGAAACGCAAGTGATGCCGTCCATGATCGACATATATTCATTATGACAATATAAGTATGGACTTATAAAAATAAAGTGAATTTTATGGTCGCCTTGCGTAGAGTGAATCTAACTTGCTTCGGTTTTTTTTTTTAATTTAAGCGTTAGGGATATGATGTACTTAAAATATAGAATTATAGAGTCAAAGACGGTATACTCGTTGATTAACGACCATATAACTTCGTTAATTCTTCTCACTCACCTCACTGACCAAAAATATCAGTACTATAAGAGCAAGCAAATCTGTTTGCAAGCAAATCAGCTCTACAAGTTCGGAGTATCCATTTTTCCAATAATAAACCTCCTCGCATACCTTTGAACTTATTTCAGTGTTGAATCCTTGGAGAAAAGTCAGAAACATTTTGCACTCGATTGAGAATTTAACAACTCATTTTGCATCCTAATACAAATCGTATTAAGACAAGTTTGCTTCTACTGCTTTATGCAGCATTGAAATTTCCTCTTTTGTGACGAACATCGTGTCCAACCTTTGATCAAAATTAAACTTAACTCCCGATGTAATAACTCGACTCACGATAAAAAGCTTGCAGAGGAAACATCAAACTTTACAGAGAGCTATTTTGGTATTGTACCTTATAAAAGTTGCCTTCTTGATGGACGAATTTAATCTCTCTCTTTCAAAAGAAAGCTGGGTAGGAATCCTGGCATAAAATGAAATTTTAACTTACTTATTTTATCCATTTGTCAATCCATCTGCCAACGATGTGAATAAAGCCACCGGACAAACGAACAAAGAAAAATCGTCATTTTCCTTCTTCTCTGGAAGAGATCGATAGCACTAAATGAAACCACCAGCCAAGCAAGTACTTCAATTGTATTTTCCATTTCAGACTAAGAGTAGTCACTCCTTTGTCGTGCGTGACCCTGAAGAAAACCGCCAGAAAAAAATGGCCGCGCGCGGAACTTCACGCACATTTTTTCTCTCGTTGTTTTCCTTCGCGTCACGCACGACGGACTAAGGGACAGAGGGACAACTCGTAGTCTATTTCCATTTTCCAATTTCTACCCTGCTCTAAATTTATGTCAACTGAAAAGGTCAAATGCTTTTGGAAGTCGAATTCATTTTGATTAATTTCAAGGCTTGAAAAGCAAAGTACCATTTAGCTAACATTGTTTCGGGTGAACCTTTAATATACCGTCCTTATTTTTCTTTCTTTATCTCTATTCTTTCATGTGGCTCATTTGGCTACAACATGACGATGTTCAGAAAAACATGGAATTCTGACTTTAAAAAAGAATACATAAGATTTAAAACCCTTGAACAATTGTAAAAAAGCATTTTGACACGATCTTGCTGAATTTACTTCTAGATTAGAGTGAACTAAAAAAATAGTACACAGTGGCCATTTTTTCCCGTGACAACGGCCGTAGCGACGGCTGTTTACAGCCAGAAAAATGACAACAACAATTTCAACAATTGGGAACGATAGTTTGTAGAAAAGACATACAAAACTCGATAATTGTAATTGCCATAGCAATTATTTTAAGTAAACCCTTCAGAATATATTTTCCCTTCATGAGTGCGATCGCATTAACACGCAATTCATCTTTCTTCTTTATATGTAAACAACGTTTTGGTTCCATTTTGCCTATCGAGGCACCTTATCTAAATGGCGAATTGTGATCTGCATAAAACTGCACAAACCATGGTTTACCATAAGAAGTAACCTTGGTAGGAATAGGTAGATACAAAGGTATAGGTAAAGAGCATCTTTGAATAGAACATCAGGAGTCTTACCAGCTTAGTTTCAAATGGCGCTACAAATACTGCCCCACGATAGGACAACACAAGTATTTTAAGCATTTTGCTCAATCGGCGTCCAGAATAAGTCCTTTAGTTCCTTCACCAGATCAGTCAGTTTAATATTTGTTCGCTTGGGCTTTTGTTGGACGACAAAAGTTTTGGCTACAATTCCTTTCAATCTTGGAGAAAGCTAGCAGGGTTATCGATTATCTGCTTGCAATGAGCTTTGAATTTTCCAAATTGTATCAATATGAATTCATCTGGCTCTCCGACATGATGCCTAATTTTACCCTTATATTAATGGTTTTGCATGGACACTGGTTTTGACAGGCAAACGAGGCCCCGTTAGGGGTTTTAGGGATAAGGGATAACGGGCAAAATAATTTTGGGGATACGGGATAAGTGACTGAAAAATTACAGGGATAAGGGATAAAATGAGGTAGTTTTAGGGATAATAAAAATCATAGCAACGTTGGTAATTTTACGGATAAGAGATAACCGCCCTCTGAATTTCGGGGATAAGGGATAACTAGAACCCCCCTAACAGGGCCTCACAAACGAAAGGCACCTCTGAAATGGCGCAATTCGAAAGGTTAGTTTAGATAATTAACTTTATAACGTACATTACACAATACGAGTAAACGGAATTTTAATCCATAGACAAATGGCATCAAGTTGCATTCGCTCCATTATCATTTTTTGTTTGTCTGTCTGTTTTTTTTTTTCAATATTTTTTTCATTATCTGTTTATTTATTCATTGTTCTTTTGACAGATGTACATCAGTTTTAGATGGCATTGGTAATCATTCCAAAGTCCAATTTGTGACAATCCTCCAGGCCAAAAGACTCCGTTTACAATCTCGCCACAGTCCTGCGCGTTATCCTCGTTATTGGGTTGATCCGCTGCCCAGTTGGAATACCTTGTACTTGTGCTATCTGTCCAGACAAATTCGTCTTCCTTTTCCTTATCTGAAAGTCCAATCCACGCTTCTCGGTTAAATTTTCCAATGGGGATTTGCATGAATGTGTTCAGCAAGAAGTTATTTTCCTTTTCTGATTCAATCTTTACCAAGTGAGCTCCGGCTTTTTCGCACGACCCTTCTGCTTCATGCCAGGATTTACTCTCGTTGAACAGTTTGAAGCATTTGCTGTCAAACTTTTTCCATCCTTTGTCGCATCCTGAAATAAGTAAACATTTTCTTTTTTTTTTCAATTAAACGCAGTACCTGTACAAATGCTGGAAATTCTTCTTCTAGCCGTTATTTTGAGTACAGAAATAATATTCCCCTCCTCTTTTGAATAATTTTAATGCATATGTTTTCATTTCAGGCTTTCACCCAGGATCACGGCGGGTTAGAATTCGGCGTCTCACTGCTATTGCAGCTATTTTTGTTGTTCTTTGCTTGTCTGATTGCTTTTCTTTGCATTCGTTTTTCGTTCACGAGGTGGAAGGGATTTTACCACTTCTGGTTTCTCAGAAGTGAACTGTCCCGAACAACATAAAGACTTCGATATATAGGAGCTGGATTTTGTGTATATGAACATGTGTGTGCGCGGCTCAAAAAGGTATCTAGCCATCTTACCTGCAGCCAAGGTCACAAGAAGAACTGTTAATACAAATGCTAAGAAAGCCATTCTTGTTGAGGATCTGCAAAAAGGATCATTTATGAAAGTTACTAAACCTTACAATCCATTAAATTCTTCTCCTCAGCGCGAGTGGTCTTAACACATCACGTGACCGAATATTCCTCAGCTGTCGACACTGGGGAATTTCCGAGATTAGTATATACTAAAACAGTGGTTACGTTAATGGCGCGCGCTGATTGGCTAGTAAAACTCCGAATATCTTGTGCTATTTACCTCCGAGCAGCTCCAGAAAAGAGTGGCGTCCCGGTTTGCATCTTTGAGAAGTGAAGAAGTCGTCCAAATTAAGTTTTTGTGGTGTATATTATCTCATTGTTTTAGTATATACTAAAACAACTATTCACCTCAGTGTCGGTGGCAGCGATGAATATTTACCTTGCCGCTTCGCTGTTCGCTAAATATCCACCGCTAGCATTCTCCACTTCGGTGAATAGTTGTTAATTATTATATTCTCAACCTCGGATAATGCAATTCTAGCTTTTTGATTGGTTCACTGTATCTCGGTTATCAGCCATTATCCCTACGTTTGACGTTACATGGAAATTAATTTGGCAAATGTGGCTTGGCATAAAAAAAAAAAATCGTCAATTTAATTCTGTCGACAAAACTGTGAATTGGATGAAAAAACAAAATTCGGTGAGCTGTCTACAGAAAAAAATGCAAGAAATTACGGAAACTGCCATCCCAGTAGCAACAAAAAAGACATACAGTCTAGAATAAGAATATTTAATGGTACCTACCCGTTAGGTTTCGCTTAAAAGCTGTAAAAATTCAGACATGAGCATCGAGATTTTACGCTTTAACCCTTTAGTGCGCAAGGGGTCTCCCTTTGACAAGTAAAATCGTCTGGCGTTAGACAGAGTAAAATCTATAAGTCAACACTGCGCATTAAAGGGTTAAAGGAGATAGTTTTTTTACCCTTTAGTGCGCAAGGGGTCTCCCTTTGACAAGTAAAATCGTCTGGCGTTAGACAGAGTACAATCTATAAGTCAACATTGCGCATTAAAGGGTTAAAATAGATTAAGTAACAACAACAATTTTTTTACCTTAATGTTACTTAATGGCTTGCTAGTCCTGCTGGCACCAAAGTTTCGAGACTGATAGAAGAAATATAAAAAAAAAAAAAAAACTGAATGTTTTTCGAAAGAGTTTTTTGCACGTCTGGGAGGAATAAAGATGGCACACTGTCAGTTTACAAAATTTCATCAATGAAATCCATCTGAGAGCCGCCATTAATTGTTTCCTTCGCTTGCTGCCGCTCAACAAACCGTTTTCCACTATCTCTGACCTCGCTTTTACTGAGGCAAATGAAGCATTAAGAGCAATCGCAAAATTAAAGACCTTAGAAAAACAGGCAACATTGCCGGCCTAATATAGAGCCCATAAAAAAACGGTCAGAAACCAATTTCCAATGAACAGATGAAGAAACTGTTCGACAGCGGTGAGCTCAGACGGGCAGAGAGCACAAATCCCGCAAAAGTACAAAGGACGACGTAATTTTACATCAGTCTCTTTTTTGGCCGACCAGGACAAGAGATTCAACGCCAGCTGACACCAACAATTCTGTCCTTGCGAAAAGCTGAGCCGAAACGTCGGCCCAAATCTTTACCAGCTACGAAAAACCATCAAGATCTCGGAGATTCTGAAGATGAATTCGATGCTAAGATATTTTCTGTCCTTACTCTAAAACTGGCCAGCAATCATCTCCACATATCCAATGAGATCGAACTGAAGGCAGCCACAGCAAGGGAACGCTGATAGAGTTCTTGTCGAGAATAATTTGGACACAACATCTGTGAGGGTCTATTATAGTCTGGCGGTTTGGAGGTTTAAGCCACTTTTGAGTGCCTGTTTGCGGTTTCATTCACATTTATCTGGCGGTTTACGGTTAAAAAATTATCGCGCGGGAAATCATAAATTAAGCTCGCGGTTTTCAGTTTTTGCGTGTTTTCGTGGTGGTTATTCAAACAGAGTTAAGAGGCTCAGAAGACTTAGCGGTAACTTTACCTTGCTTAAAGCTTCTTTCTTTAACAAAGGATTGCCTTTTAGTGGAAGCTGCCTGAAGACTTTCCAGTGTGATACGCAGAACCTGACTACGAGGGAGTGTGAGCTCCACGACAAAAACCACTGCAAACGTATACACAAATCCTTTTAACTGACCAGCAGTATTACAAAAAGCACCGAAGTGAGCGAGGGAATTCATTTCAGCACATAACGCCTAAATTTAAAAAAAAAAATTCAGTCTTAAAAACTAACCAAACCACAGGGAAGCATCGTGCTACTATCCGACCTCATCCCTCGTTTAGTAGACGTTTCTTAAATTAAAGTTGATGGCAATTTTCGTTCCCCAGACTCGCTGGCTTCGCTTTCAAATTTTCATTCAATTAAGTTTACAAACGGCGCGCATGCAATGTGACTTACCACTTACTGTTGTTTTTGCCACATCAACTTCCAGTCGTTTTGTAAAATTAAAACTCTATAAAATTTAGCTATAATTTCCAAGTATACAACCGTTTCAAATTTAATAAAACAATTATTGCATTCGCGCTTGTTGGATATGAGATTGGTTATAGCCAACTCGGCCCTACGGGCCTCGTTGGCTATTTACCATCTAACATCCAACGCTCGCTCATGGAATAATTGTTAAATATTCCCCAATAATGAAAACTGCGCGCTTTGTGGAAAAGATTTGAGGGATAATTAACACAATAGCTTCAATTTGGGGCTAATAAATGCTCGGATATTTGTCCATGGATTATATCTTTTCCTCGAGCTACACTCTCGAAAAACTGTTCGCTTTCTCGGAACAGATAATGTCCGCGGACAAATATCCTAGCATATTTTCGCGCCAAATTGACGCTATTGTTTAAAATGTTTTGTATCGAGTTCAGCGGATTCTTTCCTATAAGCTTAATACTTTGAAAGGCTGTCTTAGGCATCGTTTACACGGACGCGGTTTCAAATCGAAACGGTTTCATGACCTGGAAACCGCATCGAAAACGACACGGTTTCAAGGCGTTTACACGGAGCTTATCCAACCGTTAAATCCAACCGTTTATGTCAAGGCGATCTCGTTCTCAGGCCTTTGCCCTTCGTCAAAAGCGTTTGCTGTTTTCCTGAGTCGTCCTTCGTCTGACAAATAATACAAAGTCAAGGCCACCTGTGTTTCTACAGAGACCGGAAGTCGCATGTTCGTTACTTTCCTTTCGATGAACGGTCTCAATTCACCACACAACTTGTAAAAATTGTCTTTGCCCATTCTAAAGTTTTCCTTCCACTCTTCTGCGATCATGACCCCGTTCAAAAAGTTGTCCCACCAAACACGCGTTCTCCCAGGCCGAATCCAAAATCGTCGTTTTGCTTTTGTCTTCGTTACTCTGCTGGAGTAGTGGTGTGTCGACGAAAAAGTCAACATTTCAAGGCATCTCTGCCTGTTGTTACGGTGCGCCTCGCGGTTTAAAGAAAGTAAAATGCAACAAAGCTGCAAAAGTGAAGCTAAACCACAAATTAAAGTTGTGATTGTGCAGCAAAGCGCTGCACTCCGTGCGAAGTTTACCATATTCACTCGGACCACTTCGCGAGACTGCAAATTTCCCGCCAATCCGCCAGACCGTTTTTAAATCGATGCGGTTTCGCCGTTTACACGACCAATGAAACCGTATCGTTTTGAAAACGCTCCACTTTTGAAAGCGTATTCAAAACGACCCGGTTCTGATAACGAACTCGACCGGCGCCGTGTAAACGAAAGGGGTAACCGCATCGAAACCGATGCGGTTACAAATGAAACCGCGTCCGTGTAAACAGTGCCTTAATTTCAAAGTAGATGCGGTCGATTTCCGTTCGGACACAAGACCGGTAGCTCACCCTTGTACATCTTTATTTTGTTTTAAGGAAATTACCCCCCGGCGCTCAGTAACACTACAAAGCTTTACTTGTTTAATTACCTATGCTTGACACTTATCTGTTCATCCAAAAAAGTGCAATGTAAACGTTACCCTTCAAATTGACTTTGTCTGGCCCGTAGCAAAGCATTATCTGGGTAAAAGGCTATAAATGAGCCGGGTCGACTATGCCATTTAGTTTGAAAACAAGAACCGTCCAGATGATTGCGTGTCATTCCTTTTCTCTAAAATCTGACGCTTATTTTTTGTTTTTGTTTTTCTTTTTGTATTCCCCTGATCCTAACCATAATTATTTTGTCATGTCATGCTGCGAAGATTAAATACAAGCAATTATTACTACAGTTCAGACGGTACCTCAAAAATGTTGCTCTGATATCGAGAATACCAGGTGGTCTTACAACGAGAGGACTTTATGCCAGTCAGCTTACTGTAGATCGATATCTTGTGATTCTTATTTGTCGTTTTCCAGTGTAGTCTGCACTGGTTAGTACACGGTCACCTGTAAAACACACAAAGTAACAAACAAACCACCATTCTCTTTTTAAACGTTTGATAACCTTTAATTTAGCCACCTGTATTATGAGTAGTTAAGTTGCATCTTATTTTTCGCCGTATCTACTGACCTTGTCGCCGAGTCAGTTGTTACCTGCTGAGTCGCAGTTTTAATAAAAAAAGTTATTTTACTTTATTTTTATTTTAGGATAGTCCTTACTTAAATCGTCATCACGTTTGCTCCAGATGCCTTTGTTTCCCTTACTGGCTGTCAAAATGCAATGAATTGATACGATGTGAAATAGAACTGGGAATAGGGACATCTTTAGTATATAGAATTTCGCATATTTAGTACCAGAAAGAAGTGTTTTAGGTTTGAGTGCGGTGCAATATTGCGAACTTTAATTTCGAGTATCGAAGCAGCTTATTGTGGACTGTAGCGGTTGAACTGTTTATTTTAAGATCGAATACAGTGTTAATAACTACTTAATAACCGAGAGTGAGGTCGTTACGGGAAAATCTCAAACTGAGGCCTTGCCGTATTGACCGAGCGATAGCGAGGTCAATACGGTAGGCCGAGGTTTGAGATTTTCCAGTAATGACCGAACGGTCGAGGTTATTAAGTTGTTTATTATATGGCTAACAAAATGGTTCTAAAGGAAGGAAAAAAATCTAAATTCAAGGGGCAGTCGTTACTTCACATCCGGTGATGCGCGCGCATATCTATTCATTCATCTTTCCAAACCGTCAAACTGCATAACAGAATTCAGTGAACGCGTACTCTGTCAAGAAAATATATTTTATTTTTGGAAAACAATGATCAATACGGCTGCAAAAAGTATTTTAGTACAGTTGTATTAGTATGTCACGAGAGAATTTTCATCGACATTATCAAGAATCAACCGCCTAACGTCAGTTCCTACAGAAAAGTTCTTCAAACTCGCTCAAAAGCCGTGCAGCCGTGTCGGTAAAAGGAAATACAATTTAAACGGAATCAGCACTACTCTTCGTCGTCACTTTCGATGAAAACTCTTCGCCTTTTCTGAGGTTCCTGGTTAGTTGATGCTGGCCCGTTAAAGATCTGGCGCTAAGAGATGCTGCGAATGTCCTCACCGGAAAAAAAATAATCCGCTCGGCTGTTCAAATCTGATGGTCCTTGAAGAAGTTTAAACTAGCTTGTGTTACAACAAGAGAATTTGTTGATGTTGTTTGATGACTGCTGTACTGCTTCGGTGTCACCAATTGCCTTTTGAATAATGAAAGGACAGTGAAAGGAGACCTGCCTTCGGAAAGGAACCTCTAGCTCTGTATACTTCGCTGCAAACTCGACAAGGTATCAGGTTCATAACCGTCGCCATCCGTTTTCCGATAACTATAAAAAACTTTGCCAATAAGTGGTCAAGGACAGCAGCCGGTAAGTCCAAAACTTCTACTGTGCTTCCTTTGTTTATTGACGACAAATATCGCTGAGATGTTTTAATTTCACTGGCAGTTTTCCTTTCCTTTCGTGGTTTTGCTCTTAAATGTAAGCTTATGGACATTTCAATTTCTTCCTGACCTGTTAATTCATTCGTAATTTTGCCGATGTAACTTCATTTTTTCATTAAAATAGTAATATAATTAACTCTCTGGATGTTAGTCGTCACTTATCGTCTTGAATCACAACGATTTTCAATGTAAATAAAGCAAATGTCGCCTAGCTAGCTTTGGATACCTTTCGTGTTTTTTTCATAATTTGCATAATCCGTAATCGGCCCGTGGGCAAGTGGGCATTACGGGAGAATAATGCACTGGCGTTAAGCTGCACTTAGCCGATCAGAGCGCGCGTTATATCGCCTACAAACACTAGCCATATACTAATTAACAATTATTCGCCGAAGGCGAAGTGAATATTGGTGATTATAACCCACCCATTAATTTTTGAGTGATTTTATCGACTACTTTACGTCACGTGGTATAAATCTCCGGACAGTTATCAGGCGATAACCCCCGCCCGATTCGATATTTGTCCTCCGATTGTTTCCGTCGAGGGGAAACATAGTCAGCACAAGAATTTCAACCTTTCTTTTCTCGTATTTAATATGGAAGGAAACTAAACTGGTGTTATTTTGTCTAGCGATGGTGACATTAAAAAGATAATGGCAAGTGCTGTTCCCGAAAGTACAAAAAAGTCACCAAAATACGCTGGCAATGTCTTTCAAGGTGGAGAAAGTCACGAGTAGACTTTTAATATTTAGTCCTATGTAAATTTAAACCGATTCATTTTACAAAATGAAGATTTAATACAATGTGATAACTAACTATAAAATAAACCAACCGTTCACGTCCGACTGTAGCGTGGAAGAAGGAGAGAAAAATTCCAGTCGCACTTGAAATCATGGAGCCGGCAGAATTGTCAACCATGTTGAAATCTTTTTTACGCAGAAGCCAGAAAAGTCAGTGGAAGGAAAACCATACAGTCGCAACACTGTGAAAGCCAATTCGTTCCGGGATGGACAGAATTTTTTTCTGGTTACCTTCAAAGAAAGCCGTTTTCCATTATTCGGGATAAGTATTGAAGCCGGCAAACGAAGCTCTAGATCCATCACTGAAAGATCTTGCGCGACAGAGATTGATTTCTTTCACAAAGCACAAGCATCCAATTTCCAGCGAAGACTGACCTTGAAGTCCCCTTTGCAGCAAATCAGCTGGGTCTGAATGCTCCAGAAAGTTTTTCAAATTTGGCATGTTTTGACACCATTCTCTACTTCGGAAAGAGAGGCCGTGAAAACCAACGCGAGATGAAACCCGGTGACCTTTAGCTCAAAACAATAACAAGATAGCAGAAGTAAGCTTACTTCATCTCAAGTGAGAGAGCGACGAAAAATCAGTCCACCTTCAAGTGCTACAGATTTTACACATTCTGTGTTTCGCAGATGAATTGAATTCTGAGACTGAAACACATTTCTTTCTAGTCAAGTTTTTGAACCAAACGCGCCAGGTTTTCGAGTTTTTGATCTAATGGGCGTTACGAGAATTATTTTCACATGACAGCTTGTCAAATTTGGTCCAATCACAGTGGAAATAAAGTTAGTTAAACCAATCAAATTTACTTTGCCCCCCTCACGTCAATCACGCGCATTCGCCATCAGATCACAACTGTACTGGCTTTTTTTACCATGTTTACGAGCGGTTTATTGCGAAATGAAAATGGGAGGGTT
>CM042756.1:8379169-8384169 GCA_022496165.2 Catalaphyllia jardinei
CTTCCTTTCAATTACAATAAGCATTTTCAAACAGACCTATCGAATGCATTGTTGCATTTTTATTGTTACTGTTTCATAAAATATTTATAGATAAAATTTTAACTTGTTATTTATTGATCAAATAATTTTTCTTACAAATCACAATTTGCAGTATTTAACTATTTATAGAGAGAATTTCTTGTCCCCAAAAGGTGCGATTATTTTGGTCAGCACCGAGTATCGAGACCTGACCGCTCTGAAAAGCCACTACTGGAAGTCCTCGATTAATGCACTAGCTGTTCAAATCTGATAGCCTGAAAAATGCAGAATGGGTGCTCCGCGCATGCTCAAAAATCGGGACAAGCCAGGGGTATCAATTCCAGGTGCTGGCCAAAAAGATTGCACCCTCTAGAGATAAGAATGTTGAAAACAGCTGTTAAAGCTCTGCACCTTAAATTTAAATTTGGCTAGATATGCAGATGTACAGGATGTTGAATACGACCTTGTTTATTTGTAAAGAAAATTGTAAACTATGTTATAACTTTTGAGGCTTAATTCTTATTGATGGATATCAAAAAAAAAGTTATAGCCAGTTTCTGCCAGCTTGTGGTTTATTAAAGGCATTGTTAAATGAACAATTTTGTTACTACATTTGTCAATGGGTGAAAAAATCAGATTGGTAGTTAACCCCTTTGAATCATCTTTTATATAGGTACATGAGTTATAAAATTACAAAATTTCAATGCCTAAATAAATAAAACAATCACGTTTTAATTTATGTGCTACAGACTGTTCACTATTATTTTCTTGGCTTGAAAATAGACAATGAACACAAAATGATGTTTTATAGAACTCAGCCAAAACACGAATTACCCAGAGGAAAAAAATGCTCTTCGATATATTTGATCCTCTTTCATCTTGTGCACATATCCAGAGCATCAGTTTCACATTCTTTGTATATTTTGAACCCTGAAGCAATTCAATGTGGCCTGCCTTTACTCTTGTTTGTTCCATTTCCTTCTATGTAGAGTAAATCTTATTTTGTTACAAAAATACCTGCACTTGACAACTGTTAGGGTTGGAATCTTAATGCCTGAATATCTTTGAATTATTATATCCTTCTAGATCAGAGGATTCACTTTAATAGGAAATCTAATTGGTAAATCACGGGTCGCGTTTGCAAAATACCAAATCACGCATCAAAAAATGTGATGCCCAGTCTTGTATCATTTGACTACTACTTTTGGGGCCGTCACACATCACGCAAAATCCTTTGCCACGCCTTGGTTAAGGCTGCCCGATATTTTGTTTCCGTCTTGAGAACTCTGCAAGATATTTTTTTAACCTGAAGCATATGCTCGATATTTTGGGGGGGATTTGCACAACCCCCCCCCCCATCAAAAATCAAATGGTCCACCCCTTAGATATCGCTTGTAATCGAGTCACAAAAACACTTTTAAGAATCTATAAGAATAGTTCTGTGCAAAAAAAAATGTTTTTGTTAACTAATTTTATCACTTGTCAGGTTTGCCAAAAAAAACACCAATTTTCTTAGTCAACAATAGACACCCTTTAGCATACTATATGAGTGTGTCAACTGCAAAATGTATGATATGCTCATATAATGTTACATTATGACCTTCTGATTAGAGGGACGAGACAACAGAACAGAAAAAAAGTAGTCATAATTCTGGTGTCATGTTGTTCTAAGCTAGTGCAACCTTAAACGGCAAAGCCTGAAAACATCTAACAAAGATCTACACGTGAATTAAATGGAGGCTAGATCCTCATGAATTCATTATGACCCTCTAGGCGGTTTTGCTTTCTTGGGTAGTACCAAGTAGAGGGACAACACAACACAACAGAACAAGTAATCATATTTCTGATGTCATGTTGTTCTAAGCTAGTGGAAACTTAGACAGCAAAGCCTAAAAAACATCTAACAAAGATCTACACATGAATTACATTTAATGGAGGCTAGATGCTCATACATTCATCATGACCCTCTAGGCGGTATTAGTTTCTTACATAGTACCGATTAGAGGGACAAGACAGGATCAAAAGCTAAGCATGCAAGCTTGTGTTGAGTGATCTAGGATTTTTACAGCAATATAACCATTGCAGCATTCGGTCTTTATAAATAAAGGTTTCTACTTCAACTATTTGGAAATTACTTCATAAATTATAAACTTAATTCGCGTGCGCTATCAACTTAACATAAATTAAACGCAAGGTTATACTATGAGTGCTACTCAAAAAAGCTCCAAACGCTTATAGAAGAGCATTTCAAATTGGTATATTGTAAAACATACTTCTTTCTCTTCTTCGACGCGTGCTTTGTCTTCTCGATATATTACTCCGAAAAGAAAAGAAGGCCAACAGGTCGTCATATTGGATTTGCCGAGAATTTCCGAAAGCCGACCGAACCTAGTACTTCTCGACTGTCCCTCTAGAGGGTATGATTTAGGCACAACCTTGGTTTTGGCTGTTGGGATCTTATTACCCAAGCAGTGACGCCTGGGTTTAAATTTCGGCTTTTTTTACCCAGGAAAACAACTCTTGGATTATTGTACTGTCACGCGATCCTGAAGCAATAATAATAAAAAAAACTATTCGAAAACCATTCAGTGGATAAAGTCAATAAATTGCGATGTTATAGGAGATTAATAAAGATTACACTTCTCTAATTTTTAAATCTGCGTTTTCCCAAACCTCAGATATTCCTCGAATTATTTTGAACAAATTTACAGAGCCCAGGGTGGCTCTATGTCACGCATCGCCATAACTCTGAAATTCAAATGTCTCTCTCGTTTGAGAAATGAAAAAACAAACAAACAAACAAACAAACAAACAACAACGGCAAAGGCTAAAGAAAATAGACTGAAACGTTTGTAGGCTGATGTAACGATCTTGACTCATTTTACGTGCTAAAGGTCTGTGTACGAGTAATAAGCTATTAATCGATTCCTAGAAATGCAATCGAAGGCAGAATAACTTGAGCACATCGATTCGATTGAATTTCGCACGACTTCAAATGCAGAACATTTAAGCTCAATTGCAATATAGCTAGTGCTTCTCAGTATAACGACTGCCTGGGTACACGCAGCAAGGCATCTAGTTGATGATAAATTACCTATTAAGTCAGCGGAACATCGTTAGTGATTAAGAATAATGTTAACAATCATGACAAAGGCGATTATTACGTCTGGTTGATATTTCGTTGTCCTACTGCTTAACAGATAAGAATCACACTTGCATGTCTCAGAAGATGGTATGATGCATTTCCCGCTTGGCCTGTGTTGCGTCTAAAATGTCTGTGGTGGGTCAGTGAGTCTAAAAAGAAACCCCGTTTCGGATCAAAAATCGCTCACACGGTTGTAAATTCTAGAGAAAGTCCAGTTCTAGATTGTTCTCTCTTTTATACCGTTTCACTTTCAAAAGTGACTATGGATTTTCTAGTAACAACCAAAGATCCAAATCCTCTACATTTCATAAAATTTTAGTTATAAAATAAAAAATGAATAAATAAAAGGTTGTTATCAGCAGTTGCTTAGTCTGACTTGTGTAACAATTCAGTATATCGACTGCTAAAGATCTAAGTCAACTATTGCTCTTGGTGTAATAAGGTGGTTTGCAACTATTACGCGAATATTCGATGTTGTGATATAAATACTGATAATAGAAATAACTTGGCGACGATTTGGAAAGTAATTACCAGTAGTTCTTCTTAAGGGGAAGTTAACAGTGGTTGGTTGGTTGGGTTTAGCGATTTTCTAAGAAAAACCCCGTTTCGGATCAATAGTCGCTCAAAGGGTTTCAGACTTCCAACATTAAGCCCACTTCTCGAATGGTGTGTCTTATAACTAATTCTTGTTCTGTAGACTCAAGAGCGCCATTTCATGATTGCATCTCGAAGGCATTGTACACGATCGTCCGGAGACCATGGCTTCTCTCGCTCGCAAATAAAAGATTAAAATCGGTCAGATATTCCAACATACTTCAGGAATAGATCAGTTATGATGAGTGAGGAAAAAAGTGAAAATTCTTACATTGTAAGAAACTAACGTGATTGAACACGTGAAAAGAGCTGAAAGTTTGATATACATTTTCTGCACTAAAGACGCATAATCCGTCGGAGAGGACTTGGGCTTTTAGTTGTCTTGCAATGTGTCCTGGATATGGTTTAATTGGTCAACAGGGGCTGTACAAAACAGCTCAAATATAATGTACTGGCAAGAACTTCTTTTTGGGTAATTAAGCCTGCAACCTTTTGCTGCTTTTTTGCCGGCGTATCCCTTGCGCGTGGATCCTGCAAGACGCAAGAACTTCTTTGCGTTTAGAAGTTGAAAACGTAAGAACTTCTTTGCGGTAAAGATTTCGAAACGGAAAAAAAAACTTCTTTGCTGAGGATTTTCAAACCACAAGAACTTCTTCTACTAGTTCGGCTTCGAACTGATAGCGCTTGTCGTCATCACACCACTGGAGACGCATAATTGACCACTCAAAGAGTTGATGAATTGCTTGAGTGGTTGAGAAGTATTTATATCACAACATCGAATATTCGCGCAATAGTTACAAACCACCTTATTACACCAAGAGCAATAGTTGACTTAGATCTTTAAAGACTTGACAAAGAGGAATTAAGAATTTGAACCTGAGCATAGAAAAGGCTGACATGTATGAAAGGAAGTGAATTCGGAGAGGAGCCAGATTGATCTAACTTATGTGGTCTTACGGTTAACATTACATAAGCAAAATACAGTTCACTCATCTCAATGTGACTGACAGCCTTGAGATATAATAACAGACAACTGTAGTGTGTTCCACACTTTTAATTAACATTGATGATTGAATATGTTTGTAATAAATGTTTCAGTTTGCAGTGCTATATTTAATTTAGTAATGATGGGTCTATTTTCCGTGGAGGATAGGTAGCTATAGATAAGTCCTAGCCTATATATAAAACGAAGAACGATTAGACACAATAATTCCCAAAACGCTTCTTGTACTTTGGAACCAAT
>CM042756.1:8391669-8426301 GCA_022496165.2 Catalaphyllia jardinei
GTTAAACGTAAAAGAATGGTCCAATTTTAAAAAGAAACAAGTCAAAAAGGGTCCTTTTGTGGTCAGTCACCAAAGGGTTAATAAAATTATTGCTTGAACTTTCATGTGGCTAAAGACTTAATCTTGTAGTTTGAGAAGGGTGGTTTCCCACTCAATGAAATTCAATAGCATACGGGACATTGATATTTGGAAAGCAAAACATGACCACGAATCACCTCAAACACTGATGGGAGAAGCTGTTTTCGCCTTCCGGACCTAGCTAATCAGAATTGTCTGTGATTCGTTATGCAGAAATGATGGAATCTTGGGGTTTTCCGGTCGACAATTGACGTGGTAATTGACGCAAACATCATGTCTCGTTTACTTAGATTTATGGCCTAGTTTGGGTCTATTTTGCTTAAACTTTACTCAATTCTAGATGTACAACACTCCACTTTGGTCCCTCTAACCTCCACCGCGGTGTTGTTGCGTGTTTGAAGGCTGCAGGTGAAAGTTTTACACAGCCACACAAATTTAAACCTACTCGATAAACTGAAAAGTTGTCTCACGTGTATCTTGATGTTCGCTCGCCACTTTATGCAATGCCACGCCTATCACGTGAATAGAGTGGTTATTTTGATTGGTTGACAGTTAGGAAGACAAGAAGCTAAGAAGACACTTTTCCAATCGTTAACACTTTAAATACGACTTTACCAACACGAAAACGTTGGGCGTAAAACACTATGTGTAAAATTTGGAGAGAATACAGGTAAGTCGAATTGTCGACTCAGTTTGACAGTGATGTGTTTGCCTCTTACGGAAATTGAAGATTTCAAATAACGTAGGATTGACTGGATAGTCCACATGATATAACATCTAACCAGTGGGAGCAACAATCACTATCTACATGCTAAAGAAACCAGAGTTAAATCGCGAGCCTTCGGAAATAAAAAGAAATGATTGTTTATATTGTGAAGTGCTACTAAACTCACGATACACAAAATAAGAATTTGATTGAAACAATTTACCCCGCATTTTTATGTTTTATTCTAACCCCTTAGCAATCTATGACATTTGTTAAAATAATCCTCAGCCGTTTCGCTAACCAACAATTTAACTAGTAACTGAAACTTGCAAGAAATGACCGAAAATGTTAGCTGGCAAACTTTGTACGATTGAAATTGTGAATTCCCAATTAACAATTGAAAAAGACTTCAAAAACTATAAGTTCTGGTCAACTGCAGCTCAGATATAAAGTCTTCATCATTCCAAAATGTTTTGTTGCAACTGGGTTAAGTACTAATCACCTACAGGTTAATCATAAACAAATTCTTAAAGCCAAAATTTTCTGTTCCAACTGGATTCTCAATGTCAGTTAATAATGAATAATAACAGCTTCTTAAAGGGGCATTGTCACGAGGATTTTATGTTTTAGGTCAATTCTGTGCTAAAATCATTACTTTAATGCTTTAATCGTAAACAAAGAGCTTCTGTAAAGCTACGGCGAAGAAATCAAATGAATTTTATCAGAGAGGGCTAACCATAATAAATTTCTTGAGGATTTTTGGAACTCGTGGCATCAAAACTTGAAAAAACTGGCCAATTTTTTCAAATTCCAATCCATTTTCATCCATGCCATCAGTACCGTCAAGCGACAGGAAACAGTTTCAGTACCTTCGAATAGTCTTCGATAACAAAACTACGTCATTAGTTTTGGAATTCAATTGATGCTAAGGCACCTTCTAGCTTTTTATAAAGTTGCCAAATAGCGTGACAATGCCCCTTTAAACTAAGTTCTAATCAACCACAGCTCAATGATTAGTTCCAAAACTAAAGATGCGCACTAGAAATGAATAAATTATTATTGTTATTGGTATTACAATTATTGTCATTGGTATTATTATTGTTATTATTTTTATTATTTGTTTCATTATTATTATTATTTTAATTATTATTATTATTGCTATTCTTATTATTATTTAAAATCAACATTACAACTTCGTTAATTTGAATAGACTCCATAAAAGCAACCGATACTAGTTGCTGAAAACTCAGTCCTGTAAAACATCTTCATTTAAGGCCTCATATTTTAATAGAATTACCAAACTGTGGAACATTATGTGTAAAGTAGCTCCTCCGTCTTCCCTAGGTACTCTTTCATCATTTAAGAATTTTGTCACCAATTACTATTTTAACTTATTAGCAAATGTTTTCGATATCGACCAACCGTGTACATGGTCAGCTTTTATAGACTGTTCCTGCCATAGAATTCATTCGCACTGATTTATAACTTTGTAATTTTTACTTTTTCTTTCTGTAGGGAGTTTCCTTGCATGGGTACTCACGTCCCGTTCGTTACTCCCTGTTGGCTATCCCTACCGTGTTAAATTTTTTTTTATTTTTCCCCCTCACAATTATGTATGTGTAACTTTTCGTTTATTACTATTGTAATTGAGTAGAATGCCAATAAAGCTGTCAAAAAAAAAAAAAGAATAACTTCTAAATGAGTTACTTCAAGATCATTTTTTTTTCTTCTGTTGTGACAGACTTTGTAAAACTAAAATACATTGCCATATTACAGAATTCTTAGAAATTGTGTTTCTTGGATGAAAATTTCAATCCTCTAGAATCTATCTTGATACAGCAAACATAAGATCATAAGATCTAAGATATTAAGTTCAAATATGGAAATCTACTAAGAAATATAATAAAAAGTAAAAAAAAAATAATGTCCTCGTTGTTTTTACCGACTAAGCGCATGTCCTTTCTCGATGTCAAAGTCAATGTCCGACAATTCTAGATGGATCCTCCTCTCAGCTCGCGAACTTCTCAAGCATAGTAGTACTGATCTCAGCAAAGCAAAGGACACCCTAGCCCTGATCCATGACATAGCAGGGGTTTCAATAAAAGCCGGTTACCGGCGGTCTACCGCCGCTTGTAAGGTTTCTTACCGCCGTATGTTTGGATTTCATTAATGAAAGGCCTTGCAGCCACTTTAGTGGTCACAGCCGCCTATTACATCTTCAGTGGCCGCTTATAACTAAAGTTATTGAAACCCCTGACATAGTAGTCGCATAGCTTTCGCCCTTCTTTGTAGAACTAACTCAGCAAGCCTACTATGGTATCGTTTACATTCCACCGCCATTCCACCGGTCGTGCTAAAAACTAATGGCGTAAATGTAGCTTTCTCCACTTCTAGAATTCCGCTTAGCGTACTGGCGCTTCAGTCTTCTCAGTTTCATGTTGCCTGTAAATCTGGCTTGGATCTACATCCCTGTAATAGTCTTCATTTGGGTGGCAAATTCTCACATCGAAGAAAGCCGACCTCTGCCTATACCAGAACCCCCTTTCCGCAATATCCACCCGCGTATCTGGTGCGGTGTTGGCTCCTCTATTCAGCTCTTCTCTTGTAATGTCTTGTAAAACTGGTTCAATTTCAACGCCATTGCACACCATGCGAAGAATTTCGGCCTCCAGATCCCTCAGTTCATTATGGCGTTGGATGACAAACCCGCCTCTTTTGCATATCAAAGCGTGATCCACATTGATGTGATTATTATTATTATTATTATTATTATTATTATTATTAAAACTACATACATAATTGATACCATGGAAGCAAGACATCCTTTAAGCAGTCCGACTTGCCCGTCAGTTTCAATCCGTTGTTTCCTCAATCCCTAGCTTGTTCTAAATACTATCAACGACTTCGCAATTAAGGTAGAAAATAGGTGGAATGAGTTTCGAGTTTATCAAATAGGGGAATCATTGTTTACAGTATTTGCCTCATTAGCAAAAGCAATTCAGTTTCTGATGGAGCTGCAAGCAGCAACCTCGTTCCCAGGGCCTTTTTCCTGGCTTGGGGGAGGGGAAAAGGCCCTGGGAACGAGGTTGTCCTAGCATATGACTTCTGAATATTGAAAAGTCAGTACAATTGATTTTGCCAATGAATATAAGCATGATACATACATTAAATACTTTTTGTGCAACGCGGGTTTAAAAACTCAAAATTTTACAAAGAATGCATGAGCTCATTAGCATTTTTGACACGCAGAAAATTTGCAGTTTTTGAAAGATGATGTCTGTTTGAATACTATACCCAAAGAGCTAAAATTTTAATCATTTATTAGGTTTCACTACCTTGCTTTAGCTGCCTGGAGTCAGTATATACCAAATAAGTTTTCTTCTGTGCGCAGAGTCGTATGCAAATGAGCAAAAATGTATTTAATGACGTCAGCATAAATCCCCCCTATAGATATTGCCGAGTCATCTTGTTGCTGTGTTCTGTTCAGTAGCTGATCACAGATGATACACAACTGTGGTAGATGACGATGTAAGGTTGTCAATGATGTTCTTACCACATTATGACGTGTACTTTGATCTGACCTAGTCTAGTACTCAGGAAATCGTAAAAACTCTTATTCTTCGGCCATTTCAACTTTAACAGAAATAATATACACACTGCGGTTACAAACATGACAAAACAACGCATGTTGTACAAAGCTTTGATTAATTACTTGACGTTTCGTATGCCTCAACATACATACTTGTTGTATTATCCAACCGTCACTTCTGAGGATGTATGTTGAGGCATACGAAACGTTAAGTAATTAATAAAAGCTTTTTACAACATGCGTTGTTTTGTCATGTTTGTAACCGCAGTGTGTACTCAGGAGATGCTCTGCAACGCACATTTCCCTTTCGTAAACGGTCGATGCCATTTTCGCGACACTTTCTAACTGTAAACGAATTTTTCAGTACTAAATCAAAGGAAAAGAAACATTTGCAAGTAACACCTGGTATCGAACCCAGATCCTCTGCTTCCTGACATCCCTCTTATACCACTACACTACCAGGTTGATCCGCCAAGTCTCCCCAAAATTTAATTTCAAAACGTGGCATTCTTAAACACTAATAATGCAGTTATCCCAAACATCAAATAAGAGCTAGCCACAGGCAAACCAGTGTGAATATGAACAATTAAGCATTTCGTGAGTGCATTTTAATCCATGAACAAATTGTACTAGTTTCTACCTTTTCCAGGCCTAAACTAAAGCGGATATGGCATCTTTCATTCTGAAAGGCTTGGTTATCAGTGATGGTATCGACCGTTTAAAAACGGCATCGACCGTTTACGAACATGGTATCGACCGTTAAAAATGGAATCGACCGTTTAAGAAAGGGGAAATCAGCTTCGGCAACTCGCTCTTCGTTCGCTGTCACCAAGTAGAAAAATAGTTACAACAAAATATGCTGCTCCTCGCCAAATCAAACCCAGAATCCTCAAGTAAAAAAATTAGAAGAAGGCAAAGCAACGTAATCATTGTCTTTATCTTGTGTTAGCTGCGAAGAAAAAGACTATTATCGTGTCGTTTCGATAGGAGATCTCGGTTTCACTACCACGCGTACTGCAAGCACAGCCACCGTAGGCGTCAAGAATATCATTTTTTCCCATTTGTTTTCTATTTTTGAGCTGGGAGGTATAAAAAAACACTTAATGACTGGCCCCTCGGGAAACAGTGAGGTTTGTTTCCCCTCGACCCTCATCGAGGGCCTCGAGGAAGCAAAACTCACTGTTTCCCTTGGGGCCAGTCATTAAGTGCTTAGTCGTGATTTCAGTGTTGACAATTGAAAACACCGACTCCTCATTGAATGTGCACGGGCTGCACCGGGCAAATGAGCTACTCGTACGCGTCAGACTTCCCTTTCAAAAACTTAAGCAAACTCGCCAAACAAGCAGAAACAATAAGAAACTATCAAAAATGGTTTTGGTCATCATTAAGCATTGTTTGGGAAATTCACATATTAACTCGATACTTGATTAACGAGGAAAGTTTCTTACATAACTTTACGAGTACAACAAGCGCGAGCAGATATTATTCAGCGAGAAATTAAGGAAATTTGCGACTCTGAAAAACTCTCCTTTCCATTACCTAAGAGCACAAAAGTACATAGAAGAGCCCTGGTTCTTCGTCCCTGCCAACGCTGTGAAAAATCCAAAAGAGAATCTCTCAACCCTCACCATTTGATCACACAACGTGACAACATCATCACAACAACCAACGACACGTGCGTGGATCAGCGAGGATATATGACGTCAGGATTGCGCACTTTGTTTTAAGGAGGCTCGAAGGGGCTTTTATCTCCACGCGCGCGCGCAAACACACGCGTCCGCTGAATGAATCAAAATTAGCACACCGGAAGTTAAATCTTGCGTAAAATCGCGCAAACCGGAAATAAAATCTGCAGAAAATATTTGTTTCTAGCTCGACATTTTGCTCGGTGACCTATCTTGACTGTTTGCATGCACGCACCTTTCACGATGGCACTTCAAATATAAAAGTTTCGGAGAAAATTTTCTCGTAGAATTTTCTGTAAGCCATAAATCCCTTTTTCTTTAAATATACTTAATTCTACTAGAAAAAGTTTTTGTATACTGTCTGAAAAGTTAAAGAATTTAGGGAACTTTCCGACAAAGAATTAAAAATGGTAGGTCACCGAATTAGTTTTTCAGGTAATTAACAAAAACTGAAATTTTGTGGACGTTTTTGTGCACCTTTGAGTTGCCATGGTAACTGAGGTGACCTCACAATTACCCTCAAAGAATAGCCCAGCAATAGAGTTACAAGGGGACATATAGTTTGCCCACACCGTTAAATATCCTTCTTTGTAATCTTCCATCGTTTCACAAACACTGCAGCAAGGAAAAACCCTTTCGAGCCTCCTTAAAAATAGAAAAATTGTCCTATATCATAGATGCGCGCAGATCCCAAGGTTTGCCGTCTCGATCTCGGTCCAATATTTTCTTCTCAAAAACCTATATATTTCTCATTCTCAACTAAGAATTGATAAGTTAAACAACGAACACAATTCTTCGGTATCTACAAGTTTTATTGAAAGCCTAAAACTACAAATAATATTAGTCACACATAGATAGTGAAAGTGCAATTAAATCTTCCATTTAATTTCAAACAGTATCTTTGAACAATTGACTGTCTTAACATTAATTAGTTATTTCTTAGATTTATTGCAGCTAGATATTGTCAATATGCAGTGTATTATCAGATCAAAGAATAGCAGCTTGTGCAGTTGGAAGAGAGCGCTTTGCACCAAGTCTCTTGTTTGCACTTTATCAAAAGAGATGATCCCTCAATAATAAATTGCTTTTGAGCGATATTGAAAGCATCCTATAATCGGAGACATGGAAGCAAATGACAATAGACCAATTTCGATATATTAAAATTCAGCCTAAAACAATAGACCTCAGAGCGAGGCTCTGGAGAATAAATACAGAGTTTGTGTTGTTTGTTAATTCGGTCTGCACCATTCTTATGTAAATGTTTAATTTCTGTTTCTTCCAAGTGGAGTTGTTTTAAAGCCTCTTGACTGATTACTCAACCGTACGATCAATTCGCAAACTTCTTAACTGAGCGGTTAATTATGCTAAGACGGCACATACTATGACGCTAACCTTTCAGTTTGACTCACGAAAACAGATAGCTATTTTGTCTAATGATCGTCTAATCATATTTAGGTTTCAATCGAGATCATGGTCTCTCGCGCCTTCCGTGATCGGACTAAATAAATCTTCGTCCATTAAGAATTTACCTAGCTCTCATCTCTTTATCATTTGTGGTATCATTTGTTCTGATAACATTCAAGCATGCCTCATGGCGGACCTATCTATGATCTTGAAGTTCAAGGAGCGATTAAAGAGACATCTTCGGACGTTTATCATGCGATCATCTATTCGTTAATCGGTTATCGAGAATAGGCTATATATCTGGCTTTAATTTAAACTTAAATTGTCACGAACCAATCCTATCTCATGCATGTCCACTTCTGACGACAATAAAACAAGGATACATCATCTGCAAATAAATTAGACTCATCCATGCTGCATTAAATCCGTACTCAGTACAGATTTTAGATCAGTTAAAATTTGCAATTTTTCATATTCCATCACTGCTGTTAATTGAAAGTACCCAATTAACTGCAATAAAGTTTCATTACTGCGAACGGCTGTTATCCTCTTTTGAAACGCAGACGATTGACAAGCAGTCATACGCATAAAACTCAAACATAACAACGAGTTCCAAACCAGAAAAAAAACCGTCCACCTGGGTTTATGAAATGTTAAATATCAGGCCTTCAAAGGAGGTTTTTGATGTCGCTTTGTCGCTCGTTTGCCAACCCACCCGTCGTTTATTTCGTAAGGGACATATGTCGCTGTCGCTTTTACGCTATAATACAAAGTCGCTGTCGTACTAAATTTGCGCAATGCAGTCACAGGCGTCCCAAACTCACGATTCGAGGAATCGATCAAATATTAATGATTTATGTACGCGTATCGAGTGAGACGTGACCGACTTAAGTGCGCGGTGTTGTGTTACACATTAGGCCGTTGAGAATTTGAGCGCTCTACAAGGCATTGTATGTAATTTATAATAACGAAGGATAAAATCGCGCAATTAAATAAAATGTTACTTTTGTGAATGAAATTAAGTAAATAAACTCACCTTGCCTGATTTCTGTTGTCCATTTGGCCTGTTTCGTCGTTTTTGGGGGGTTTTCAGGTGTTTGTCGTAGCTTCACTTCGTCTATAGAAAGCTACGACAAACACCTGAAAACCCCCCACAAAAGTAACATTTTATTTCATTGCGCGATTTTATCCTTCGTTATTATAAATTACATACAATGCCTTGTAGAGCGCTCAAATTCTCAACGGCCCAATGTGTAACATAACACCGCGCACTTAAGTCAGTCAGTTCTCACTCGATACGCGTACATAAATCATTAGAATATTTGATCGATTCCTCGAATCGTGATTTTGGGACGCATGTGATGCAGTCAGTAATTTCGGGGTCAACTATTAGAACAGTCAAGTTTCTCATTCATTTGATCTCAGTTGTCGACCTCTTAACGAGAAGATATAATTCAGTTCGTAAGGAGCTAAGGTTCGACTTCGTTTTGTTTGTCGAATTCTCTTGCTAACAGTTTACACCCGCCTTCAGTGTTACGTGCATATAGGCAACATCTTCTTTCATCTTTCGACTTACCATCTTTCGGCATGCTATGTAACCTGGCCAGCATTAAAATGTTAACACAACGGACTCTTTTACGGTCGAACTGGACTTGTAGTCATAAAAGATGGATTTATTTGACATCAATCTAAGGTTCGGAGTATCAAGAAGTCATTATGTGAAGATAAATGGACTATTTTGAATGTTTACTTCTTTCCAATACTAACCCGTTAGCGGCCTAATTCTACCGGAAGTCGCCATTGAGAGCTGATCTACTACACGCAAATCGTTTGATTATCTTGTAAATCTGGAAACATGCAATATTCGCAAACTTCTTCAGGCATGTCGGGTCAGTAATTATCATTTATTTGTCATTTCGTCCTCTAATAACATGAGAAAATGCCTGTTTCGCAGTTAAATAGCCTTTTAAATAGCATGCGAAAGATGGCATGTCGAAAGATAAACGAAAATGAGGCCTATGCACGTAACACTGAAAGCGGGTGTTAAACCCTACGCTGACTACTCGACCATACAAGCGATTTACCACCTCTTCAAGCGGTTGATTTTGCAACACAGTCTGTGATGTGAAGGCTACACGGACTATCACAACAAGCTTACAGCTCGACGCACAGATGCAGAAAGCTGCTGTTGAAGAATTAACCATCTTCTACCATCCATTGGATACATAGCAAGACAACTAAAAGCACTTACCCACGCCCTCTCGGACGGATTATGCGTCCCATGCAAAGAAAACTGATTATCATACTTTCAACTGTTTTCACGAGTTCAGTCACGTTCGTTACTAAACCTGTAAAATTTCTCATTTTCTTCTCTTTCATCTTTATTGATATTTTGACTGGTTTTAATCGTGTATTTGTGAGAGCAGCCATGTTTTCTGGATATGATGTAGAATGCTTTCGGGGTATAGTCATGAATTGACGTTTTCAAGTCTTCAAAACTTAAGAGAGATAGAGAAAGAGAGAAGGGGTGGAGAGAGAGGGAGAGATAAAGACAGCACTTGAGAAGCCTACTGACAACCTTTTCAGCGAGTGGTCTGCATATTCGTTAGATAAATAAGAGTAGATCCTATAGATACATTAGGAGAGTCTACTCCCAAACTCTGAGAGTACGACCTTGCCGGTTGCAAAAGTTAATTTTCATTTTAATTCTACTCAGGTGAGGTTGGGTAGGTCATCTGCTGTTCGCACTTTCAGCTCTTTTCACGTATTCAGTATCTGAGCCAATGTAGACTTCTGAAGATTTTTTATTATTATTATTTAACGAGCTTCATCGGCTTAAAGCTAAATTTTCACTCAGAAGGGTGCGCCTATATTGGTGAGGGTGTTCCGAGGCTGTTTTAGTTATGTAAATCTGGAAAGGTTACCCTGTGAATTATGTCTATGGCATGCTATTTTCAAGTATGCACGGCTACTGCAATGTACTGGACGGAAGATCACATTATCGTCTGATCATTCTTCGATATCAAGGCTAGCCTATTTAATATTAACCTTGAATTGTCACAAATAAATCTTTTCTTGCCTTATCAGTTAAACAAGGTAACATCATCTACTTAAAGATATTGCCTAGTTCATTAAAATTTTAAATCTAAATTAGACTTAAATAATTAATTTATCCCAAACATGCATATTTAATTTCATTGGATTTATCTTTCATTTGATTTCAATTGTCGTCAGCATAACAAATTGTGCAACCAAATAGATCGTTTTCACGCGACGTCATCACTTTCCAAAATCTAAAACTAAAGATCCACCAAAGTTATTATCCTCACCAGGCATAAGAGGTGGCATATCTACATCTGTTTACAATTTTACAGCTCAATAGCGTGCTTCGTTTGGAAACCAGATCATTTTGAATTCTGGATTATGTAGTTTGTTGAAAAATATATACTTATCTCATGATTTTGAGCCCTTTTAGAAGTTAAAACATTACGAAAAGTAAATATATAAGTTCCAGATGTTTACACAATTTTCTAGGCTCGATTACCAGCCGCTGTTCGGGAAAGGAACCCGCGCTCCTCTCCCGAAGGCACAGCTAGACTCGTGGACTTGGCATTGTTAATTTCGACCAATAAAAAATCTGCCTGCCTGAATCGAGCAGGCTGCATAAATTATCTTTCTCGCGGTAGCAAAGAAGTTGTGCGATATGACGAGCAATCGCGTTAGCGGGACTTCTAACCAAATACCTTCAACTGAAGAAATTCTGCCAGATCTAAACCATAACGGCATATACAACACGCAAAATAGTCAACAGACTTTATGCGTGAGAATCTATGTTTGAAGCATTGGGTGCCAGAATGTCAGATAGCCAACAAAGTCAACAAAGAGAGGGATAAACGCAAACATCGATCTCAACATAGACTAATGATCTCAAGAATGTGTACGGTGTGTTCTTCAAAGAAACCGACACCATTCTCTGGAGAAGCCAGACAAAACTAAATTTTGTAACGTACCTGAGCAAACTAAACTAGCAAAACAAGAACATGGTGTCAACACAACACACTAACGTATGTGTGACCTTTGAAAGTCTTTGGCTTGCCATTTGCCACACCACAGCCAAACAGCTCTGCTCTACTTTGAAAAAAAAAAAAAAGCAACAACAACAAAAAACCTCCTAAGAGTAAAGTCTCGCAAACCGTCGATTTAAGTTATAGCAAAATGAACAAAAGCACTACATGAGTGAATGATTTCTTTTTAAGTCCGAGAGGTTTGAGGTCTGGTCAACTTACTTGAGTGCTTGATCGAAATAGTCGTCACCGTCGTCCAAAAGGCGAAAGTAACTTCAATTTCTTCAATTTCGCGCCAGATGCAAACGGCACATTTCATTACAGTTTGATTGATGTTTCAGATTTTTTTCGTTGTCCCACGTTCGTGCCATGTTGATCAATTCAAGAGATTCACTTATCACAGTTCACTGCCGGGCTTAACATTCACTACTTTGATTCACTTAACATCAACGTTTTTGATTTTAGGGGGGAGCGTAGGTACTGGTTACGAAGAGGGAAGCACCTCATATGATGATTGTGGACAGATGATGCAATTGTGTTAGAGACTAATTGGTTAAATGCTTTCGAATTAGAAAAGAGGTCACATCATTGACAGATGCCGAGCGAAAACGTCACATAGATACAATATTAAAAGTATCGGCGAGCGATAGTAAATATAGGGCGGAATATGAAAAGCTCATAAATGAGCACTATCGGCTGTTCCGTCAACATATTCACCAAAAGCAATACTTTCTCCCTTGGCATCGTCATTACATACTGCAATACGAGAACCTCATGCGAAAAGCCGACTGCTCATTTACGGCAACCTATTGGGCCTGGAGTTCATACAGGGAACCGTTTAGCACAGATCCAGGTAACGTTTGGAACAGTGACACTGGGTTTGGAGGAGACGGTGTAGATGCTGATCAAAACTGCGTGCTGGACGGTCCCTTTAGAAGGGGCGCCTGGAATAGAGTTAGAGCACAAAATAACCCGCGTCCTTTCCCAGACTGCTTGACACGGAACTTCAACAGAACCCTTCCTGACGAGATAGATGTAATGATATGCCTGGGCCTTGACGATTTCGATAATTTTGAGGAAGTTCTGAGAATGCCACTGCATGGCAGTGTACACTGTCAAATCCTTGGTACCATGTGCTTAAGGGAAGCCGCTTCCGCTCCGGAGTTTTTCTCTTCATCACGCTTTCATCGATAAGATCTGGGACGACTGGCAAAAGGAAAATGAGGACAACAAAGATGCGTTAAAAGAAACTTGCCAGGAACAAATTTGAGACCTGCCCAACTGACTGACCTTTCTAAGCAACCAGGAGACGTAAGTGTTGAGTATGAACCTTACAGGCCACAAGAAAGGATAAGGTCGACCCTTGCAGGTAAGAAACCGTTCATGTAGACTGCCTAGCATGGCTTGTTTCTCGCCCAGGCTACTCGCGGCATTGGCGCTCGTGCTCGTGGTTTCCCCGCTGTCTTAGGGTGCCCAATTTACTTAAAATCACCAAGATATGCAGGCTACTGTTCATGCTTCTAGGACTTTGTATTAGAGACACTTTCTAGTGGGACCATAATCTATCAACTTATTCCATTTCCCTTTCCCTCCTTTTTTATTCCTCCCTTTAATTTTTTTCCTTGCTTTGTTCATTTTTTTCTTTCGCACTTTCTCTCTTTATTTTTAATTTGTTATTTTTTCTCTTTTTTTTTTCTTTAATCCGTTTTTTACTCTGCCACTCTGTTTTAGTGTATTGGACGACGGGCCATGTTTTAGTCCTTTTTAGGGTCTGTTAAGAATAAAAAGTACTCAAGGAGCAGCAAAGAAGACGCAAGAAAAGCGCACAAAACAAAACAAGAAAACAAGAAAAACAAAATGAAAAAGTACATGTAGAGCAGACGGGTCACCTCGTAGATATTTTTTTCATGTATCGGAAATCGATCGGTTTGCGGGACAATTCGGGATTAATTGTTTCCGTGAACAGGCAGTCTCTTTAGTAATGATAAACGTGGCTGTTACAGTCGCGAATAGCATCTGTTCAAAATTAAATAAAATCCCCATGCATATCGGGAAAGGAGAACGATTTCCTTTCAGAGAGAAATGAGCCAGAAAGAAGAGCAAGTCCCAAGTATTCTTGGTTTTCACGTGACGCCAGAAAAAAAACTAACCTTCATCAGGTAAAAGTCATTTTTAAACATGTATCTGCTGGCCCGTCCAGCTCGGTAGACCGTTTTGTTTTGAAAGTAGAACACTGTTTTTTCACAATGCGTGACAGCAGCATAGTTTCTGGGTAACATGTTACGTGCGCGAGATTATCTATTCGTCCTAAGGTTTAGAGTTTTGAGTAACCAATATGTTGAGAGAAGTGCCTATGCGAATGATTTCAAGTTTAACAGAGAGAAGAAATGGTTTGAGATAGCCAAAGTAAAGTCCAGATGTCTCCACTGGTTTCCTTCCGCCATGTTGGAATCCCTCAGACGGGCTCCAACATGGCGTCTCCATACTTCACACTATCACTTTCAGTAAAACCCTTTGCCGAATAACTCGTTTAATTTATACAGTTAAAAGCTTTGTAAGAACGAGAATCACTTCGTAAATTTTACCGGGGCCACTTTTGCCTTGGCAGCCCACGTTTAGACTAGCTTGCATAAGGGCATCCTTGGAAACCCAGGGGCTACTAGCCGGGACGATGCGATATTTTCGGGCGAAAGTTTATTATAAGAGCTTAAGAGCCCCTGGGAACTTATTCTTGCCGAACCAGTTCCAGAAGTGGTCGAATTCCGCTGCCCTGATAGAAAAATATTTTTCTGCCCAATCGGCGAAGAGCTCTAGCCGGGTAACTCTGCCGCCTTCTCACACGAAGCAGTTTTCTTCATCGATCAACCTAGTTGCTTGGCCCGTACAACGGGAAGGTTGTCGTGGAGAGTTTCAGAAAAAAAAATTCAACCAAGCCGAGGAAATCGCTAGCGTTAACATGGAGCTAGGAACCAATACTCTTCCATCAATTTTCTCTGCGGATTTATCGAAGGTATATCGTAAATTTTTATAGCTAATGTACGCGATTTTTACTCTGTTTCTTTTGCTTCGGGGGGAACGCTAATCGAGTACCCAGGGTTACTTGTTATTTCTCCTCGATTGTTAATAACTTCTGAAACTTTGCAAGACATGAAAATCGCCGTTACGTTGCACGGGCCACGCAACTATGTCGACCGAACGTGGGAACAAGCGGCTAATTAGTGCAGGGCACGCACCTTTTCTTGTTCTTGCTATCGCGACAAAAACACCCGTAGCAATATATATGGCTATGGTACTAATTAGCCCCTTGTTCCCACGTTCGGTCGACGTAGTTGCGTGGCCCGTGCAACGGCGACGCAAAAGCCACAGAGTAAAAACCGCGTGCATTAGCTATAAATATTTACGATATACCTTCGATAAATCCGCCGAGAAAATTGATGGAAGAGTATTGGTTCCTAGCTCCCATATTAAGGCTAGCGATTTCCTCGGCTTCGTTGAATTTTTTTTTCTGAAACTCTCCACAACCTTCCCGTCGTACGGGCCAAGCAACTAGGTCGATCGATGAAGAAAACTCCTTCGTGTAAGAAGGCGGCAGGGTTACCCGGCTAGAGCTCCTCGCTGATTTTAGGCAGAAAAATATTTTTCTGCCCAATCAGCGCAGCGGAATTCGACCACTTCTGGAACTGGTTCGGTAAGAATAGGTTCCCAGGGGCTCTTCAGCTCTTATAGTAAACTTTCGCATGAAAATATCGCTCGCCGGAAAATATCGCTCGCCGGAAAATATCGCATCGTCCCGGCTGGTAGCCCCTGGGCTTCCGAGGATGGTATAAGGGTTGCTTACGTCAACAAGTTTGTCGCACGACATGAAAATCTATTTTATCACAAATATTCTTTAGAGAAAAAAAATCAACGTCAGTAATTACATTAAATTACATTGATTCCTATGAAGACTTGTTTCAATAGCACACGATGCCGCGTTTTTAAAAATTGTAAACTGTGACAAAACTAAATTTACTTCTTTTGGATATCGTTAAGAATCAGTCTTTTAATTTAATCTAGATATTATGCAACTTTTATGCGACAAAACATGGGCACTCCGGCGTGATTTTTATGAAAGCCGAGGCGTAATTTTATAAGCCATTTTATTTAAGTTAATAGTCTTTGGATCGCGTTTGCTATTACATTATATCGTGTATGATAAAGTTTTCTTATCTTATTAACATAGCGACGGAGCTTTGGAGACCTCGGTATCTCAATCGTTGAAATCTTTTTGAAGACAAATTTCTTCAACAAGCTATTCTTCTTGTTGAGACCTCTTAGAAATAGCAGTGGAATTCTGCTCGGTTCACGAGCACGTCTAGATCGCCTTGTAGCGGGTTTTTTAAGATGATATAAAGTTAGCTTTGATAAGTGTTTCAAGGGCGTAGCCAGGGGGGGTCCTGGGGTGCCCGTGACCCCCCCCCCCCTTGTAAGCCTTTTTGTAAGCAAACAACCTACAATATTTAGGTGACAATCTGGTGAGTACCCTCTGAATGACTCAGTGTGACCCCTCCTTGGAAATTTCCTGGCTACGCCCATGTGTTCACTTTGATTCTCCATAAATTTTACGATGGAAGGTTCACTCAATGTAGATAACTTTGATAAGTTTAAGTCGCTCTTATTCTCGATAAGTTTCACGATAAAAGGTTCGCTCTTAAGTAATCGCTCGTAAATTTGTCTCTGCAAATATTCACTCTTAAATGTTCGCTCAAAAACTGGTGCATTGTAAAGGTTGGGGAACGTGTCGTTCCCCAAAAAGCTATAATCTTTCTCTTGACTGTCCTCCATGCCTCGTGTTTTTTAAAATGGCGGATAAGATTTTAATGAGCCAGCGAGCACTCCCAAAAAGTAACGAGCCAGCGATATATCCCTACTGGACAATGTAACGTTGAAAAAACAACAGAAACCGTCTGCATTTTATAACCAGTGCCAGCCTTCGGCTGGGCCCCGGTAAATAGCACACAGACTGCAGTGACGAACGTGACAATACAAAAGCATGTTGGAAAACAAAATTATTAACTTGACGTTTCGTATGTTTCGATATATTTCTTCAGAAGTGACCGTTTAGAATACAAGTAACAACTAAATTTAAATTTAAGATAAGTAACTAATTAACAATTACAATGCAAGAACCTGAGAGAAATTTACATATAAAAGATGCAAACTAATACAGATACGTTGCTGATATTGGCTCTACAGAGTCACTATCTAACAGGACGTCTTCGTTTTAAATCGAGTTCAAAATGTGTTTTGATTGATCTTGATACTCCTCTGTCTCTCTTCTTTGCGTTTTCAACGTGCATTTTTAATTTCCTATAAAAAGGTATTTCTTATTAAGCTATGATGGCCAAAGAAAAAGAATTTTAAAAAGCTTAACGGTCTAAGCTCGTGAGAAGGTAGAAATGTACTTTCACCGACGAAATGAAACTCGCGTGAAAATGTTTCTAAAACGTTGTCAGCCTTGACTTTTACCCTGGAATAGAGCTAAAAATACAAATACAAACGCATCTAGGCGCTAGGTGTTTTCTTTCGGTTTAAGTCCGAGCGAACTACGTCATCTGAAGAGACGAGCATCCACTGGCGTCAGTCGACAAGCTATGAATTTGTTCCAGATACCACCAGCCGAAGAAACGAAGATCAGAAAGCTTGAGAAATGGCTTGATCCCAATGTGATTGAACCTACACATTAACACTGATTGTTTGCTGCCCTTATGATCGTAGCTATAGTGTGAAAGGGAGTGTTCCTTTGTCAGATCTCGTTGTTTAGCCCAACTCAAACAAATGCCTCCCAGTAGCTTTACCTCAAGCCGTGATTACCTCGTTAATAAAGCAATCTTCAATAAGTATCATTAAAACGAAAAAAATAGTAAATTTAAAAAAAAACCTGGCGTTTAAAGTAGAACATTATATAATAGGTCATATTTTTCTTATCCTTGGTTGGGTCTAACTTGTGTTCAGGTGGAAGACTTTTTGTGACTTTGTCATATTTAACATGAGACCTCGAAACTGAATTTTCTATGAGCTATTTGCCAACGAAGCGTAGTTCAGCCGAGTTTACTATTTCTCATAGAAAACTAGGGCTTGTTTTATTAGACACTCCAAAGCTCAAATACCAGAATTAAACTTGTGTACTTTTATGCCATTTTTTTTTAGTCTCTAGGGTAAAGCGAGCATTCGTTGTTTATCAGCGAATAGGAAACGATCAGTGAGCTAATCAAATTCGCAGATCTTCATTAGCAGAACACAGCTGATGAGCTACCAAAAAATGTTTCTGTAGATTCGTTGTTGCCGTTTGTCTACTGAGAACTAGGTCACAGTACACGTCATAATGTGGTGAGATTATCAGTGACACACTTTAATACATCATCATCTACCACATTTTTACGTACATCCGCTGTGTTCAGCTACTAAAAAGAGTACAACAACAGAGTGACATGGAAACATCTAATTAAAAACAGCCCGTCTGAATTCGTGAGATTTTATTGGTAGATTATATGATCCCACAATGGTTCTGAAAGAATATAGGAGGGGAAGATAGAGCCGGGAAGATTCCTCGTGCTGTTCATCCTGAGGTTACTTTTTAAAGTTGAAGAGTCATGGATGGTCAAATTAAGCAATCTTCGTGACACTCATTTCACCTTTTTCTGCCTTAATTGCAAAGTCGTTAATAGTATTTAGACCAAGCTAGGGATTGAGGAAATAACATTTTGAGACTTACGGGCAAGCGGATGTCTTGCTTCTATGGTATTCGTTATGTATGTAGTTTGGAACTGAAGATCGAGCTTTAGTTGATTAGAACTTAGTTTTAGACGCTCTTCTTATTAAAAAGAATCGACATTTAGAATTCAGTTAGAACAGCATTTTTAATTTTGCAAGAAGAACCTTTTTTGTCTAAGCTGCAGTTTCTTAGAACTTATAGCTTTAGAAGCCGATTAATTGATAATTTACAATTAGAAACCAGTAAGCAATGACGTTTTTAATGTCCGAATGCTCGCGATTTAGCCTTATTTCAATAGCATGGATTTCCTAGAGATGTTGTTACCCCCACTGGGTTGGATGTTACACTATGTGGGCTATTCAGTCTATCCTACGGTATTTCAAATCTGCAATGAGTAACTACTTTAAAACTACCAGAGGCTTTCCTAGGGTCCTCGCTGCTCATAGGAAGGGTTCTTAGTGCCTTCTTTCCCACCCCAAACGCCGTTCATCTCCAGAAGTATTGACGTAATATTAATCAACCTTATATAGCTAGAATACCATCCCAAAGAGTTAACTTAAAAAAAAAACATTTAAATTAGAATTTACATCGAAAGACTGCAAAAGTAGTGATACTTTGAACGCAAAGTATTTATTCCAGTATCCCCAACACAATGCTGATCACTGAAACGAAATACCAGGTTGCGCCGCGGTTCTAGTGAGCACACCGCCTGGCTAATTTCTGAAATATTAAAACAAGAAACTTCAGCTCTTGACATCAGTATGAAATGTTCATCGTTGAAACAATTAAATTTGATGTTATTTTTTTTCAGTCTGTATCCATAATTGTGTTCAATTTTCTTTTAATCGAGGTGTTTTGAAGCCTCTTGGCTGATTACTCAACCGCACGACCAATTTGCCAACTCATCAAGCTGTTAACTATGTTAAGTGGCACGTACTATCACGCTAAGCTTTCAGTTCAACGCATGAAAACAGATAGTTCTCTTGTCTAATAATCGTCTGATCATGTTTAAGTTTGAATCGTTTATTTGTGAGAGAGGCCATGGTCTCCCGCGCCTTCAGTGATCAGACTAAATAAGTCTTCCTCTATAGTAAGGATATTTGTTTAAAAAAAATTGTTTTTAGTATTCAAATGTTGAAAACGTTCAACAAAAGAACTCTTTGTTTCACCAGCCAATAGTTCTCTGGTTTGCATATTGAAGGAGAAGGTCACTCCAAAAAGTGTATTTTTTTTGTCATCGCCAATAAAAAGTTTATATTGAGTTAGTTACTCACCGACGTTTCAGCTTCTTAAATGCATTCTCTCACAAGAAATTTGTCTCCAAAGAAGCCTAAAATTTGGAATCGGCAGCCGCCATTTTGAAACAAAATGCTCAGCTGCCAGGTCGGGCTAGGCCGCTAAACGTGACGTCATCTTGATCAAAAGATTTTGTCTTAGCAAGCGTATTCGTTTACTCGAGGTCATGGCTGATCTTCAACCGTACCGTTTTCAGCCAGAACGTGTTTCTAATCCTGAGGATAGCGAAAGCGAAAACGAAGAAGTAAACGATCGGTTAGAAGGCACATTTCGATGTTCTTTAAAGCGATGTCAAATCCTGCCAACGCAAAGAGAATGTGTTTGTTGCCGAGAACAGCCAGAGGAAGAAAACAAAATTCAAGGTAGAATTTTAAGCCTATACTGCATCGGTTGCTGTGAATGGAAAAACCATTTTCTTCGTCAAGTATTTTAGACATGAAAAGGCAGTTTAATGAAGTCGTAAGCAGTTATTTTTTTACGTCAACTGTTTGTATTTATAATGTCACGGTCTCAAATACACTAAATGCCCGGCAGTCAGAAATATTCACCGAATTCATCGAATGTAAACGTGAGGAAAATATTTTTTAGGAATGCTTGACATTTCTAAATAGACACCAAATACTTTTAGTAGGTTTGTTTGAGAATTCCGGTCGGAATTTGGTGACTAATTCTCGTGACGAGTTAAACAAGACAAACAGGAGGCACTTGTCTAAGTCCACCCCGACAGATCATGGGTCTTTAGTAAATAAAATGGCCCAAAAAACTTCCACCTCTTTTCCAACATGTTCAGTCACATTCGTTTCTTCAACTGTAAAACTGAGTTTTTCATCTTTTTTGTCTCTCATTCCCCATAACTTAACTTTCCAAAAAGAATTCTTGGAGCTTTCACCAGTTTATTCCTTTATTTGTGACTTAGAGCGGCTAAGATAGTTTCTAAATTTATGAAATGCCTTCGGGGAATGAGCATGAATTGGCGCTTTAGAGTCTAAAAAAGATAAAAGAGAGAACACTCGAGGAGTCGGCTTTCTTTTGCAACTCTGCAACCCTCTCAGCAATTTTTGAACCGAAACAGGGTCTCCTTTGAAAATCAGTGAACCAAACCAACCGTCCACTCATGATGTCTATCGCGTTTCAAACTGCCGCTAAGTTCATTTCCGGCATTTCCTCTATTTATCATAATACTAAGCCTCGCCCAACAGTTGCAGACCTCATTTTTAGCGCAATCTTGAGTGCTTTAGTGAATATTTATATACTTCTAGATAATTAAGCTCGCAAACAGCCTGCTCCCAAACTCCGAGAGGTCGGTCTGATTAGTTTCATTTTCATTCTACTAGGGTATTATATTTCATCAGTTAGTCTATTCACTGGAAGGACATGCTGATGCGATTCGAAGTTTAGGAAATATATGTATTCTCTTCGTTTTAAAAATCATTCTGCTTTCCAGACCGAACTATCTAAAGTTTCCTGAACTTTCGGTAGTAATACTAATTACGTATTCAACTAGCTAGTAGGAACTCACGCCCAAGCAGCTTTTTATCGGCACTGGTATATATTCATTGTATACCTCAAGATTTCGAAAATTTAAAGCACTTGAATTTTTAACTCTAACTGAAAAATGCAAAGTTCTTTTGGAAGTGAATGTCTTCTTGCTTGTTAATTAGGTTTGTTTGTAGTTACAGAACAGGGACTTTTAAACAGCTAAAGCAAACTATTTCATTATTTAATTAAATAGGACACTGTATGGTTCTATGGACGAATTTTTTTTTTCTTTAATGAGGTCTAGCAGCTAAAAGCTTTTCACTCTGATGGGTGCGCCTTGTTCATTACAATGTTAAATCTGCCCTGACATGATTCATTTATCCCAAACATGCATATTCGATTTTTTTTTTGTACTTTTATCTTTCATTTGATTTTAATTGTCGTCTTCATAACAAATTGTGCGACCAAGAGAAGTGGCCAATTCCTCAGAAGTTTAACTATGCGTCTCTTGTAGTGAAGTGAACACGACACGTTAGTTTCACAATTAAGCTTTCATTTCGACGCAAGAAAGTAAATAGTTTCTCTTGGTGAATTAACACTGTCGCCAACATTAGTATGCTTAACAAGACAAACTATAAGCAATTGTGGAAGTCCGCCCCGACAAATAGTACAAAAAATTAAATTGTCTATAAAGCTTCGAACTTTTTTCGCATGTTCATTTACATTAGTTTTTTTTTAATTGTTAACGTCCTTCCTCTTTCTTGGTATATTTTTCACCATAGCTAATCTTTCCAAAAAGAACATGAGAAGTTTTAAGCAATTTATTATTAATTTTTTTTTCTCTGATTCAGAGCTCAGATAGTTTTTAAATTTGTGAAATACCTTCGTGGAATGATCATGAATTGGCGCTTTAGAGTCTACAAAAGATTAAATAGAGAACTCTGAAGAATTTAGTCGCATTTTTTTGCAACTCTATAACCCTCTGGACGATTTTTGAACCGAAAGGGGGTTTCCTTTGAAAGATCAGCGAACCAAACCAACCGCCCACTGATGATCTTTAGCACGTTAGAAACTGCCGCTAAGTTCATTTCCGGCATCACCTCTATTAGAGCAATCTTTCGGGGAATTAGCAGATCACTCCAACACTCTCCTGTTTGGTTACTCTGCCTTTTTTTCCACTACTGGTGTCTTCGGTACAATATTCACCACGTTTATTCACGACTGCTGTTCTTGACTAATTACAGGAATTGCTACTTTAGTTTCAACTTCAACTACAACCTTAACTACCACAACTACTTCCTCAACTACGACTAGTTCACTTGCCACGTTACTTTTGGAGACTCAACCACATGACCCATCAAATCACTGTCAAACTGTCAACTACGCTAACGTAACGTCATGCGCAATTCACATAAAGCTCTTTTGCGACTGCGCACCGAACTACTTAGCATATTTTCCTTCGAGGAATCAAGCTTGACTAAATTATTTTCTTCCCTGATTTCCACCAACTATTCTTAAGTGGTTGACCAAAACAAAATAACCTGAATAATATAAAAGTTACAACCTTGATTATCACCGATTAAAAGTTTAGAGAGATTGGAAGTTTAGAGAGAAAAGTTGTTGTTAAATATTTCTTACAACGTAAGCGTTACAGGAAGGAGACTGCATAATTACAGCTTCGTGGGTTGGTCTTTTTCAAAACTATAAACCCGCCTACTCCATATCAATATCTCGGTACGTGCTCTTGAGTTTAAACATATGCAAACAAACACCTTAGTACTGATTAAGGTAAATACACTTTTCCTGGCCTTTTGTGCGAGATATTAACGAGAACGAATGTTAATTAGACAACCATAATTCAATGTCCAAAAAAACTACTAAACGATTAAGGTTTGGCTGAAAAATTACGCAGCAAAATTGTTATAAGTTATACATTCCCAAACTGATTATTTCCAGAAAGAGCGCTTCCAAAACCGGTCATCGGATTTATTTCATTATCTCGACTAACACCAAGAGAAACTAACCATAGCAACTGAGTAAGCACAGCTGGAAAATCCCAAAACACTGGTGTTCCATGAATATGAATAAACTCAAGTATAATAACTTAGTATTAGGGGAGAGTATAATTTTAGCAATAATGAAATAAAAAATAAGTAACCCTTTTTTTAATGCTCTGGAATATCACACGATTATTTTACCCAACGCCAAAAACAAGTTTTCCCTTAACAATTTAATAACAAATGAGTCACTTAACAAAATACACTCTAGCTTCCTTTTTTATTCTTTAACACCTCTATTTGTCATAACACTAAGCCTCAGCCAATAGTTGCAGACCTTATTTTTAGCACAATCTTGAGTGCTATAGTGAATATTTATATACTTCTAGATAAATAAGCTTGCAAGCAGCCTACTCCCAAACTCCGAGAGTCCGGCCCGATTGCCACAGGTGAGTTTCATTTTGATTCTACTTGGGTGAGGTTTTCTACTTCATCAGCTAGTCTATTCACTAAAAGGACATGACAGATGCGATTTCAATCTTTAGTAAATACATATATTCTCTGCGTTTTGGAAATCACTCTACTTTCCAGGAAGAAAGCTATCTATAGGTTCCTGAAATTAAGGATTAATTAAGTATCCGTCTAGTAGCAGTGTACGTCCAAGGAGCATTTTACCAGCACTAGTAGATATTCATTATATACCTCAAGTTTTGCGAAAAAAATCAAGTATTTGAATCTTTAATTGTAACTGAAAAATCTAGATTTTTTTGAAAGCCAATATCTTTTTGCTTGTTTATTAGACTTGTTTGCAAATATGGAACAGGGATTCTTAAACAGTGAAACTATAACTATTTCATTATTTTCAAAGAGAATGACATCCAAAATCGCGCAAGTAATCTTACGAATCAAAGGCGCTAAAAGTAAAATCCAGAATAGACTTTTTTTGGTCGCCAAAAACTTGACACAATTCGTCAAAAAGAGTAAAATCTGTCCTTCTATAGCGCCTGACCACAAAGCAATTTACATGCCATTGTCTTTGTCTAATGAAACACCCAGAGGACGTGGACTTTGGAAATTTAACAATTCTCTGTTGAACAATGAACACTATGTCAACAAAACACGGGAAATATATTTTCAAGCTTGTTCTTATTACACCAAGTTAACTCACAAACGGCTTTTTTTGGGAGATGCTTAAATTAAAATTTGAGCAGCAACCATCTCTTTCGGCAAAAATTTAGCAAAATCAACAAATTGTAGGGAAATGGAAATAACACGTCAACTTCGGGCGTTAGATGAGTTCATCTGTAACAATTTTCATGCCCCTGACATTGATCAGGTCTTAAACGAATTTGATGATCTCAAAACTGAACTTCAAACAATGTACACTAAGAAGGAAGACGCGGCAATTTTTAGATCGAAGTGTAGATGGGTGGAAAAAGGTGAGCGCCACACCAAATACTTTTTTAACTTAGAGAAAAGACTATATCTGAACTACGGGTGGAGAACGAAACGATTATTAAAAACGAGACTCAGGTTTTGTACGCTATTGAAAAGGACTTATACACATCAGCAAGTAGCGCAACACAAGAGCAATACGATAGCTTTATTCATGAACTGCGCCTTCCTAAACTTTCTGACGAAGAGCGAGATGAACTTGCAAGGCCTTTTAACGTACGACGAATTTAAACAGATCTCAAAAACTTTTTAAAATGACAAGTCTCCAGGTGAGGATGGTTTTACGGTAGAATTTTATAAATTTTTCTTCCAACTGCTCGGATATAACCCCGTCGAAAGCTACAATGATCTTTCGATCTCCCAAAGAAGAAGCATCATTACTCTTATACCAAAGGAGGACGGCTCCCTGTTAGATTTATCGAATTGGCGACCAATAACTTTACTTAACGTTGATTGCAAGATAGCAACAAAAGACATAACTAAAAGAATAGAAGCTTCGCTGCCAAAGCTAATAAACTCGGACCAAACTGGTTTTATAAAAGGGCGCTATATTGGGGAAAATATCCGTCTCATAATCGACATCATGGAATATACTAAGACGCATAACATTCCAGGCATTCTAGTGTCTCTAGACTTCAGAAAAGCTTTTGACTTCCTTGAATGCCCTTTATAATGAGAACATTAGACGCCTTCAATTTTGGTACGAGTATCCAAAAATGGGTTAGCACCTTTAACACCAACATAGCGAGTGCAGCATTAAACAATGTTTTTTTTTTTTTACAAATTGGTTTCGGCCGTCCAGAGGAGTCCGTCAGGGATGCCCACTATCCCCGTATTTGTTTATTTTTTCAGCAGAAGTTATGTCCAATGAAATCCGACAAGACCTACATACCAAAGGGATTAAAATAATAGGAATCGAACTGAGATTGAGCCAATATGCAGATGATATGAATCTTTTTTGTGCTGACCTGGCTTCTGTAGAAAAGGCCTTAGCAATAGTTGATAACTTTGGTTCGCTAGCGGGCCTAAAATTAAACCGGAAAAAAAAACCAAAAGCGATCTGGTTGGGAAAATTTGAAAATAGCAAAAGCAATCAATTACAACTGAAATGGCTACGCATTCCGGTTAAAATCTTAGGAATCCATGTCTCGTAGGACGAAAAGGGAAATAACCAACACAATTTCACCCACAAGTTACAAAAACTGCAAACAAATCTGAACCTATGGAGGGCACGTGACCTTAGGCTATTTGGGAGAGTACTAATTAATATTTAACAATTAGACTACGAGTCCGAGGTTTCTACGAGCAGATAGCCAACGAGGAGCAGCCGAGTTGACTATCGCTTGTAAAACACGAGGGCGAGTAGTCTAATTGTTTTAGTATAAATTTACCGTAATCTCAATGCATAAAAAGAAAAAAAATGTTAAGTAACGCGTAGAAAAGAACTGTTTTATTATGTCACATCAGGTTTAAACGTGGCGCGCGATGTACACTGATGCGTAACTGTTTTCTATCAGCAGATAGAAAACGCTAATATAGCCATTCAAATTCACGGATTCACAATAGACTACTTGGCTAGGTTGTTCAGTGCCCGACTAAGCTAACCCAAAAATAGGTAGAATTTGGGTTTGAGTTTTGTAACTTTGCGTTAAAGTTTTCTGCTAATTGTTTGGTTTTCTGTTTTGAGTTTTATAATCACCATATACACAAAACAAAGCTGCAAAAGACATTTTGCTTAAGAAAAAGTTATATTAGAATAAATTTTAATCCTGGGCTAGCGTTAACCGATTTCCGAACGATCCCGCGATTCAATCGAAAACCAGCACTTGGTCAGCGGTCAACTTCCAAAAACACGTGACCTCAAGGAGTTGTAGACTTGAGCCTGCGATAAGGTCACGTGATACTGGTCAGCAGATACCTGGTTTTGACAGGTGTCAATTGATCGTAACATGGATGTCCAATACCAAAGAAGTACACGGTAAACCAAGGCTGCATGTCTCTGCATGTCTCATTTGGAGTATGGCCGCCGTGTTGCGCGTCTCCACCGCCGTCGCCGCCGTCGTCGTTGTCGTGTGTACGCGCCCACGAGCAATGCCGCTAGCCATGATAAACATGAGAAAATCAACGCATGGGTTTCCTTTTCTTTCCTATATGAGTATGAGGCTTCGCTTGGCGGTCCTTCGGGCCGCCGGAGCTCCGCTATAAAATCTCTCGCTCTATCACAACTCGTTTACTCAGCATTCAATCTCAATGTCCCTCGAGAAGTAACGCCAATAATCAAAACAAAACTGTTTAAATTTCTATGGAAAACGACAAAATAAAAAGAAATGGCCTCTATCAAGATCGAGACAAAGGGGGAATACGTATGAAACCATGATTAAAGTATTGCGGTTCGCTTGGATTCCGAGACTTTTCGCGTCGGGAAGGAAAAACTGGAAAACTATCCCAGCTATTATCTAAATAGATATGGAGGTTTGAGCTTTCTTTTAAGATGTAACTACTGCATAAAATATATTGACGGTTTGCCATCTTTTTATAAAGACATTTTAGTTTTCAATGAATTGAAAACCCTGTATAACTATGACAGAGGCCAGGATATGATCTTATTCAATAACAAAGAAATTCTCCTTAAAGGGAAACCTATATTCATCGGTGAACGGTTTAATATCAATATTCTGTGTATACAAGACTTGCTGAATAGCAATGGCCAGTTTATGCCTTACCAAGAATTTAAGAACAAATTCGCTTGCAAAACGAACTTCCTCCAATTTTATCAAGTTGTCAAGTGCAATACCGAAGCATCTAGTCACAAAAGCAAAAACACAGTACCACTAGAAAAGGAACTATACATTGAGAACAGCCGCCCCTTTTTCCAACTAGACGACCTGAGAGCAATCCAGTAAGGCAAAGTCAAAACTATCGACTTCAATTCAAACGAGGTGTCAAACTGGCGCAACAAAATGAAACCAAACAATGTACCTGAATGGAGAGGCATGGAAAAAATATTTAACTCCTAAAATACATTTGTAAGGAATCAAAATTAAAAGAATTTCAAACTTATTCATAGAATTGTAGTGACAAGCTTTTTCGATACGGTATCAAAACGGATGACGAATGCCTCTATCAGTTGCGGTGAACACGGTTCAATTGATCACACATTTAATGATTGCGAATTTGCTAAACACTTTGAAAAAAATGTCATCGACTGGTTTGATACTGTCAGTAATTCGAACTTTATTCCAACGATTGAAGAATAACTATTTTTCATCATGTCCGGCCCATATGATAAAACATTACTAAAGAAGTTTAATTATACGACCTTGTTTATGAGATACTACATCCACACTTGTAAGATGCATAACAAAGCTATTCACCTCTCTACTTTCGTTGACAAAGTGTTATCTAAATACAGAATAGGAAAATTTTCTTAATAACTAATTGTGAAAGTTCTTGCCTTTCACCAATGTGTCCCGGGCTCGATTCCCGGACCCGGCGTCATATGTGGGTTGAGTTTGCGGCTGATTCTCGTCCCTGCTCCGAGGGTTTATCTCCGGGTTCTCCGCTTTTCCTCCCTCCACAAAAATCAAAATATCAAATTCCAATTCGATCTAGAAACCAGTGGCGGATCCGCCACTGGGAACAGTGGATGAAGAGCCACTTCGTGGAAATGCCACTGCTAATTCCCATTTACCATTATTATTATCAAAAAATACTCCTCCCAGACGTTTGTAACGGTGTAAATACTTGTATTTTTCATAATTATTAACAGAAACAATACTCCTTCGAAGCACTGAACTTGTAATAATGTAAACAAGGTAAACATACACATGCAGATGACAAATAAAGATATATATATATATATATATATATATATATGTGTGTGTGTGTGTGTGTGTATATAATATTTTATCACAAAGGACAGTGCGTGGTTATGTGGCTGAATTTTTCTTTGTAGTTAACGAGTTCTGGAAGTGAAGTATGATCCTCGCAGTAAATTTTCCAATTTAAGCAATTGGAAAGTAGAAGCCTGAAAAAAATAAAACCAGCAAAAACAAAAAAAAAAAACAGATTCGCCACTGTATTCAGGCTTCTTCTCTTCAATTGCTTAAATTTGGAAAGTTTACTTCGAGGATCATACTTCACTTGCATCCATAACTGCAGTTGAAATATGAATTATTTCATATACACTTTACATCTTAACGAGTTCTATCGGCTAAAAGCTTTTGCTCTAAAGGGTGCGCCTTGTTCATTAAAATCTTGAATCTAAACTGCACTTATACATGATTCATTTATTCCAAACATTCATATTCGAATTTATTGTCTTTTATTTTTCATTTGTTTTCAATTGTCCTCTTCATAGCAAATTGTGCGAACAAGTGAGGTGAACATTGGCCAACTCCTCAGGTGGTTACCTATGCGTGTTCTGTAGTCGGTGAAGACGAGACGTTAGTTCCACACTAAGCTTTCATTTCGACGCACAAATGTTCATAGTTCCTCTTGACGAGTTAACCATCTTTTACTTTACATTACAATGCATAACAAGACACACTGGAGGCACTCATCAAAGTCCGCCCCGACAGATCATGGATCTCTAGTAAATAAAATTGTCCATATAAAACTTGCACCTCTTTTCACATGTTCACTCACATTAGTTTCTTTAACTGTAAAAGTTTTTCCTCTTTCTGTCTCTCATTCCCCATAACTCAACTCTCCAAGACGAATACAAGGAGCTTTAACTAATTAATTCCTTTATTTGTGATTCTGAGCTAACATAGTTTCTAAAATTGTGAAATGCCTTCTTAGAATGATCATGAATTGGCGTGTTAGAGTCTACAAAAGATAAAGAAACAAAGTCGGCTTTCTTTTTGCAACTCTACAACCCTCGAAGCGATTTTTGAAAAGGAATGGAGTTTCCTTTCAAAATCGGTGAATCAAACCAACCGTCCACTGATGACAGATGCGATTGGAAGTTTAGTATATGCATCTTCGTCTGCGTTTTAAGAATCATTCTATTTTCCAGGCCGAAGGCTCTCTATAGTTTCCTAAACTTTCGGTAGTAAGACTACTTAAGTATCCGTCTAGTACGATTTCACGTCCAAGCGGCCTTTTATTATGGTGGATATTCATTGTATACCACAAGTTTTGCGAAAATTTAACTTATTTGAATCTCTGGTTGTAACTGAAAAAGCGGGCAGAGTTCTTTCGAAGAAAGCAAATGCCTTCTCACTTGTTAATTAGGTTTTATAAATTATTTTTAGTTAATATACAGAAGGGATTTTTAAACAACTATAGCAAGCGAGTACGTTATTTAATTGTATAGGGCACTGTATGGTTTTGTTTGAGTTCTATCGCCTGATAGATTTTCGATAACATCATCCACTGAAAATATAGCCTAGTTGATAGCAATGTTAAATCTAAACTGGACTTACATGATTCATTTATCGTAATCATGAATATTCGATTTAATTGGCTTTTCTCATTCATTTGATTTCAATTGTCGTCTTCATAGCAACTTGCGGGACCAAGAGAAGTAAACATTGGCTAACTCCTCTTTTTCATTACGTACCCGGCCAAATTGTTTTTGTTAAGGATGAACAAAAATTAGCGCACATTTTTTGCGTACTGAGACGATACCGGCGTTGCGAAATGACACAAGTCGATAGAAAACGTAAATAAATCAGATATTGTAATTGTTTTAGCGGCTTTCCAAACTTCAGGCTACCCCTGTTGTATTTCCGCCAATCCTTGAACTGTTTTTTATCTTCTTCTTAGTACTTTAATTGCAAGCTGCTTTTTACCTACCGTATCGGTCTATTTACTGAAACCAGTAACTGTGGCATCCGTATACACAATACGTTAATCTTAGAATTTTAATTTAGGAGAATATCTCAATTGAATACTGTGAATACATTATTTACCCTCGGATTGTAGAGTAGCTCTATATGAGCTAATATCTCCGAGCATTTCACAGTGTCACAACAAGGGCCGGACCACAACACCGGGAAACTTCATGCCCTGCTCTTTACAATGAACCTTATTGCACATTGAAATGTGAATGCGTATTCTTAAATATTCTACTGTTTATTTATTTTACAGGCCCCCCCCCCCCCCGCCCACTCCACCACCCGTCCTTTTTGGTTTGGAGTTATCAGAATTATTTATATAACTTTTATTGCCAAATAAAGCAACAGGAGATTCAGAATATTCATGTGAGACCTTGCGAGAGCTGATATCTAACCCGATGACAAAAACAGGGCTTGAACACAATAGGCAAGGGTCCAGGGCGCTAACCATAAAGCGAATAAGCTAAAACCTATTTGGAAGCAAACAAATACATTAAAGTAATATTACGATATTATGATTGAATTTCTTTGTTTTTTTTTTTCTTTTGTTTCTGACAGCTAACTACTAAGCGTGCGTCATGATTGCCTTGAGGTGTTTGCTTTTTTCGTTTGTGTGCCTGGCGCAGGCCAGAAGCTATTACGATGGTGGTTCTAACGATAGAAACGGGGGTAAGCCATTGGAGAAACTTTATTTTTTTATACTGATCTTTAAGCCTGTGTTGGATCAGGCGCCTTTGATTTTTAAATGTCAATGGAATTGAGATATCCAAAAAAGCTAATTAACCAACCCCCACCCCAAAAAAGAGAAATTTGAAGAACTATTTAGCACTTCTACCACGAGAATAAGCTTGTATGGAAAACTCATTTGAACTCAGTACAATCAAGCTTTAGTACCGAGGTAGCTTCATCACTTAATTACCTGATAAAGCACATTGTAAAGCTGATGGAAACTTTGAACTACTGTTCAATCCGGGGTGAAGTCTTTAACATTTTGTTTTTCAGAAGATAACTGTTGTGTTAATAAAGCTGATGGCAACTATCCAAATTCAAATAATTGTTACAGGTGTATCACTATTCCACGAACAAGCTGTTTGTCTTTTTTATTTTTTGTCTCCAGCTTCTAGTGTGATCCAACTACATCAAGATGAAGACGATTTTTGTGCTGGTAAAGTTAATGGCAACTACCCGGATCCAGATAATTGTTACGGATTCATCACCTGCTCAAACCACATTGCGTACAAAATGGACTGTCCAGGTGACTTAAAATACAATGAGAAAACGGACCAGTGTGATTCGCCAGACAATGTTCTATGTGGCCAAGGTAGGTTTAGCTAAACCTCTTTCTTCTAAGACATATTTTACAGTGTATAAGTCCAGATGTTGAAAACCTGATTCCACCTCTTCACTGGCAGATCGATATCCAGTGGATTGGTGTTTCCAAAACAAGTCTCACTATCCTGTAGATGGTGCCATATTCGGTGAAAAGTAGTGTTCTGTACCCATTGGAAAACGTGATCTACATCTTAATCAGTGTTGCCACATTTTTTAAACATTTGATTTTATTTAAGAGCCAACCTATATAAATATCAAATGTGGTCATTTGGAAGAGAAAAAAAGTTACAATTTCTCCTGAAATGAATAGTTTAGATTCGATTTTCTTTAATTCGTTCTTTAATTCGTTTTTTACTACTGTATTGAACGAAGGCTATGTTTCCGTCCTTTCAGCATCTGACAAGAATAAAAAGCACACAAGGTGCAGAAAAGACGACGCAAGAAGAACGCACAAAACAAAGCAATGACATAATACAGAGAAAACAAAATAATGGTTAATAATAATTTTAAAAAGTACCTGAAGAGTAGTCGGGTCCCCTTGTAGATATCTATATCTTTTTTCATGTATCGGAAATCGATCGGTTTTTTTGAAACAATTCGGAATTAATTATTTTCGTGAACAGGCACATTCTCTAGTGGATGACAAAAAGTGGCTGTTGCAGCCACAAATCGGATCGGTTCACAATTACATATCAAAATCCCTATATGTATTGGAAAAAGAGAACGATTTTCTTTTAGGAAGAAATGGCGACCATAATTATCAGCTTCTGTCCGAGAATCTAAGAGTTTTGCGTTTAAGAGTGTTGCTAAAATGAAGCTTTAATTTTGCCAAAGCTCTTCATCAAAGTTTTTTGTTAAATAATTATTTCTTTCGCAAGCCACTGAGCGACAAAGACGAGCAAGTCGCAGGTATTTATTACGTTTAATTTATAACTTAAAAGCTTTGAAATTTCTAAGTTCATGAGAGGAATATTAGAGTGGAAATGTACTTTCACCGACAAAATGAAACTCGCATGGAAATGTTTCTAAAACGTTGCCAGCATTGACTTTTACCGCGGAATAGAGCTAATCAGTAATACATAAAACAAACGCATTTAGGGAATGATTCCATTGCTTAAAGATAATGCAACTTAGAGGATTGAAATTTAATTTTTTTTCACTATTCTGCGAACAAGCTGTTTGTCTCTTTTCTTTTTCTCCAGCGTCTAGTGTGAGCCGACTACACCAGCTCCGTTGACAATTTTCATAGGATTTTTTTGAGTAATTTCATGTTTGATTATTGGTATCAGTTATACCATTGTAAGTCACAGTTGATAAATTTCTAATTAGGGATCAATAAATTCAAGCATTTCTTTTGCTTTTCTATAGATTCGCTCGTCACTTGTTTTATGTCAACAAATTGGTAATAGGTGATAAATAATATACTTTGTAATAGGTGATGGAAGCAATAAAGTGAAAGACGACTTTTGTGCTGGTAAAGCTAATGGAAACTACCCGGATCCATATAATTGTTACGGCTTCATCAGCTGCTTAGACCACATTACGTACAAAATGGACTGTCTAGGTGACTTCAAATACAATGAGAAAACGGACCAGTGTGATCGGCCAGATAATGTACAATGTGGCCAAGGTAGGTTTTGCTAAACCTCTTTCTTCTAAGACATATTTTACAGTATCTAAGTCCAGCTGATTCCTCCTCATCACTGGCAGATCGATATCAAGTGAATTGGTCTTACCAAAACAAGTCTCACTATCCTGTAGGTAGTTTGATATTCGATAAAAGGTAGTGTTATGTACCTATTGGAAAACGTGATCTACTTTTCAACCATGCGTGTCACATTTTTTTTAAAATTTAAGAGGCTGTCTCTAAAAACCGACCACTGATTTTACTTCGAAAATTCGATCTTTGTCACAAGCTGGTATTTTAAAGCCCTTACCTAGTCAATCACTAGGATCGCTAAAAAGGATCAAACTTTAATCTTGAAGCCAGGTAAGAGAATTACATGAATTTATCGGAGCACTTTACGAAGGCGAGTATGCAGTTACTCACTGAAATATTTTCAAAATTTCCTGAACTTTAAGCGGTCGCTATTTTGGAAAACCTAGTGGGCAGACAGATTTTATTATTGTTTTGCTTTCTATTAATGTAGTTCAGCACTTTCAAACAGGTGCCACATTTTTAAAATGTGCCTTCAAAGTAGCGCTATTTTCGTGTTCGGTTCAAAACTCGATTTAGCGGGTAGAAAATCCGCTTTTAACCGTTGAAGGAACAACATTGAATTATAATTTCAATATAGCTAAACAAACTGCTGTGATATATCTATAGTTGAAAAAAAGAATTGGGACTTTTGAAAGAATATTAATATTTTTATAGCGCCGGCAATATGTGCTATTTTTCCAGTTTCGGCAGGCATGCAACTTGAGTCGAGCGAACCGAACTTCAACTAAGCCTAGGAAAATTCCCTTACAATTGTTAATCAAATAAAACTCATTTTAGTGATTGACTCGGTGAGGAATTTTCGAAGTAAAATCAGTGGTCGGTTTTTAGAGAGACAGCCTCTTAATTTTATTGAAGACCCAACCTCTATAAATATCAAATGTGGTCATTTGGAAGAGTAAAAAAGATATGATTTCTCAAAGTTTCTCAAATCAATATTAGTATAGATTCTATTTTCTTTAATTCGTTTTTTACTCTGCCACTCTATTTTACTGTATTGGATGAAGGCTATTTTTCAGTCCTTTTTAACATCTCGCAAGAATAAAAAGCACTCAAGGTGCAGTAAAGACGACGCAAGAAAAACGAACAAAACAAACCAATACAACATAAACCAGACAAAACAAAATAATGGTAAAAAATGGCACCTGAAGAGTAGCCCGGGCCCCTTGAAGACATTTTTTCGGAGATTGATCGGTTTGTGAAAAAATTCGGAATTAATTGTTTCTGTTTACA
>CM042756.1:8426311-8428811 GCA_022496165.2 Catalaphyllia jardinei
CACTTTGGCGTAAACCGCGCCTCCACAAGTGCCAGCAGATCCGAGAAATGACAAATCTAGCAAAGACACCGAAATAAGTATGAGTAAAACGAACAAAAATTGTTACATTAAAAAAAAACCAATACATCGTTTTAAGTAGAACTTTATATAAGATAACTAATATATTATATAATAAGTCAAGTCATATCCTCAACGTTTCAGTGGGTCTAACTTGTGATCAGTGGGAAGACTATTTGTGACTTTGTTATATTTAAGATGAGATATGGAAACTGAATTTTCTATGAACGAATACCCCCGAAGCTTAACTCAGCCGAGTTTACTATTCCTTATAGAAAACTAGGGCTTTTTTTAATTAGACACTCCAAAGCTCAAATACTAGAAGTAAACATGTGTAAGAGCAGAGCGAGCCTTCGTTGTTTATCAGCGAATAGGCAACGATCAGTGAGCTAATCAAATTCCCAGATTTCTATTTGTAGAACACAGCTGAAGGGCTACCAAAAACATATGTCTAGATTAATTGTTGCTGTGCATCTTTTGAGAACTTCAGTAGGTCACAGTACATGTCATAATGTGGTAGGAAAATCAGTGACACACTTCCATCATCATCTACCACATTTTTAGATACATCATCTGTCTCATCTGTGTTCAGCTACTGAACAGAACACGGCAACAAGGTGACACAGTAACAACTATTTGATAATCTAGAAATTTTAGCAGCCCGTGTTCTGAAAGGATATGGGAGGGGACTGAGGTAGAGTCGGGAAGGTTCCTCTTGCTGTTCATCTCAAGGTTAATTCTTAACTTTAAAGATTCGGCGATAGGCGAATTAAGCAATCTTTTTAGCACTCATTTCACCTATTTCTACCTTAATTGCAAAGTCGTCAAAAAAGTATGTAGGACAAGCTAGGGATTGAGGAGATAACGTATTGCAACTAACGGGCAAGCAGGGACTGCTCAAAGGATGTCTTGCTTTTATGATGTTCATTATGTATGCAGCTTGGAACTAATGATCGAGTTGTGGTTGACTAGAACTCTTAATAGTTTTAGAAGCCGTTCTTATTAATAATTAATTGACAATTAGAATTCAGTTAGGACAGCAATTATTAATTTTGCAAGAAGACGCTTTTATGTCTAAGCTGCAGTTGCTAGATCTTATAATTTTCGAAGCCGTTTAATTGATAATTTACAATCAGAAACCAGTAGTTGCAACAAAACATTTTGGCATCATGAAAGTTTTATCTCTTCGCTGCAGTTGACCAGAACTTATAGCTTTAGAAGCTGTTTTTAACTGGGAATTCACAATTATAATCCTGTAAGGTTTGCCAGCTAAAATTTTTAGACATTTCTTTCAAGTTTAAGTTATCAGTCACATTGTTGCTCAGGGTTAGAATTAAAAATAAAAATGTGGGTACAATGTTTTAATACAGTTCTCGTTCTGTGTCATTTGTAATTTAGTAGCACCTCACTATATAAACAATGACTTTTTTAATGTCCGAATGCTCGCGATATGCCTGAATTTTTGAAAACAGGGTTAGCAAAGACAAGGACTCATTCTACTACTTGGCAATTAAAACAATAAAATTCGTCCAAAGGCCGATAAAAAAGCCTATATCTGACGCCGGGAAGTAAGTTAATGGTCTCTAGAAGCATTCCAACGAGTCTAAGTTTAAAATGACGCAAATTTTAGAACCTTTGTTCAGTAACCTGACTTCCGGCGAAGTTTCAAGGCGGTGTCATTTCAGTCTAGAAAATTTTAAGTTGAGTGCCTGGTTAAGAGAGCGCCTGATTAAGGCTTACATAGAAACTTATATACAGTCAGCAAAACACTACTTTTTTCGCGGTCCGATAAACAAGAAGATTTCGCATGGGAATGATTTCTACAGTTTAGCATAAAAAACGCCGTTTCGTGACATTTCAGCCTAATATCTGTCTGTATTTCCAACAAGAAGCTATTTCTCAGAAAGGAATAGTGTTTCGTTTCCGGAAAGATATTCAGTCTGAGAAAGGCTGGAGGTTTGATATCTTGTGCATAAGAAGTCCCGGGGTGAAGGGGATTCGTGCTAATGGGCTGCTATGTGATTCGCTTAGTTGCCAAAATCTAAAGTTTGTCGTCGAGGTGAGATATACATGTAGTACTGAACCTTATTCAATGAGAAAAGGAAGAGCTATAAACTAACTCAAGTTTTCTATACATTTACACACTTCGAAAAGTATTTATTTTTGATACCTACCTCTGCCCAAGGATAGAGTGGGTACTTCCTTATATGGGTATAGGTGTGTCCAGCCTCAGAGGGTATTGTTTTTTTGAAGACATTTAAGTCAGAAATAGAGTATCGATTTTGGTCTCAAACTGGGCGTGGTTTTTGCACTTAAGGGTTGAATTTGGTATGTTAAGTTCTAAAGCTAGTTTTTTTCATCATTATCGATAACACCAGCAATCAGACAATAGTCGATAAGGCTGGAGATCCAAGGCAGGTTTGAGATAAGGCATAAATTTAAA
>CM042756.1:8431311-8447733 GCA_022496165.2 Catalaphyllia jardinei
TTCAATCGGCTTAAAATATCGCATAGTGGTGGACAAATCGAGTGGTGTGGCGGCGTCTCCACCTCGAAAATATATTTCCTTTTCACTATCACTATCTGATTAGAAGTAAAGTTCGTAATTAAATTGTACAATTCGTGATTCAACGAAAACACGGGGAATTTAGTCTCCCTGGCCTCGAAAGGCATACAGAAGAGTTATTTCCTTTTATTTGAACTACGATAAGCCTTGTGGAGAGCTAGCTCTAGGAGAAAATTGTATCAAGATTATCAGTGACAAGTCAAATTCTCTAGGTATGTTTTTGTTTCGTTTCCTCAGAAACGAAACGGTATTGTTTTCAGTTCAGGGGTGAACTATTTACATAGTGGAGGTAATATCCAATCAGAGTTAAGTTCGTAGTCGTTAATGTGAATACGGCGGCAAATTAATTTACGCCAAAATTCTGCTCTATCTGTGCAGCGAAATGTAACATTTTAATAGTTGCCTTGTACGAAGTGGAGAATTATCGATTGAAACTCTCGTTATCGGCATATTACACAAGAAAATTAACAGTGCTTAAAATGAAATTCGAGTCTAAATAAACACGAACGTACAGATATCAAAGCCAAGGCGGACAGCTGAACAATAGCTTTCTAAAGGCATAAATCGTCCTGAATCGACTACTGAGCAAGAGCTTCCTACATGGAGAATCGATTGAACTTCAGACAAACTCGGACATAATTGATTGTCGCATGTTCACGGTCATGTTGACAGGAGGTCAATTTATCGACCGGAAACCACAGCCATAATTCTCGCCCGCGCTAGCGAATCACAGACATGTCTGATAGTTAGCTAGGCCGAAAACGCCTGAAATGGATACAACAAGGAAATGAAAGGTTTACTCACGATCGAGCACCCTTTGATGTGCGTGCTTGCCTTCACTCTGTTCCTGGCCATGTTTTGCTCGCAAATACCAATGTCCCGGATGATCTTTAATTCCCACGAGCGGCGAGATAGGACATGAACTTTAAAACCTTTTTTTTTCTAAGTCTTAGCCCCATCAAATTTCAGGCCAGATAACGCCAGCAGCAGCTAGAAATGCTTACTCCATTGCACGTCTCAGCCCTAAATTGATGTGGCTGAGGCTTTTTGCTGTCTAAAGCAAGCACAGCATTATTGTTACTTGCAGCCTTTTCTCTGGACTGGAAATCATTTTAACAAGAAGAAAACTACGGATTGTTATTTACATATAAAATGTATTGAAACTAGGTATGTTTAACAGATGTCATCCTGGTACAAGAGACCGAGAGGGGACATTTTTTTTTTCACTCGAAGTGCTTGAGTATTCACTCACACAAACAAAACCTTGATGCGAACATTCCGAACTGTTTAGGCGCGAGGTAATCTAGATGCAGTGTTTTCACTGGCCAAAATGATGACCCCTTGTGCTAAATATCCTTGTGCTTGTGTATGCCTGAGAACTATTACGTTTTCACTTGTTTCAGCAAAATAAAAATGGTTGTGTTTACGTTAAGGTCGTGTTTCCGTTAAGGGAGCAGGGATGGCGCAGTGGTGAGAGGGCTCGCCTTCCACCAATGTGGCCTGGGTTCGATTCCTGGACCCGGCGTCATATGTGTGGGTTGAGTTTTTAAGTTTTCTACTCTGCTCCAAGATGTTTTTCTCCGTGTACTCCAGTTTTCTTGTCTCCCTCAAAACAACGTTTGATTCAATTTGATTTGATTGTGGTTGATTAGATTTAGTCTCCCCAATTAGTAGAGAGAGTGTCTGTGCTCAACTAGTAAATTTGAGACTTAGATAAAGTGATTATTATTATTATTATTATTATTATTATTATTATTATTATTATTATTATTGTTTGTGCTTGTGTTGCTACTGAAAACCTGGCTTTACACTGGCTACTTTTTCTGGGCTGGCTCACTACAAAATCAAGTGAAAATAAACAAATTTTTCCCTGAATCAAAACGGATCGCTGACTTGCGGAATTTAATCCGTAAGCTTCAGTTAAACTGATTAAGCTGCTAGAACAAAAATATCAACGTAAAAACGCCATCAAGGATTTAATGGACAGGTGTTAGGAGCCTTAGCGATAGGTGCAATTAATGAAAGCAAATCAAGCGAGGCTCTTGATAGCTCATGCAGATAGTCATTGATAAACCAATACATTGCCTAATTCAGGGTCTCTAGATGCGTATAATTTTGACCTAGTACAGTTTAGAAAAGCATTCCTAATGTGGGCCAAAGTCAGCTAAATCCTTCAGTCAAGGTCACCTCTTATTAACCAGTTAAAAATGAACAAATCAAAAATACTGACGCGAAATAAAAAGAGACTTGTTGTCAAGGGTCTCTTAGATGAAGAGAGCGTAGACATCGCAGCAGACGCGCCCTCCGTTATCTCAATCGGTGGAAGTCTTGAAATCTTCACCGTACCACAAGCGTAACTCTTCACCGGGAGTCATCGGACGAGGGTGGCTGAAAAACGACAGGACAAGCTCTGGCGATTGTGAGTCGTACCCTGGAATTGACGTCCACAGACCGGGATCTGAGGCTTGCTGACTTGCTGGCAGAAGGGCCTGATTTCCTGATGTTGTTATAGCAACGGAAATCTTCTGTTTAACGCCTTCATGGTTGGCACAGCCCCAGTACGACCAGTAAATAGAATGTCGAGTGTCACAGGACACGTACCCGTACAGGTGAACTAGTTTTATAGCGCCCACGCGGAATATAAAACCTGCCAAACTGGTTATCTCTGGCGCCAAAACAAACTGGACCGGAATTCAGTTTGCTCCAACGATCTGAAGGAAAAAGAAAAGAGTAGTAGAGTAGCATAAATACAAAGATATCAAGCTTAAGGTTTACGCTAGATTAATGTGTGAGTAGTCACTCGGGTCACAACCTCAGGTTCTGATACGCATTTAATCTTGACAACTTTGAATCCTTGAATGTTATTTGAAAACAGCTCTAAGCCCCTAGCTAGATTGTGTGTAAAATTATTTTTAAACTTAGCCTAGCAGGATTGTTTTGGAGCTAAAAACTGACTTGACGCTAAATTTGATGAGAGCTTGAAATATGCCAATACATTACTATAAATACATTACTATAAGTACATCACTGTAAATTAAAAAAATCACCTGCGTGGTTTGGAAGCTCGATCTCTCTAAGCTTTGACATAAAGCGAAGTTCTAAGTTAAAATGTAGTTTAGGTATTGAAAGAGGTTTCCTGCAAGGATCCCTTCATTTTTTACTGGGTGAGAGACGTTGTGTTTTAGAGAGGTTTGTCTTAGTTTAGGGATTACCGTGTTACCGTTTTGTAAGCGTTTTTGGCCGATTAAACGTGCTTGGTCAACGTTTATAGCTTATGAACATTTTTCGCTCGACTGAGCAGAAAGAGAAGGCATTTTCTATATCTCGCAGACGATGGAATACTTTAGACTTAAGAGCACGATATGGAAGTTGCTAATTTGTCCCTCATCTCATTTTCCAGGCTCTTAAATTTGACATGTAGTCAAACTGATAAATACACGCTGAAGCTTTTATGTGCACACTCGGTGACATGCAGTATCATCAGATGGTATTTTGCGAGACGTGGAAGCTGTTTAAAAAAAGAAAGGACTATAGGAATAAGCTTCAGTCGGAAAGAGATGAAGCGCGTTGTACACATTTAGCGAGCTGTGTTTCATGCAAATAACCATGTTCAGGAAAATATATACGTTCTAGTGTCTCAATGAATAAATCTTCCAATCAGTGTTCTGTTTTCCGAAAGGGAAGCAAGTAACCCACTTTGAAACAAATCAGTATTTCCTCGTATGAAGAAATGTCCCTAGCCTTCAACGAAGCGCTGGCGGTATATTTGGTCGGCGGCCGGAGAGTTAATTTTGGAACAAAGCTCTGCTTATTGATCAAGTAATTCGTTCCCGTTTCAGACTCTTTTGATAGAATTTCGCTGTTAGCGGAAGAAGATCAAAAAGAGTCGGGGTAAACAAGCAAAACGACAACACACAATGCAAGTAATCGTACCTGTATTCTAGCCAGACCCGGATTGATCGTTCTGTGGAAGTTTCACGGCCATCGCGCTAAGAAAGGCAGCGGATAAGAAAATTCAGCTTCATGGTAAAACTTTACTCCAGCCTTGTCAGTTGAGTGTCTCGTTTCAAGTTCTGGACCTCGACAAAGGAACTGGACTTCATTGAGAACACTATTAACCCTTATTCGGTTCATGTTGGAACAAGATCTTGGATCAAGGAATTTGTTTATTCATAACTGGATACTGACACAATGGAATTAACAAGTGGAAATAATAAAATGAGTCATCAGATAGAACGGACCTTTTCTATAGAGTTGCTTGGTTTTGATTTAACGAGAGGGAGCTGTCATCTTTGAAATATTGCACAGTGAGGTGTACACACATGCAGATGGAAGCTGACAAACCTTTATAATAAGTCATGAACGATGTATCACGGTGGTTCGTTGCTATGCATTTTCCTCCCGGAAGCGCGGGCTCATAATTGTCAGCTGTAACTGCCATGGTGAGTGTGAAAGAAAACAAATTAAAACAAAATGGCGGCCAATATGAGTGATGTAGTATTCGATTTGAAAGGCCAAACAGAGGCCACAGAGAGGGGAAAAAATTCTGGAATAATAATGAAGTAGAAATGAAGTTTTCATTTGAACGTGAGTGGATAAAGGCAGTCAGACGGGCTAGAGGGCGACCAAACTATGGCATGGAGAACATGAACCGTGGACTGGAAGAGGTTTGTGGCAACAAACTGGAGCTCTCTGGTCCTTTAGTGGACAGCTATCTGTTTGAAATCGGAAAGCAGATCTCCACCAAGCTATCACATTCTAAGGCAACATCGCTGGCAAGCCCCGTAATTTTGTTCATTCCTTAGCCGATATTTCGCCATATAACCATTTTATTCCGAGGTTACGGAGGGGATGTAACATTTGAAGTAAAAAAATCAAAAATTATTTCCACACTTTCCAGCATGGAATCGGTCGAAAAGGTGTTTTCTCCGGCTCGGTTTGAAGGGGACGATGTTCTTAGAAAGAGACATTTCACCAGGAAACCAGATTCCAAAGGAAAAGTGGAATTTTCATACAAAGGCAGGTCATCTGTGGTTGTTGGCAGTAGTACTCCTTTTATTTTTGATTTTAACCTTAAGAGCCAGAAAGTGACAGTCACTTTCTATGTTCAGCGGTATACGGCGGACGATTTTGTGATTGATTCAACCTTGCAAAACCTCATGAATCAGTGAGTCATTTATTCAAATTCTTGGCAGGTTGTGACGTACATTTTTTATATTTTTCTTCTTATTATTAAGCTTATTATCATTACTGAAAAATTGAGCTACAAATGTAATTACAAATGCCGTTATAATATTGAAAATGAGATTAATGTTAAATGTACATTTACCAGTATACTTTGTACAATATTTTGCATTACAAAATAGTTTGATATGAAATATATTAATTATATATTGAGTAATAAAATAAGATACAGTTTATTCTTATTGTATTGCAAGATGGCTCCATAATAAGAGTTTTTTTACAACTGGCAGTATATATGCACTGTAACTTTTAAAAGACAAAGTTAATGATGACACAATATTGTTAGCTCGTAGATTTTCTATCGGGTAAACTAACCTGTCCATCTATGTTTATGGAGCTTTCTCGCAATACAAGAAGTACAAAATCCTAATTTATCTCTTTTGTTAATGCGCCTTCAAGGCGTCTAATAAGAATTTCCTTGTTTCCAGTGGTGCTTAAGTGCCTACTTTGCAACTCCTTTTTGAGATCACTTACTTTCATAGTTTTAGGGTGCAAGCTGCGGCTATCGGTGTTGTTGGTATTAGACTGTCTCTCTTTTGAATGCACCCTTTGATGAGCTTGACAACTTACAGTATCTGGAAATCGTTCATTGCATTCAGAGCGCAAAACTGGTTTCAAGATGTCAACTACTTCCAGTAGAAGTTTCTCTTTTTCTGCACATTCTACAATCACCCTGGCATCTACACATACCATACATATGTCGTCACTCGTTTCCTTAGCCCTTCCATAGTTGCAAAATATTTCTGAGTTTATGTGAGAAGGAAGGCGAGATTTGTAATGGGAAATGTAAGAATTTGGCATTGGCTGATGTTCAGGCAAATAAAATGCTCTTACATAGTTAGCTCTCATAACCTGCCACCATTTATCTTTATCAGATGCAGCATTAGATCTGTTTGTCAGGTCCAAGTCATTTTTTATCCCTGAGTGTTTGGCCTCTTTTGCCTGTAGCGATATAATGCCATAACCTACTTTATAATTTTCATACAAATTAGCTGCATGGTATGGTATGGCATATCCTACTGACCAAACTGTAACATTCACATCCATTTCAAAAAATAATACATACAGGTTAAAATATAAAGTGCAAAATTCCTTAAGCTGACCAAGGTCAACAGCACTAATTTCAATTTTGTTGAATAAAGCACCAGCATTTCTAAGAAACTGGGCAATTTTGCCCAAGACTAATCTTTTTAGTTTCTGGGCTGGGGACTCCTCTGAAATTTTGAGGCTATCAATGAGCCTGTAAGAGAAGTTTGCCAAGGCAATGGCCTGATCTCCTATCAACCTTACTGGGAGCTTGTTATGCCTCTGGGACTCATCACTATAGTGCTCCTTAACCACAGAAGCTAAATACCCCAACCCACAACCAAGCTCACTGGAAATTTCTTTTTGGAAATATGACATTGCATTACCTAGACTACTTACAAATTTTGTGTTAGAATCATTCACAATATCAACTTTGGTTGATCGCTCCCCTGCTCCATCATCATGAGAAACAAAAACCCTTGGCTTTTCAGTTACAGTACCCTGATCAGTGCTCTGTCCAACAGCTGAGGCACTCATGATATCTATAAACTTTGTAAATGTGCCTCTCTGTACTGCCTCTCTGTAAATGATGTTTAATAAATGCTGCCAGGCATTCATTTCACAGTGGACAGGCTCCGGCCGCTGTCGGTCTGCAAAAATACCAATCCGAGGTGGACCTAACTGGCGTATCCCACTTTCTGCCATGAACTTTAGTTTTCTGGCATGGCGATTTTTCTCAGACAAATTAGATGGCAGGGAAATCATGAAATTGTCAACCTTGTTAACATGAGATTTCCTAATTTCTAGTGTATATGGCTTAAATAAATCATCTTCCCTCAATCCAATTGTAGCACCCATGGTACACATATTTCCTTTGCTAACATTAGCATAAGGAGAAGGATAAGTAGCAGCTTGATTTAATTCATTATTAGCCCAGCTCTGCCAGCTCATATCGGCACTTGGCTGAAACTCTAAAGTACATTGCCGGTCACAAACATTAAAAACATTACCCTCTAACATTTCCATTTCATCAGTATGTTGCTTCCAAATACTTTCAAGAACCTCATGTTTCTCCCCCAAACTGACACAGTGTAAAATATATTGGAAGTCCCTACTTCTTACCCTATCCCCAAAATTCCAGCATGTCAGACTTCCTATTGACATAGTTAGTTGGCTGGATTCAGGTGCTCCATCATCAGAAAATTGAAATATGAAATGATTTGTGTTCTCATTAAACCAAATGAGTTTACGTGACAAATGAGGAAGTCTTAAGTGCAAATCAATTATCATAAATACCAACCCAGTTATTGTTCTAGAAACACCTGGTGCATTGGGGATTTGATTGACATGGCCAATGTCAAGACTCCTCACAAAATTTTCCACCCGCTTATCAGAAATAGTTATACAGGGAACCCTTAAATCCAGACCTAAACATTTCAGGTTGCGAGGCACCCAGAGTTCAGAACTGGGATCAAAAACTGAGGACTGAGTTTTACAGACAAGGGCATATTTTCTTCTAGACAAAAAATTTTGATACTTCATAAGCACCGCTTGCTTTAAAGCCTCTTCTGAATTTTGATAGTGCTTCATTGTCTTGTCAAACAAGCCTTGGATATATTTTCCCCTTTTGAGCCCTGAAATCATCTTATCCATGGTTTGATTGTCAGCAGTAGATGATACATAATCCCAAGCCCCATACAGTGATCCTTCTTTTCCCCCATGTATAAATTCTAAAACACTTTTGGTTTCTTGTCTTCTTCTATATCTAGTACTAGAATTGACATTTGTAACCATCTCATAAGTAGTACTAGTATTTTGTCTCCTACTGACAGAAAACCCTTTCTGCTCAAGTAAAGACTTAAATTTGTTCTACTGCTCGTTTAATTCACTGACTTCCTCCTCTTGCAGTTGAACTTGGGCTGTCTTTTCTTCTACATTTTTTTCGAGTCTTTCAAGTTCTTGTTCAGCTGCATTTTTTTGAGCTTCCGAGGTCTGTACTTGTTTGTCTGTAAATAAAGTTTAAATTAATTCAGAACTCAATTGTCAGATTGAAATATTAATTGAATTTATATAATCTTCCCTGGTTTTAATGTAAGAAGAGTAGAAACTTAAGAGCCTTTTAAAACACCCTGTGGTATTTACCAACTTCATCCAGACGAGCCTTTTTGGTGTGGAGTTCTTCTTCTATTTTCGTGTTTTCCTCTTTTAATTGTCCCTTCGTTTTCCAAGCTTTATGTAAAGTTGAACTTTTCCAAAACTCATGGAAAACTCTCTTCGAATTACAACGTCCAGGGTGAGCATTGGGCTTGCTGCATTTTTTGCTTTTTCCACACGACTGTGTTCGACTACAACAAGAAAGAAATTATAGTTTTTATTCATGAATCTTCGCTGAAATCGAAGATATGGCCTCCAAGTAAAGACACGAATTCGGTCAAAGCCATGCTCAATACTATTTCCTTTACCTCAATTCTCCCTCATCATCAGAGAGATCGCGTTCCATATGAGAAGTCGCCAGCGAAAAGTCCTTTTATTGCTGTACTGTATAAAGGCCGATGAAAGTGATGAATCCAATATGGCGGCCAAGAAGAAGCTTCGAGTACCCGATAAACTCTGGGTTTAAAAGGAACAAATTTATGGCTTTCTGCTCTCAAAGTAAGAATAAATGAACGCAAAAGATATCGATAAAACTTTTTTTTATTTCATATTAGGGAGGTTACAATAAGGAAATAAAAAGATATTCGTAATTTCCTCCACGACACACACCGCCATAGCATCACGATTTGATTTTTCGCTCTCACAAACAATCCTATGGGGGGATCCCGAAATTGAAAACAAGCACTAATATGGGAGGACTGTCCCTACCCCAGAAACAAATGGTTTGGTCTACTCCTAGTCAATGTTTAACCCAGAAATTTGTCTTAGAGTGGGTCTTAAAAAGATATCATTATCCATCTCTAGCGGAAACATATGCGATCAGAACTATTCAGTATCCGTGGTTGGAAGGTTGGGCTATTATATCAAGACTAAATATAACCATATTGGCTGTCGTAACCAACAATAAGAGCCTTTTGAAAGTAGCATTATTTTGAGCACAAACACTACGCCATCTTAAGGACCGCTTGGTCACGTGACCAAAAGGACGCTATGGGAGGAAAATGCATAGCAACGAACCACCGTGTATCCGCATCATTCTATGCTCTGTTAGTGTAGCTGATAAATCATGCAAAACTGAACATGCAGTTTAATCTCTATCTGGGAGGGGGGAGAGGGAGGGAGGGAGGAGGTTCCTATATATATGTAGGTATCCGTCACCAAAAGGTATGATTTTCAGCCAGAAACAAAGTACCATAACCTATTTATTATGAAAAAAAAATAGCTATCTTGGTCACAAATAGGGTATGGTTTTTGCACTCTAACTTTGAATTGATATGCTTTTTAGAAGAAGCTACTTTCTCATCATTAAAGGTAATACCATGAACCAAAGCCCGATACATTGCCTTTAACATCGGTCTGAACTACGGAACTCATCATAAGCTAGGCAGATGTAAAATAGCGTTTGATCAGGTCCTAAATAGGGTCTCAAATTTTTGGTCAGGTCATAAATAGGGTAGTGAAAATCTCAAATTTTGGTTATAAATAGGGTAAGCGGGCCGCACACCCCACCTATTTTTTCTAAATATGCTCCCGGATCTTTGTCAAGTTTTAAATTTACTCAGCCTGAGGGTGTTTTCATGTTCTCATGATGCGACCCGACTTGATGTATTGATTTGACAATATATAATTACTTTTAAAATGTTCGGGTTTGTTGAAAATATTTCTGGCTTAAATGGTAATGCAGATAAATGTTGCTTTTCGTATAATTTATTTTACACGCGTGGACCGAATCTCGAAGTGGATGAAATCATGAGTCTTTATCACTGTTACATGTGCTGTTACGTGTAGTCGACCTTAACTGCAAAACAATTGTAAACAGTAAAAAGTAATTTGGTCTTATAGTATTCAATTAGACTAAAACTCTAAGGAAACGCTGCAAACGTTGTCTATCAAGTGAGTCTTAAAAGTACAAGATTAAGAGTGCGTTTTGGTTTGATAAAGGATTTTTTTTATTTCACACCAGCATTTTAAACATGTTTAAAAGTGGTTTAATTTATAAACATGGCAAAAAATTGTTGCTTATGCCATATGCACACACTACAACTCAGCAACGTAAAAACCTGTGTATGTTTATACTGCAATGGTGGTTTAAAATTTGCCTTCAAAAGTAAGTGCAAAGCGTACTCGAGAAATTATTAAACTTAATTTAGTTTAACTTGTTTAGCTGATGTGAATGAAGCATAACATACTTTATTAAAATCACTCGAATCAATTCAAGCTGACAAGAAGTGAGGAAAGAAGTGTCATGGGAAAATAACCGCTCAAAAACCGCATAACCCTAATTTTTGCGATAAAGTTACTGAACGCCGAGCTCAGAACAATAAATTCTATTTTTTCCCAACTTAGAACGTCGTTCCGTTTGCTTCACCTCGCTCATAGAACTTAATTACAGATCAGATGAAGTCGTTATGACGTAATAGAGAAATTATAACAATGAACTGTGCTATAGAAATAACAATTAAAGTTTTGTGATTTGTATGTTTTGTTTGTTAGAATTCAAAATAAGAAAAATGCAGTGTATGGGTACAAGTTATGAGGGATGTGATCTGAATGGAAGATAAACAATAGTTTATGCAAAATGCCCTTTTTTCAGTGTTTTTAAAATATCTAAATAGTGAGGCAAAACGCGTGTTGACAGATGAAATATATGTCTTTGAAAACTAGCTCTATATGAGGCTTTTAATGGGGTTAACTGTTTGCCGTAAAATGAGCCAAAATTGTAGCTGTTTGGCGAAAATACCGGAAAATTTCAACCGTTATCCGTAATGAAATATTTACCGTTAAACATTTGCCGCGCGAAAGTGGAAGTGTCAAGATCTATTGTCAAGACTTTTCAAAACAATGATATTTATTTCTAAGATTTCTGTGAAACGTGAATAAAACAAATTAAGGTAAGGCGTAAAAATGTTAAAATGTTCATCGTTAGCCGCAAATGAGACTCGCCCTCCCATATGGAGGATATCCTTTCCCGACTTCTCCCCTCTTTCCCAAAAACAACTCATTCGATCAGCACATAATATAAAAATTTTCACCAAAAATAATGAAAAAGAAGTGGATTATCGCAAAATATCACTCTCAAATTTGCCAAGCTATAAGAGAAATCGCTTACAACATAACTTTTTTTTTGGATGGGGCTAAGGGCGTTTTCTTACAGTGGCTGTTAATAGATCGAGTCCCTGATAAGAACGTATTGATATGCTACAACATACCTGCGTTGTTAATCATTTTTGCTAGCCTGCGACGTTTAATATAATATCTAAGATCCACTATTTGAGACAGAAAGCGTTTGCATTGTCTATTTTAAAGGGATATCACGTTAATTACATTATGAGAAATGTCTTTTGCTGTGTCTTCGTATGTGCGTCAATAAACTTAAGACGGAATGCACCAGAAGTCTAGTATTTGCATGGTATTGCAAACTTGTGTGACTGTTTTAAATATCTTCTCAAAAGAATTCATTTCTAGCAACACCAAACGTCGAAAACGAATGTTGAACTTCGTATGAAACACCTGAAGGTACTGGTGAAATGAAACTGATGATGAGATTTTTCCTAGATCCTGTGTTTGCACGCGTTCTCTGAACTTTGAAATCATTTATTTTCTCTCGTTTCCATGGGAAATTGTTTTTGGTGTTACTGCAGGCAATTACTTATGTATTTAGCTTTATGAAAATGTAAAAATGACTGTAAAATACTTAAAATATTCTGGTACTGATTTTTGTCCAATAAAACCTGAAATTGCTCGATTTTCTATCGGATTTCGTCTTAATTAGTTTTTCAAAACAGAATGGATGGTCCGAACGGCATTTATACGTTCCCAAGCTACTTTGCTAGCGAATACCACGGTGGCATTCAAGAGGGCTGTAAGTTGTTCACTATTTAACTACTATATATATTGGACGAGGTTCAGCAAAATATCGTGATAATAATTTATCTAGAAGAAATAATTGATCTGCAAGACATTTTGCGTTAACTGAGTCCAATAACATACATATATACATATATTTTGCTTAAAGTACAATTTTTCATACGCTTATTTTGCCAGGTTTCAAGGGGAAGGGAAGTTAAAGTTTTCAGGAGGTGTACACTACATCGGAAAATTTGAAAAAGGCAAGACAGTTGAAGTAAGTTTCTGGATGGGAACTGGCTTTCACATAAAAAAGTACCACAAAAAGCAATCCTGACTGTGTTCTTAAAATGCTGGCGCCCGTTTCACGAACGCCCCGGAAACTTTTAGGGGCCCTAAAGCCATTTTTTGTTAATCGGTATTTAAAGACAAATAGGGATATACGCCTGAAACTTCTTGTTTATGAAGAGAACCTCTGTTATAAAGAATAAGTGAATGAAACACCTGTGCAGTCATAAAGTAGCACATTCACCTGTTTACGGTATTTTGAGTTATTTTGAATATCGTCAAAATTGCCATTAAATTAAAGGAAACCTGAAAATAATACTTTACAAAGATAGAAAAACACCAAAGAAATAATAGCAAACAAAAAAAGGAACAAGGATGGTTACCGCCAGATCTGTTATGCGACGAGCATAGTTTTATCGATCATCTTACTTTTTAACAAATAACTAGACGCCTTGCTGTGTGTACCCAGGCAGTCGTTATACTGAGAAGCACTAGCTATATTGCAATTGAGCTTAAATGTACTGCATTTGAAGTCGTGCGAAATTCAATCGAATCGATGTGCTCAAGCTATTCTGCCTTCGATTGCATTTCTTGGAATCGATTAATAGCTTATTACTCGCACACAGACCTTAAGCACGTAAAATAAGTCAAGGTCGTTACATCAGTCTATAAACGTTGCAGTCTATTTTCTTTAGCCTTTGCCGTTGTTGTTGTTTGTTTGTTTTTTCATTTCTCAAACGAGAGAGAGACATTTTGAATTTCAGAGTTATGGCGGTGCGTGACATAAAGCCACCCTGGGCTCTGTAAATTTGTTCAAAATAATTCGAGGAATATCTCAGGTTTGGGAAAACCCAGATTTAAAAATTAGAGAAGCGTAATCTTTATTAATCTCCTATAACATCACAATTTCTTGACTTTATCCACTGAATGGCTTTCGAATATTTTTTTTATTGCTTCAGGATTGCGTGACAGTACAATCCATGAGTTGTTTTGCTGGAGTCAACTCATACATTAGTTTCTTTTAAACGTACAATAATTCGCTACATGGGTCTCATTCTTGAGAAGACACATACCTCTGTTACAAGAAAATAAAGAGAGAATATCGTTTAGTTCGAGATTTCAACTTTATTACACGTTACGAAGTTTCTCAGAGCGTTTTACTTGGGTGTACTCGAACAGATACACTCGTAAACAACAGAAACATATTCTCTAACCCTTCTGCTCTTGTTGCTCAGACGTTATGAGTTCGTGCTGGGATCCTACTTGGTTCACGAGTAGCTAGCTCCTTTGGCATATTACACATGATCCTTGATGAATGCACTCCAATCGTTCGCTCGTAAATTGTTGATCTCTCGTAACCCTTGCAGACCGACCCTTTCCGAAAACGCATATAGTGTTTACCGCGAACGGCGTATTTGTTTGTATGTGATTTCATCGCCCTAGAAATCATGGAATCCGAACTAGTAGCTTTTTCACGACGACAACTGCTGTAAATTCCATGTGTCGTACGCTGTATTAGTGACGCATGCGCTGTAGAGACCAGACGGCGATTTGTGACTGAACGAGGAAAAAAAAAAAAGAAAAAAAGAAAGCCGAAATTTAAACCCAGGCCTCACTGCCTGGGTAATTATCGGTACTGCTATTTCAAACATAAACAGAATTTTACTTTTCTTTTATCCCCCATTCTGTTCAGTACCATCACAACAACGGAAAAACGCATACCTTTAGTTTACGGTCCTTTGCAGTATTATGTTTGTCTTGTTAAGCACAATTGTAAAATTACCCTAGCGAGAAGCAAAATTACCATCTTACTTCTCATTTTAGATAAACCGTTTTCTGAAAAAAAAAAGATAAAAACATAGTAATATTAATAATCATTTAAACCTCCTAAACTTTCTTTGTCGGAGAATGTGACTTTTAGACTAACTCGAAGTTCAAATGAAACAATTTGTTTACATACTAACCTGATAAAGATTTCTGTTGATATTTCAAGACAAAGCTTAAACTGACTTTTGCTTTGGGAGTTCTCAGTCTATTTAGGTAATTGGTGAAAGTGCTGAACAGTGGTGATCCTCAGACCGCGCCGGATCAGCTAAATGTGATAAATAAGCGCTTTTACGGGGGAAAATCCACTCGAATGAAACTGAAAGTGCTGCATGGGCACATTTGTTAGATATGGATAAACTAGACAGTGAAACATGATGATACAAAGGACTGCAAAGGAAAATGCTGCCTGTGAACGCAGGATCTGTAAAAGATTTGATCAGCCAAATATAGAAAGTAACAAACAATGATGCAAGGCTGATACTGCGCAAAAAGCTTAACGGGGCAACGACATGATAGAGTCCAAACTGAAAGCCAACAATTGCAACCGTGGACAGCTGTTTCGACCTAGCTGGGTCTCATCAGCACGGTGTAGCAAGCTATGAAGTAATCAGCTGGTCGACTGATATTCATACACTCACTGTGATGGTGATGACCTCAGATGAAACTCAAATCCAAATCCTTGCCAATTGGCCAATGCCACAGGCAAAACGCGTGACAAGAGACAATTGGAAAAATCCAGAATATCATGTCGTTGCCGCGATAAGGTAACTGCGGACAGACACAAAGTAGAATCTTGCTAACTGTTGCCATTTATTTAAAATGCCTCTCAGTGTTAACAAAACCATGAAATGAGAAAGCCAAAAATGTTCATGATCAGAAATACCAAAAGGTTTGCGGGGGAGGAGCGGCAGTGATAAGGGCATAAGTCAATTCCATAACTCTTCTATCCATTTGCTTTTTTTGGTATTGGTGAATTTTTATTTATATATTTATGTATCCCTCAGACCTCAATCAGCTAAAGGTGATGAATAAGCGCTTTTACGGCGGAAAATGCACTCGAATGAAACTGAAAGTGCTGTATGGGCACATTTGTTAGATACAAATAAACTACCTATGTGGCAATACATTTTTGCGATTTTTCCATGATCCAAAAAATAATTCCCGCAAAAATTCACTCCGCAAATATTACAAGTAGCACCTTGCCGTTGCCACTTATTTAAAATGCCTCTCAATATTATGAAAAAGAAAACGTTCAGAAATACAAAAAAGGTTACGGGAAAGGAGCGGCACATGATAAAAGCATTCTTTCATTCCATATTTCTTCTATCAATTTATTTTGTGAAGGATGGATTTTTATTTATCTAAATAAAGAAATCCGTTAGCCATTATGGAGTTTTTTAACGCATCTGGGGTATGCCCATGTCAACCTTCATTTCCTTCGAATGTTTGGTTTCCAGCTGTGTAACTGTTCTTTTAGCTTCCGATACTTAACACTGTTGGAATTTCTCTCGCACAAAGTGTTTAATAGAGATGCTGTTTAACTTGTCGCGAGCAAGACAAAACAAGTCTGCTACAATCGGAAAATTTAGTTTCCGCTAAATGCAAAAAGAATCGCCGGCTTGCAAAAATAAACACCTGCAAAAAATAAGAACAGCGCCACACGGTTTATGTACTTAGTAAGCAACATCTATAAGGGAAAAATCCTTTTGACTTCAACACTCCATCTTCTGATAGAACGAGCAGTGGGGTCCGAGCCCAAATCCCCAGATTTTCTCTTGTAGCCCAGTGTACAAAACAACAACAGGAAATTGGCTTTCACCCCTCTTTAACGTGCCGTTTACGGCCACACGCGGCTATAAACTTCAGTTCACCTCATTTACCATGCATATGTAAAGTTCATGGAGCCAAAAGTTTACAGAAACCATAAAACATCCTTCCGACACGCCAACAAAAGAAACG
>CM042756.1:8452926-8472926 GCA_022496165.2 Catalaphyllia jardinei
GCAAGGGCTCCAAGCTCCCCATTGTGACCAGGTTCCACTGCCTGATGAAAAAAGACGTTGAAATTATATGGAAAAGAGAAAGCGGAAAAAAACAGTTTGTTTAATAACCATAATAATTAGGAAACTAGCAAATTATGTTTTCATTGGAAGTTATTTCTGTGATTGTTCAGTAGTTAAAACTAATAATAATATATTACTAATAATAAAATAATGACAATAATAATATTAATAATAATAGTAACTTCATTTCTATATCGCTTTTATCCTATGCTCAAGGCGTTTTACAATCATGTGAACAACATGACAACATGACAACTAATAAATATTTCAAAATTCCTCAGAATTGCATCTTGCATACATTTTATTTTATTTATCGACTGGCCCTTACCTGGGCATCCATTGGTATTGCAAACTTGGGACTGTACATTATTCCCTTGGCAATCAACACCACTACTAGTAGGAGGAGGGTTCGTGCAAGTTCGCAAGCGTGTTTGAACACCACCGCCACATGTCGTACTGCAACTGCCCCAGACCTCCCATTCTGACCATCCACCATTGACTAAAAGAAAATATATAAAAGGGTTTACAATGACATCCGAAATACTCAAGCTATAATTTTCCTGAAACGGGCCACAATCCTTGTTTTTTCATGTTTGTTTACTGCTTTGATTCAGTTATGGGTCTACCAAAGAAACCTTGTCCAATTTTTTGTACCTGGACATCCATTGGTGTTACAGGATTGAGACTCGAAACTATCCCCTTGGCAATCGACTCCAGCATTGGCCGGTGGAGGATTGGTGCAAGTGCGCGAGCGTGTCTGTACTCCACTTCCGCAGCTCAGGCTACAGCGGCCCCAGGGTCCCCAATTTGACCAACCACCATTTACTATAGAAGAAAAGGAAAAGTTTTATTAGCGTAGCTCACTGTTGAAGTCTCTGGACTTGAAAATATACTCACATTTGGTTGATATAATCCGACGAACGACGACACAAATAAAATGCAAATAGAAACTTGCTTCAGAAAATGTTACTCTAGATTTAGTGAGGAGAAAACGGGGATCGAATCTCGTAATAGCAATAGAAATTACCTGGACACCCTATGGTCCCACAAAGCTGTGACTGGGAGCTGCTTCCTGAGCAGCTATGTGATGTTGAGCTGCAGGAGCGCGTACGAGTTTGTGATCCTCCTCCTCCACAAGTATGGCTGCAAGGACTCCAAGCTCCCCATTGTGACCAGGTTCCACTGCCTGATGTTGGAAATAGAAAATTAAACGAGATCATGTGAAAAGGGAAAAGGGGAAGGGAAAGTTAATGGCAATGAAATAAAGAAACTGCAAAACTACTGATATCAACCGGAAACACCATGCCTGTGACTGGTGAGTAATTAAAATGCAATTAAATGATTGAGAAAATTTGCTTAGCCAATAAACCAATTGAAATACTCTTCTTTCGAACTATTAAATTTATAAAGGAAATCTACCCCAGCATTCACATGCGACAAAAAGCCCATTACGCGTAATGGGTTTTTTTTTTAACAAAAGCCAGCTACCCGGAGCTTCCATCTTCAGTACTGACTCTCTGAGTCAACCCTCTCCCGCATCTTTTCATTTTTAGAAGCAACTTCCACAGGGGTTTTTGCAGGCATTGTGATAATAGCCAATTATAAGTGAGCTGTGATCTTCTATTGTTATACGTCACATGCAAGTCACACGAAATTATTTCAATCATGGCAGAAAAGCGAGGAAAGTTAATTATTTGGGGGATGTCATGGGAACGTCGGCGTGTTTTCGCGGAAAATTAAAGAACACACGCAGATATCACAGACAGACAGGGTTGACTTAAGGCTACAATTAGTAGGGAGGCTCCATGCGATTAATCTAGTACCCTGAGTTCGGTATGACATTGCATTAATCACCGGCTATGATTGGTACGTTTTTGTTTATTAACACGAGTTGCTTCTGTATGAGTTTAATTATGCTGTTATCTGATAGGTTCGGTTATTAATTTCATTCACATCATCTAAAGACAGTAAAGTACTTAGAAACTTACTTTTTAAGCTAACTTACCCGTTACGTTAACGATCTTGTAAACAGACACTACCCATGGACCACCAAGTCCATAGAAACACCATGACGTCTGTACTCTTCGACTGGATATTAAAAGTCCGTGCGGTCCCCAGGAACATTGACCGTAGTTTTTGATAGCAAAGTACGAGTATTTCCTTTTAACGGCTTCCTGGGCACATGCTTGAATTACGTGACTCATATCAGGCAGTTTCGCCCAATTAATGTTGTACCTGTAATCAAGGTATACTTGGTAGAACAGTGGACTGTAATATTGTTCTCGGTAACAACCCAGGTAAGAAACAGGAACTTGACCTAAAGGAAATTTTAAAATATGTATCTTTTATTTCTGTTCAAAAGCAAAGCACGTAAACTTTATATTAGCTACTACTTACATTTTTATAACAATTCGGTGCCTAGATCCGATACGAAATCTGGCAATTTCAGTTTTCGATGGAATAAAAACCTTGTACCGAGGTATATTACAGTCGTTTTTGCATTTTCTAAAAGCTAAAGATATTGATAGTTGCCTGAAATGGCAACAAAAGCAATTTTTCATGGGAGCGCGAGAAACTAAAATTCAAAGTTCGGAGGAATAGTACCATCACAAGTACAATTTCATGTTTTCAGTTTCATCAACAGTTTCATTTCACAAACGCTTTCTGGTGTTTCATATGAACTTCAAAATTTGCTTTCGATATTTAATGTTGTTGGAACTGATTTCATTCTGTTGAGAATATATTTAAGCCAGTTTTACATAGGTTTGCAATACAAGATAAATAACTTGGGTATAAAGTTTGTTTTTACTCAAACGTGTTGGATTTCTTTCTGATACCATTAATTTACCACTTGGCTAGGGATCACCCACAGGAATTTTTATTCTGTCTTTTTCGGCTCTTTTCTTTTTACGCTCAACTCAAACGTGTTCGATTTCGTTCTGATACCATTAATTTACCACTTGGCTAGGGATCACCCGCAGGAATTTTTATTCTGTCTTTTTCGGCTCTTTTCTTCTTACGCTCAACTTCCTTGCAGCGATCGTAGCGACATTACAAAAAGAAGACTTAATTTATATTTCTATTCATGGCTGTCGGTCATAAAAAATGCCTAACAAGACAAAAGCCCCTGAAAAGGAAAGAGCAGCAATATCACGAGTATCAGTCTGACAATGGATCCAGACAAAACCTATGGGAGCGAAGCGATATTACACTGGGAGTCTCTTTCGAAGCATCTTTCGAGTGAGCTTTGTCTAAAATGTAAAAAAAAATTGTACATCTCTAATCGTGAAGAATGTAGTAAATCCATTTGCAGCGACTTAAAAGAAATATTTTAACTGAATCCCTTTTTTTATTTCTATTTTTATTTTTATTTCTTGGCTGTTTCTTTAAACGTGATTGATCTATGCCGAGTGTGTTTGAGAGTTCTTACTCTGATATTGGTTGTGTGAGACAGTTCTTTTTTTTTAACTCTTGTGTAATGACTAGTGTCTTTGAATAAACCATTGATGTTTTTAATGTTTTGAATACTTGCTTTTCCTTACTGAAACGTAGAGACATGATTAAGGTAATTAAAATTCATTGCGTAAGGAACCTTTCCGACAAGTTAAAGCTTGTACTTGCTTTAAGATAAAAAATCAAAGCACCATCTAAATTCCTCCTTAATTTAAGGACGTCCTTACCCGTTGCATCAGTGCATCCATGTTGCGCACAAAATACATGTCTCAACGTCACGTCACGGATTATACATCAAAGAGCACGCTTTTTAAGGAAGAAATGTACACAGATATCGGGTGGGCTTGATACTGGTTGCGTTAACCGATCTTGCAGATTTCTCTTTTAAATGGCAAGCAAGCCCCTTTTTTCTTTTTTTGCTTCGCCTTAACTAATTTTGCCCAATTGTAACTCAAAAAAAAGAAGAAAAACAGAGCAAAGCGTTTGCTTGAGAAGTTACAAATATTTCGCCTTTTTTGCACTAGTGCGACCGAAGGTTTCTTTGAATGTGAACGGGCAAGACTAAGATGGATTTTTTTCTTCTATCTCGAGGAACTGTAAAAATTTAGTTATTTGACTTAGTTGCGTTGAAGTGAGCACTTTAACCTGAAAGTACAAAACTTCACTGGAACTCCCTTTGTTACCCATAATGGAAAGATCGTCTTAAAATACTGACAAAAACCTCGGCTAAAAATGTGTGGAAATCAATGTGTATTATCTCGAAACCAAGACCTTGAGCCCCAATTTTTGTTGGCCTTTTCACAAAAGTTTATCTTTACAAAATATTGCTTGGGAAGTTTGAAAAATAATCTGTACGTAGTAATATTTTGGACGCGAACGTCCTTAAACTTATATTGAGATGATTCCACTTCAGTGATGCTTATTTATACAGTGTGTAACATAAGCACACCTTAAACGGAAAAGGCTGCAGTTGTCGAAACGAGTCAACAATAATCTTTTTGTTCATTATACAGCCGCAATAAACTAGCATTCGACAAATTCGTACCAAATGTCCACCTTGAAGGCCAATTCGTTATTTTGGGTTGTTGCATAGTTACTCAGACATAGATCCTTATCCTAGGCTTAATTGGGATGACCAGTTCACTTTATTAGATATTAAATTTTCAGGTACAGTGAAGATATCTAACCATTTATATTGTAGGATGTTTAGGATGTGTGAGCAAACTCGAAAACATGAAACACACGAAATCCTTTCTAGGGTTGCAAAATTCGTGTTTAAAATGGGTAATTATTTTTCGAAAGAATTCGCTATAGTTTAGATAGAGTAAACGATTTCTAGGCCGAAAATGGCTCAAAATTAGGAATATTTATAAAGGAGGATGACAAATGCTACAAAAGAAGTATTGGTTGGTTTGATCTTAAATTTTCCGCGTCAAACATTTACAAACAGCGAGCATTGCGCGATTAGTAAAATTGGGACAAGTAAAAGACCATTGTATTATTTGATGAGTATGGGTTTTTCAATTTCTTATTAATAACTGTGATTTCAGATAAGGGTCCGTCCACCCGGAAAAAATATGGAAACTGAGGCTTCACTCACAAATCAAATCACTTCACACATCAAATGTTTACCGTCCACACCATGCTAGAGAAATCCTAAAACGCCGCGAACACCGGTAATTTTTTTCTGCATTTGGTTTTGGGGAACATCATGATTGTTGTAACATCATTGTCTTAGAAAACTTCGTTTTCAAATGTGTTCTTTCAACACTAAAACGCAACTGAATCCGGCGTTTTCAAATTCCTCCGGTTTACCGAGCGCTTTCAAAACTGCTCCATTTTCGTGACGGATTAGTATAGACGGAAGGCCTGACAGCAGAAAGAAACGACCGTGTGGACTAGGCTTAACACGGAACTTTAAGGTTCTCTTAATGACGCCTTCATAGCTGCTTTACACCACTTCACCGATGTGATCTGTATTGCAGATAGACAGGTGAAAACAATTAATTCAATACCTACCTTGAGCCAGGTTTGTCAGGCATAACTGTAAAATAATTCCCGCCAGTAACAACATTGATATGTTGCTTGTCATTTTAGAAAACAAATCTGAAAAAGATGGTTAAAAAAATATATGATAGTCAGCTTGAAAGTGGATAAAAGTTCTCCAACACGTGGATTAATTTGATATTGTGTTTCAACGACCTTCCACGACATTCAATCAGGTGACAAAGAAAAAGGAACCTATGGGACAACTTATATCCCGTTTTACAGGAAATTTTCTACTCGAGAATTAATTGAAAAAAGGGAAGGAAACGTAAGAGTTATCTTACTATCCGAATAAAAACAATAATTTGAACATTCGTGTTTTCGCCCGAGGTGACTTTGGAAGAGATCTTCTGTGCTTTTTTTTTTCTTTTTAAACAGCACAGATCATGCTCAAAAGTAGGAACATCTAAGGAAAAATGTTACTTGTAGTCGATTAATATGCTATTTTTTGTACTCTTAAATGTTAAACTTAAGCTTACGTGCGTTCGTTCACTGCATTTTTCAACTACAAACTTTAAGAAAAAGTTATAATAGACTAGTGGATTAGTGATCTTACCTGCGCTCGTGTCTTGATGGCTGACAAGGGACAACTAGTACTTAAAGAATCTACATTTTCATTTAAAAGCAAATTTTCCGGGGTTATCAAGTAAATTAACTTATTACGTGTTAGGTTCCAAGTATCGACCGATAAATTGTCTTTATCACATAATTAAGGCAATGTCAACTCTAAAACGTTTCTTATCCACTAATACAATATACCATTGTCAATGATTTTTTGTCTACAGCTGGGGTGTAATATTGTATAAAAAGAAAGTAAATGCTACCAAGTTTTGGGAACAAAGACGTTAAATATTAGCCAAGCATTGACGTGACGTATGTTTTTGTTCAAAATATCCCTCTTGGCTTCATAAAGAAAACAATTCAATATATTGAACCTTTTAAAAACCTTTAAGAAAGTTTTTTTTTTTCACTTTTTTTGCTATTTTAGATATCTCTTAGTGGATGATGTTTTAAGCCAATTCAACCGATGGTAAAACAATGAAATGACATAAAATCTGTAATGCCATTCACACCAATATTAGGTGACGGTAAACATCGGGGTCTCTCAGTATTAAAATTATAATTTTGCTTATAAAAATAGCACAGTTATAATATTCTCGCATTTTTTGACGTAAATAATGTCGTCAAGATGGATTTCCATAACGTAATCTTTGGCGTATTTTTGTCATGGGTTTCAAGTTAACAGTAAGCAGCCTTTTCTTTCAACACTTGTGAATGCACAATATTGTCCAATAGGCCACGTTTCATATATCACTATTCTAACATGGCTCCGAGGCTATCGGGTCAAAATTGTAAATTGATTAAGTTTATTTTGTCTCTCAATTCCCAAAAAGAGACTTTGATACAAAGAAAACGCCAGAAAATGTAGAAATTTGACTTGAAAGCCTCGTAGCCATGTTTGAATATTGATATATCGAACTATGGACATGTCATCAAGAAAGTTGTTACGCACACATTAAACCGGTGATCTCCTTTTCCTAACGTTCATTTCCCATGATACATGTAGAGTGTCTGCGGTTGTCACTTATGAAAATAGATAAGCTATATTTGTCTATATTTTAATAGTTATTTATAGCTAGGTAATTAAAGTTCTCGATCGCTAACATTAGATTCAGTCATAGTCCAGTGTTACCTCTACATGTACAGGCATGGTTTCATAAAGAGATTGAATGAATGCCCTTGCTTCTAACTAAATGTTCTGTTTTATGAAATAATACCACTTACAGCGCCTGTGCCTAACGGCAAAAATCGGCTTAAATTTACGTTTTGACGTAGTCACTTCCAGATGAGCATGGAATAGTGAAGAAACAGTGAATGACTGAGCGAGAAAACCAGCATTTCATAAATTGTGAAAATACGCTTCGATATTTCTTTAGTATAAATCTATCCATAGCAGATGTACTTGGGCGAATACACAGTGAACTAATTTGTACACACATATGCATTCGTTCCATGTCGATCTTTGTGTACTAAAAATACTCTTGACTGGATGTGGTCATGTAACTGCCCGAATTCCTTGAAACCGTTTTACTGGTATCTTTTTTAAATACTAATTTATATGATTGATTTATAGCTTTATATTGGTTTTCAGAGTTGAATAAGGTCGTCACAGCAGCACCTATAAGTCAATATCGTTCTGTAATGTTGTATTACTTCCCCACAAAAATGAGCATCAGACGGAGACAGGCGAGCTTTAGGCTTTTCTTGCTATCGATCATTTCCCATTATTGGCTTCTCGTGTACATTTTTTATATTTTTGTTTACACATGTACATTGAAGAGAAAAACAGATCTTAAATAGTTTATCAGAGCGTAAATCATTCTTTCAAGTTTATAATGGTTTAGTGAGGCTTCCTGACTGGCGCGCCGATACTCTGGCAACAGAGCGTCGGATGCCGGAAAATTGGTCAAACTTGATCATTTAGAGGTAGTAAAAGTCGTAGATTAATCTTTTTTGTTTTATTTCCGTAAGTGACGTCAATCGCGAATAAGAGCCATCGTATCTTGAAATATTTTCCAATACAACTTCATAAGAATCAATTTGTGCCCAGTGATACTTGTACGCTGAATGAGGGTCCTTCAAGGACTATGAGAAACACATTACGTTTTAAAACAAGCCCGGATTATGCATTTCAGTTGCAACCTCTAAGCAGCCACTTAGTTCTTGCGATAGCACAGCATTCTTTTAATTCAATGAAATAACGCAAACATTAGTTTGCTGCTGTTAGCATAATTTAAAGGCCCCAAAGGCGCCTCCTATTAAATCTTTAGATCATGTTTTTGTGAAACCTCTCTGGGTTATAAGATGGATAGACGCGAAAACGCCGTTTCCGGCTACTTAGCCGGTTACTCTTAGACTTCTTTGACACAACACCGATGACATTTGAAAAAACAGGTTTTCGCTCTGATAATGTATTCAACTTTTTCCGTCCCCGTTACCCCGGAGGAAATTGGATTTGGTTTTGTTTTGGACGAGAATTCGTAGAGGGAAATCACATGATTGATTGATTGTATGAATGATTGATTGATTGATTGATTGATTGTTTGATTGTTTGACTGACTGACTGACTGACTGACTGATTGATTGATTGATTGATTGATTGATTGATTGATTGCTTGCTTGCTTGATTGATTGATTGCTTTCTTGCTTGCTTGCTTGCTTGATTGTTTGATTGATTGATTGATTGATTGATTGATTGATGCTTAATGGGATTCGCCGTTATTGAAAAGCTCTGCTTTCAAATGTTTTCCTTCCACACTAAAACGTTTTGGCCAAATAACTTGATTTGACATAAAAGTCTTAAAATGGTACTATGACGAAAATCACATCTTTCGTATTGAAGCCATTTTTAAACATAAACAAGCAAGTTGTATGAGAAGAAAGATGTCGCTTGCAATTTTCAAATATCTCTTTCATTCCAGAGATAGTCAAGCTTTTAGAATGTGCAAATTAGCAAAGTGATGACGTCATATTCTTAACCAAGTTTTGATCCAACACGATCAAAGATATTTCAGCCAATTTGTACTAAAATGTTTGATTCTTTGCAGTACGATTCTACTTAAGGTGCGCCACAATACGAGCTTAAAAGTTTTGTTACCATGCAACATACTGGATTCCAGACCTCCCTAATATTAAAGGCTTTCTGGCAACCTTCAGTGTTCCATTTTCCTATTTGCAAATGGTGCCTGGTATGCATGATCCAGTAGGCATATAAATATGTTAGCTCGAGGATGTGGCCCCGTTTAGCATTTCCGAGCTGAAAATCACTAACATATTGAAATCAAGAAGGTGGAGACTGGAAAAGAGTGAGTTTCCATGAGAACAGAACTTTTATAGCCGCAGGTGTGTTTCCTGTAGAACTATTAACTTGCAAGATTCAATGGCCTAAACTGCGAATCGGCCAAGATAGCTCTATTATTATAATTGATCTAATATTGAGTGCATGACGTCATAAGTCATTTGTTTTGCATAGTTTACACATTTTTCAAACTTGAATATCTCCGGAACTAATGCAGATATTTGCAAGCGGTAAACGGCTTTTTTTTTTTCTTCTTTCATGGAATTCTATGTGATACACCTAAGGGATATAACTTTGATCATAGTACTAATTAAGAGCTACCAAAGCTGGGTAATGAAAATTCGAAGTCAGGTTGCTACCATAACTTTGGCCGGCTTGAATTCCAACAAGATCTTTTAAAAGAACACAGACTATTAATGTTGCAAATCAAATTTAAACACAACAAGTTTTGTTTCGCTGTTTTTATTCGACTGATCAGATGAAACATCATACAGAGAATAGTCACGGCTATCTCACAAGAGCTCCTTTTTAGCAGTGAGTGTTACATTAGCACTTTCAACATTTGCAACGGGTTTATTATCCCACTTCACGTTGAAATCCAAGCCAGCTAAGTCATGAAACGTGCCATGGAGCTCGAACTCGTAGAGACTTTCATCGGTCAGCTTGTCGATAACGTTCTGTGCGTTAGGCATGCTCTGTTTTAGCAGATGCCAAAGCCAAGGACTGTCATTTCGCTGACTCTTCTCCTTCAAGAACTTGTAGAAGGGATTGGTCGCCGTGCCGATGGTGTACGGAAAGGAAGGTCGATCTTCTGAGCCTCGGTGGGTCTCATGGAAGTTGGGATTGTCTCCGTTGATTCCACCACCCCAAATGAGAAAGCCTTCCAGCCTAGCAGTAAATTGAACTCGTATGGTGGCTTTGTAAGTTACGTTGACTTTCTTCTGAGAAGTCGTAATCCGGTAGGATGACCTCGCGTTGCCGTATGTTGTTTGTGTTTCTTTAACTCGCATAATGTCCCATTTTATTTTACCATTCTCGTCAGTGTTCAATTCTGCTCCTTCACTTCCGCCTGACAGGGTGACGGACGCTTTAAAGGTCCCAGTAGCTACCTCACCAATCAGTCCTGGAGACTTGTAACTGAGCGTCACTGAAGCTCCGAAGCCAGACTTGAACCTTGTTGAAGACGAGTGTGTCACGGTACGAACTGATTTGATCTCTCGAGTAATGGTCGTGTCTACTCCTGAGGAATCTTGGTTATTTATCTCTCAAACATCTTGTATGATGGGTTTCATCGACTGAATTCCTGGCTCCAAGTATTCAATGTCCTTTACCTTCAATGAAAAATTCTCGTAAACGATCTTCAGACGATTTGTCGACATGAAACCTCGCATCCATTCTGATAGTGAGCTTTCCAGCTGTCACCATCTCGTAAGAAATCTTGTCCAGAAGAGCTAAGTTATCAAGTGTCAAATCCATGACTCGCATCTTGCCCTCTAGCACTGATTTGAGAGGAAGCTTGTCTGTAAGAGAGAAGTGAAGTAAAAGTTCTAGCACTGATTATCAAATACTGGTGATATTGAAATTGACTTAATTAATGAATAACATACTGGTCGATTTCATTATGAAGACGTCAATTGCGACTATAGCTCACTTTGGAAAAGAATGATAGCCTTGGAACGAAGTCGCGCCGCAAGCGCTTATGGGATTATTTGGGGGACGCAGGTCAAAACAAACATGGTGGAATTTGATGTGGAATGTCATAGCGTGGATTGTAATGGTGACAGCGTGGTCTTGACAGAACTAGAGATGGCAATGAGATCGAAGTCATTGTTTTAGACGATCAAAAGTCAAGAGAATTGAGAAGAATTCGAACTTGTGTTCCGCTGTTTATTTATACGATGTTGTAAATAAATACACGTGAATGCGGACTTGGCAAAATGAGTTGAGAAATAGAAGAAACGACATCACACAAGGCTGGGAGTTCTGCAGTCTTTGATATCGCCTTCAAAAGGGAAGGAAGCAAAAAAAAAAGGAGTTATTACAACACGGGGTATTCGTATGTGGTCACCCATTCATATGCGAACCCCGCCTGACAGGGCTTAACTTTGCTGAGCAGACGAGACGTGGTATAATGACTCTCAACTTGGAAAATAGACCGTCTGCAAGCAGTGACAATTTTGATGCTACTGACTTGAGGAGTGGGGTGAATAGGGGTATACAGATCCGCTGATCCATGTTTCTTTTGCCAGATCCATCAACCCGCCAAAATTTTTGTTCAAATCTGAAACCACAGGTAAACTGGTAAACTGGTACATGTAAATGCCACTGTCAATTTCACCCAAATGTAAAGAAGGCATTATGCTTGATCATTTAACAACACAATACAAATCTAATAACAGTCTAACGCCGGAGTTTAAATGAACTTCTTTCGAAAAAATAAATTATTTGGATGAACTCATTTAAACATTCCGACCAAGGCTGAAGAAAGATCTATGATCCAAATTTCGTTTAAGACCCAAGATCGGAACATAAGGCAGAGACAATGCGGAATCCGCGTCAAAAATTACAGCTGATCCACGATCCATTGTGTTTTCAAAATCCGCCAGTCTGCTCAATTAACAGCAAAAATTTACAATCTGTGCAATTTTTAAGGCCAAATGCGTCGATCCGAAAACCTGTTCACCCCTTCACCAATAATTCTCATTTTCATTCCTCTCTGTCTCTCTCTATTTTCCCAGCCAATATCAGTGATTTTTTTCTCTCTTTGGTACCTTTTCTCATCTTAGAAATTTAAAACAAAAAAAAACCTGCATTCAGAGTCGCTATACCACAAGGACAGCACCACGTCTCGTCCGCTTAACAAAGTTAAGCCCAGTTCGTTGGGGCTCGTACGAGGATGGGTGACCATATACGAATACCCCGTGGTGTATTACCTTTTTTCCCCCTTCCCTTTCAAAGCGATATTAAAGACTGCAGAATTCCCGGCCTTGTGTGGTGTCGTTTCTTCTATTTCTCAACCATTTGTTCCTCATTTCGCCATGTCCGCATTCACGAGTATTTATATTTTCCAACATCGTACTGTATAAATAAACAGCGGAACACGTCGTTCGAATTCCTCTCAATTCTCTTGACTTTTGATCGTGTACAACAATAACTTCGATCTTATTGCTATCTGTAGCTCTGATGAAACCTTGCCGTGACCACTACAACCCACGCTATGACATTCCGCACTAAATTCCGCCATTTTGTTTTGACCTGCGTCCCTCCAAATAAACCCATAAGGGCTTGCGGCGCGACTTCGTCCCCTGGCTATCACTCTTTTCCAAAGTGAGCTATTTCTGTATAATTAAAAGATTCCGAAAATTGCACATTTTCCAAAATTCAAAAAATGTGAAATCGTGTAAGCAACCCATTGATTGTTTATACTTCAGGTTCGAAATTAATAAGAGATTGTGGAATTTAGAAGCTACAACACGAACAAAACAACAAGGACCATGTTCCATAGCACCAACCATCAAATCATATACCTCACTTAGACAGTTACATAACATCGTACATGTTGCAACATCTGAGCTGGTTGATACTGGAAAGTGCATGAGAAGAGACTCGATGGATACCAACTACGTAGAAGTTATTTCTAGTGCATTCCATGGTGTCACCTTCAACATCTTGATCATAACACTCTTTATACCAGTGTGGGTGAAGAGCAGTTTTACAACAGGTGGCCCACTGAATGCTGTTCAGCTGATGTCCTCCTCCACGGTGGAGTCCTCGAATAAAATGGCCTGATGGACAAGTGGCCCAACCTTCCCTAAAATGCACAACATCGATAAAGTTGTGTTTGTTTGTTAGTTTGTTTCTGTGTTCACCTTAATATCTCGTTTTATGTTTCAGGTCGGACTGAAGTAAATGACTAATTTCCTAGTTTAAATGGTATATGAGTAACATACCAGCACCTAGTCCCTAAATATTTTATACGCTTAAATAAATGTTTGCACCTGTTCGAAACGCACTGTGCCTTTTATAGGCTGTAAAAGTTGCCAAATGTAGCCACCATCTGCTGCACGACCGAGCTAGTAAGGGGCGTGGGTCTATTCCTGGTTTGACGTCGCAAACATGTATGCAAAGACGTTTGTGACGTCAAACCAGACCCATACCTCTTACTTGCTCGGTGGACCAAAACGCGCAATGGGCTTAAAACAGGTGCAAAGATTTATCTTAGCGAAAAAATATTTTGGGGTTAGATGCACTTTTAGATAACTTTTAAACTTTTCTGTCAGTTCCTAGTCGTCCCCCCCTGGGCAAGCTAAAGTAATTTAACCAACCGAAATGACTTTTCTGAATTGTTACTTGTTATAACTAAGCTTTCTCAGTACTTTACAAGTACATCGTTTCTCTTTAACATAAAGCTGCAAATTTAGAAAAAAAAGCAAACAAATAAATTTACAAACAGTGAACACTCGTACCAAACGAATTTAAATATAATCGCTCTGACATGACTCGAAAGACTTACCTTGAAAAACTCATATCCCAGTCAACCGACGTATAAGTGTAAGGTTTTTCTAAATGAAATCTAGGTGGCTGGCAGCATTTTACCTTCCTGAAGTCCCTCAGGTCATCAGTTCCTCGAGTCCGTTGAAATCCTCTGACGTAGAACAGGTCATACTGCGGAGTATACCCCTTGAAATTCCTCGTCGTCGTAACACCATTGAAATGTTGAGGTTGGAAAGTTAAAGAGTGTCATCAAGATCGCGATTTTAGAGTGAGGCGATGCCATTGTAGTAATCTAAGGCACAGTCAATGAATGAGAATTTATTTTGAAAACTTAACTTGTCTACTTTGAGCCAGAAAAAATATTTCCTGTCTGTTTATTGCTTATTCACCTTATAAGGTGATGCCTTTGTGCTAATCCAAAACACAGGCAATTAAACTGAATTTGCTTTATAAAACTTGCCTGATTTGAGAAAGCATAAAAAGTTATGTTGTCCTTAAATGCTTGTTATACCTTTTCAATTGTTTAGGATAGATAGGGGCATAAGGAAAAGCATAAAGAAACGTTTGCGAATTATTTTTTCCTCTGTGTGGTCAAACTAGTGGTGTAACAGAACACGTTTCTTCTCTGAAAAATGGATATATAAATCAAAAGATAAAAGCTAAAAGAAAATACGCAGTCCTTAGCTGCTGCCGCTCTGAGTTGCAGGCGTAAACAGAGAAGGGGAAGGGAAATGTTTCTTTCCTTCCGGCTTTGTATCTCCCTTCTCCTCTTAACGCCTGCTACGCAAAGGCTATCTAGCTAAAGGAAACACATGCATAACAAAAGTAGACACCGTTTTAACAATCATTTCAACTAACAGGGTTTTTTTTTCGTTTCTAAGCTACCATCTTTAAGGATGGCAGGCAAGTGGTTTTCACCAGAGGTAACAATCACTCGCCAATCGGATCGGAGTTTGTCAGGTCTTAAACTAGGGACATAGTAATCGTTAGGATTGGCGGTCGAATAATTAAATTTGTAAAGGACATTTCACGTAATTAAATCACTTATTTCTAAGGCCTTGTCCGGGAAGAGAAATGGGCCGGAAGAAGGTTATTTAACCACCGAAGAGCTATAGAACACTTAACCAAAGCCTTTGAATAATCTTTGTCCACGGATTACAGTCGAATTCATCATTCCAGGCAAAGAAATTTTTAGAAAGTAGCATGTTGATCTTGTACACATTGCTTTGAACGAAAAATGGCGAGTAACACTCTGTAAGTGACATGTTCATAAGCGAGTTATCACCGATGATGACAACGATGTCATCCTAAAACTGGAGGATACTTCAGTTTAAGTTCAGGTTAAGCCCATTTCAGTCATTAATAGAGTTGAAACACTTGTGACTTGCCCGACTCAGATGCGGTGAACGAATAAATTGAAAAACTATAATGACAATGTTAGTTTTCTGCGGACCATTAAATCAAGTTATGTATTATTAACAAGGAACTCGTCAAAGAGTAAAACTTGTCTTATTGTTTAAATTAACCACGGTACTAGCAATTGCGCATGTTTCCTGGTAATGCAACAAGGAATACACAAGAGTGAAATGTTAACTCGATCAAATGTAATTTTCTGACTCGCTGGACCTTAATTAACGCTTCAATTCACGATTGAACGATTAAAGAAACCACACCTTCAAACAAAGCTAAGAACACGAGTGGTTCACTTACTAGTGATACTCACTGGTATAATTGATTTTTATTTAAACCTCTTTTGAGCCACTCGTAGGATAGATATCAAAATATCGCCCTTTTTCGCAGGTATACCTACCATTCGATGTTATTTCCGCAAGGTTTTGACAACACATCACGATTAGCGCAGTAAACTTGGCTTTCTAGTATGTTTGACTCCAATCAAAGAGAAGGTGACATTAATAAGCAAAGAAAAGGTTTAGCATTCCTGCTCTTGGTTTTACCAGTAGATACGATTATGAAAATATATTTCATTTCCAGCAATTTCATATTTGCACTTCTCTCTATTAGTTACTGAGGAGAGTTGAGTCACGATCTTTAAGCCATTTACCATTTGCAGGCGACACTTTCGAGAGCTTTGCTTGTTATTTGAAAAGTGTCTTATGTAATTTGGTAAAAATAGATGACACCTTTTCAAACTCCCTCGGACAGAGTGAATAAAAAAAGCCATAAGAAAGCACTTGAACACTTACCAAAAAATTGATATTGTTAGCCACAACATTATTTAGCCTCAATGTTTTAACAACTAATGAATACTTACGACGAAATGAAAGTACGCTTTTTATTCAGTAAACCCTGATTTGGCGTTTATATCAATGAAATTGAAATTTCTGGTCATTCAAGTTGATAGCAAATCAACAGAAGGAAATGTAGATTTGGTATTTGAGACGTTCAATGCCTGTGCCCAGTTTCGGGTTTTGTAAATCAGCATTTTATAAATCTCCATCAGTGGTAAGATGTTTCAGCGGAGGGACAATCAAAATACCCGCTCTCTCTTCTACAGTTGAGAGCAAGTAGGCAAATTAAGGAAGATTAAATGTAGTATTTTACGAAGAAAGTAGCTGTGTTTAAGAAAAAATAATCCTTTTTACGATACAGGGAAGTAGATTAACTTCCAATCTCGATGTCATGAAAATGGACACAGGAAGGTCACTCAAGGGAAAGAAAACGCGATAAAAACTTTTAGGAATGTACTATTTGTTTTTATTATTATTATTATTATTATTATTATTATTATTATTGCGTTTGTGTTAAGAGTGTACCCTAACTAATGACAATGAGGAAGTGTAAAGTGAGTGAATGTTAAGCAGTGGACAGTTGATGCCTATATAAAGGAACATTATTTGACATTTTAGCAGCAAACGTGTCGAAATAATCAAAACGTTTAAAAACTATTGTTTTTTATTAAGCAATTCATAACAACCCATAACAGGTGGTTTATTTTTTCTAGTGTTTGTTTGAACGCTCAAATGAATCAAAGCTGGCAAAACAATGTCTGCCTTTATTAGTCGTACTAATATGTATCGAACCAGTTACGACTTTTGAACTGATATGCTGTTTAATGTCTTTATTACAAGGTTTAATGAGAGAACCGGAGAGAACAGATTTACGTGCGTGTCTAAAGAAGTCACATCTATGTTCAACTGTAAAAAAGGTTCTATGGTCACTAGAATAGAAGCATGATCGATAAACCTGACCCGACCTCTAGTAAATGAAGACACCATCTAGTCAAGAGAGATACTTCACTCCTAACGAGAAAAGTCAAAACATAACATAAACGATAGTGTTGCTTGACTGCGCAAGCAATATTCTATAGCATACGAAACTGAACTGTTCCATATCTCTGCCTCTATTGTTTGCTTGGCTGAAGTAAAGCTTGAATAAAATGTCTTGGGGTATCAGCTGCTCGTGAAAGTTAATAATCTTATCGTTTTAATAGTTTATGAGCTTAGGCCCAAGAAAACTAATAACCGTGGCGACATTTTAATTAGCAAAGACAAAGTGACTTTCATTTGTTTTCTTTACTTATCTTCTCGCTTTATTTCAGTCACATGATAAAGAGATGAGAGTTATGTAATATGGCTAGTGTACATTTCATTTGGAAATCAGATTGCTTGTTATCTCCTCGGGGGTTTATACCGCTAATTGAGGGTATTGTATGTTGTGCAAGAGTGCACTGTCAATTAGAAGGTTAGTGCAGTGTGAAATTAACCTCAAAGTTTACAGGTGCTTGTGGCAAGCTGTCAATGAGTCGCTGATTTCATTATAGCTACCGTGATATTAAATCCGCAGGACCATAACACAGCTTGACTAAGAGGACATGGTATATATCCTTAAATCGTGGTGGTGAGTATAAGAGAGGTGATTGAATGTATTGCGTTGCTAACTTTCTAAGATAGTTTTTTGACGTTATCGCTTTTACCCTGTTGTTCTTAAAAATGTTATCAGTGTTAGTTATTGTAGCTATTGTGCCCTAAAAACGTTTGAATCTTTCGGGATGAACAAGCAATCAGTTATTGGGGTTCATTTTATGTCGCCAGAAAAAAAAGCTATAATTAATCTGGGGGCGATTACTGTTCTTGGGGTGCAGAAATCTATAACTAGTTAAAATAATATATTGTAATTTTGCCGTCGTGCTTTTTGAAAGTGCTCCTCCTCCTTTAACACTCTCCAGTTGAAGACAATGGTAAAAATTGATCTATTTCTTCATTCCTGCTACTCACCTAAGCAAACCCAATATTGGAAATAGACATCTAATCAAACTCACCTGAATCCGGAATTCAGCTTTCTTAGAACTCCCAGATTATTCAGGTACAGCAATATGATTTCGCTCGTCCAGGTGCTGTATCTAAGATTCTGGGATATAACAACCCAGTGGCGGCAGATTGTGATTAAATTTTCGAAAATTTCGAGTGGCCAAAGGAACAGCATTTTCCGGAATTTCTGCAGGAAACCCAAATTTTCGAAAATCTCTTTAATTTCCTGTCTATAGCCTTTTCCTCCCCGAATTCCGGAATTTTCGTTGAACGATTCGCATCTCAGGAATAATGTAACAATCATTTTACGGTAAAAAGATCCACACCTGGGGCCTGTTTCTTGAAAGTCCCGGAAACTCTCCAGGCCCGTAAAGCCAATTCATCTGTATCTAAAAACGAACAAATGTATACGCCTGCAGTTTCTTGTATGAAGTGAACCGCTGTTCACATTAAGAATACGCGAATAAAACAGGTCTGTAATCATGAGGTTTGAGAGTTTGCTATGGCTTTACGGGCCCGAAATGTTTCCGGACCTTTTGAGAAACTTTTCGGGCCCATAAAGCCATTTTTAGTTCATCTGTATTTGACCACGGAGAAGTGTATGCGCTTGAAACTTCTTGCATAAGGGAATATCTGTTAATATTAGGAATATGTGAATAAAACAGCTCTGTTATCGTAAGGTTGGAGATTTCGCTCTGGCTTTCCGGGCCCGAAAAGTTTCAGGGGCTTTCGAGAAACGGATCCCTGGTCATCACTTCATGAAAAATGTATTTTCATCTCACTTTCTTTAAACGTCAAACGTTCCGATCTCTTACCTAAGTCCAACGCAAAAATAGTCAATTGTAGTTTTGCCCATCACATGACAAAACCGAAAAATCTCAGTTCCTGACCAGCTGGTTCACGAAGGCAGAAATTATTCTTAAGAAGAAAACAATGACAGAAAACGTAATTCAAGCTGTCTCCGTTTACGATGAGAAATCTTTTTTTTGTAAAAATGCTCAAATAATACTTACATGTCAAGTAACGCTCGTTTGCTGGGTAGCGATCCCCGGTCATGTCAGCGAACAAAACTTTAACAATTCGTATCATCGCTCACCCAACGAGAGATCAGTAGAAAGCTTGCTCTAATATTCTCTTCTGTACTCGGAGCAGAACAGTGGGAGCAGTCTAGTCTTTCCATCTTTGACCCGAGCTCGGGCAATCTTGCTGCAAGCGACTGCAAGCAGTAAATAACTGCCGCTCCTTTGAAATACAACGCAGCATTTTAACAAATTTTAACAAATTAAATTAATTATGAGAAGCGAAGACCAGTAAACTTTGAGGGCATCGTTCTCTTTCGGAAGGCACTCGAAACTGAAAGCTTAGCTGAAGTCCAACTTGTGGTTGACAGCCGCCGTCTCGTTAGCCAATCAATTTATTTGAACACTTCTAACAAGGACTGAGATTGGCTTTACTTATTTGAGCGTGCTTTATCATATCGACGCAACTTTTTAGCGTAGTTTGAAAGTTCAGCCGAATGCGTGGGGAAATCAATAGATTGTTTATCATAAAACAAATAAAGAAGCCTCGATTGTGCGCTGTAAAGTACTAAGGGAGCAGTAGAGCACTCAGAACATGCACTCGATTGTAGGCCTTTCTCGATTGTGCTAGTAAAATTGGCATTTAATGCTACTAGAAATTCCCGAAAAAAGCCAAAAAAAATGCTAAAATAATGCCTGATTTCTTTAAAAAATGCCACTAGAATTCAAAAAATGCTTTGTTTTAATTTCAAACAAAACGCACTGTGTTGCCAGCCGAAGAGTTTCCACGGTTTTAAACCA
>CM042756.1:8480426-8481832 GCA_022496165.2 Catalaphyllia jardinei
AACTTGGCCAAGAAATCATCCTTGGAACCAGATCTCAAAACCTCCGGAACTTGAAAAACCAAAGTTTTCGGACGAGCAAATCTCTTAGGAGGCATAACCGGCTGGGTGACTGGCTGGGTGACCCAACAAAACGAACAAGAAGACCCGAAGGACCAAAATGGCTTCCGATGAAAAGACCAGCGAAAACACAACAACTTACACTACGGAGAACAATGGCTTTCAACCCGCAAACCGGCAGGGCCTCCGGCCATACTCCGCGTCAGTGTGCGAGTGTGTGAGCTGTTTATAATTTTATCGATTTTTACATTTTTATCCTCGTCTGAATGGTGTCGAGTTTGCAGGGAGCCAGTGTATGAACTGTATTTTCCAACTCAATTTTTCAATATTAGGACAAGTTTCCCTCAGGAATATTTTATATTTTATTCTAAATTTATCTCAACGAATAAGGTAATTCTAATAGTAATGTTAATTAATTGTAAATAGTATTGTAAACAGTCTTGCGTAATAGTGTTGTAACTGATAGCCCATCGTTTTTGTCATGAGCCCCTGGCTATGGGAGATCGGGCAACCAGTCACTACGTTTACGACTCTAAATAAAGTTACCTATTATCTATTACCTATTTGCATAAGAAGGCAGCTGTAGTAGCCGAAGCGTCCAATGTAGTTTCTAGCGAGGGTTTATTTTTTGTTTCCTTTTACCAAAGCTTTTAATTAACAATACTTGAGTTTAATTCCGGACATAAGAGAGTAATAAACATTGGTAGAGAGAGAAACCGCTTTGACTAATGCTGGCTCAATTTCATATTTCTCCGCCTAAAGCTCTCGATTTCATGATGCTGACCAAAGAGATCGGGGCCTCTGGAAACGAGATTGTTATACCCTTTCAGGAGCCCATTACTAGGAGGCTGCAACTCCCATAACAAGCAAATACAACGGCATTTTTACAGACCAGTCTAGTTTTACATTTAGATATGTCTCCCAACGAAATAGGCCAGTTCAAGTCTACATGAACACGCTTCAGTGAGGATGAAATAATGCGGCCTCACGTGAACATGTCGACATGTTAACATTAGTCCGTACTTGTGATTGCAATTGGTCATTGAGGACATTGTGGTTTCCCATGTCACAAACCGAGTAACTAACATTATTGCTATGCAGGTAATTAAAGGGATGGTTTTGAGGCCTGGTGCATGTCCAAGCCATAACATTGACAAGTTTAAAAAACATTCTCGTTTGAAAACGCACAACACTAAAATATATACGCTTCAACTTCCATGCACTGCCCAGACTTATAGGACTAATAAATTCGAAATTGAATACAAAGTTTGGTTAAATTCGGCTTTTCAGTTATGTTATTTTAGCTATTGTTGTTGCTGGTGCTGTTGTTGTTTGCGGTCGTCGTCTGT
>CM042756.1:8496370-8503870 GCA_022496165.2 Catalaphyllia jardinei
CACTCACTTCATAACGCACTTAGAGTCTCTGAGCTTAGCTCACCGTAAATTTACTTGATGGAAAAAGCGTTGAATCGGTACACGCCAAGGAAATATAGGGTCTATGGAAAGAGTTTAACAACTAAATATCATGAAGTGAAAAGCACAACGGTTCATTCTTTCCTTCGGTTACTTGAATGGGTCTTGCTTGTTTTTGTTTGTTCACGTATAGGTAATTTCTTGGTTACAAAAAAAAATCGTTAGCAGAGACACAAAATTGAAAAACTTCGTTTACGAGAAAGCCATTATCTAGATTCTGAATTGAAATCCATTTCCAATCGTTACTCGGGCAAAATGCACAGTGTGGATAAGCCACACTCGATGTATCAATATTCTAACATGGCTCCGAGGCTTTCGGGTCAAAATTGTGAATTTTTTAAGTTTCTTTTGTCTCTTAATTCCCGAAAAAACATGGATACAAAGAAAACAACATCAAATATCGAAGTTTGTTTGAAAATCTCGGAGCTATGATAAAATATTGATATTTATATAGTAGAAGACTTAAGTCATCCCAGCTGTAATTGTTTAGCTCTTGACATAAAACGAAACCGTACTTTCCTCATTACAGCCAAATTCTACATTGCTGCTTGTGATGTCGCCAATTAGTCCAGTTTGGCTGGTATTTTTGGTGTGTAACTTATTTTCGTCCTTTTCAGGTAAGTCCGTGAGATACCACATATTGCCAAGTTATTTTCAGGTGAAATCTTCTCCTGGAGAATCCTCTGTAGGAAAAAAAAAGGATGGCAGCTGTACTTTTCACCACAATACGTGACCGGGCGAACTTTACACAGCCCATAAAGTACAAGAAAAGCCATATTTATGACTGTGCTAACGCAATAGTACACTTAAGTGCTAGGTGTCAGTGGCGGATCCAGACCTTGAGCTAAGATGGGGGGGCGGGCCCGGGGCTATTTTACTTGCCCAGCTTTTTAATTCTTCAGTCGTTTCTTCTTTTTTCACCCAAAATAAGGGGGAAGGGGGGGAGGCGGGCCCCTCCCCTGGATCCGCCACTTGGTGTGAATGTGTTGAAACTATTTGTACGTACGATCTTATGAGCGCTGTTAAAATTTCGTGCGTTACGAACTATGGGTAAATATACCGGTCACCATCTTTTCTTCCTACGAAGGATTGGGACATAGCGTGTGAAGAAGTGAGGTCGTTTTTTCAGGGATGGAAATTGAACTTAGTGGGTGTCAATAGCATGGAGGTGGGGTTCGGCACCAGTTAAATTCATTTTGCCTAGTATTGTTCCGCAAAGTTGTTGGAAAACATCTCATGCATTGTCAACGCTAGATAACGTGCATTGCGATAACGTGGATTGCGGCTTTTTCAGAGGATGTACCAGTGAACTATTTCCTAAGGGTAACAACACCAATCTGTTAGCAAGGGCATTTTGTAATGGTGTGGGATATAGATCGATTGAAGCCTTTAAGTGCTACTGTGGTTCGATATTGACTCCGAGCTTTCGCCGATCTACGGCATCATCAGGGAGAACGTTCTCCCTGATGATGCCGTAGATCGGCGAAAACTCGGAGTCAATATAGAACCACAGTAGCACTTAAAGGCTTCAATCGATCTATATCCCACAAGGGCATTTGTGTTGTTCGTTATACTTGAAGCAACATTAAATGGTACTGAGCGCACAAGTTTTGTGGCGCACGGCCTCGCTGTACAAGGCAAACTTCAGCATTGAAAATTTGTCCTGGGGTCTAAGAATATATCTTAAAATAATGCAAAAATTTTCGGGTCATAGATTTAAGCTGAAAGGAAGTTGTAAATCGTGTTTTAGCTGTATCGCAGGCTTTCGCCAACGGTAATAATCGCAGACAATCATCGTCATTTCTTCTATTATTATAACAACCGATCAGTATGTTATCGAGTAAGGGTGCACTTAAGAAGACAGTTGAGAACACGAAAACCCAACCAAAGAGTTACTCGACCTGCAATCGAGGGCTGGAGCTATATGTTACACTTGACCTTTGGCCCGTTTCCCTAAGCTTCCGGTAGTCACCGGTCCCGTTAAGCTATTTTGTTTTCCATTCCAGACATGGGAGTTTCAAAATTTTTGAAAATTATAAAGTAAAGTGTTTAGCTAACGAAACAAAATAGACTTTATTAAAGGTCAGAACACATCCTACTTTTCTTTTCTTCCGACCCGTTAAGTCACCGGGACTTTTGATAAACGGGCGCCAGGCCCTAAAACCTCGCCAGGTTTTTCAAAGCGTTTATAACAAAGCTCTCCACAAGATAAATCACTACATAATAGAAGGCTAAGTTTATTTAATTTTGTGAACACATTTCGGCAATTTATCTGGTAGATAGCATTGTCCAGCGTTTGAATAACATGGCCCTGTCTGCTTCTTATTCTCCTGCCTAGTTGCTACACGCTCATGTTTCATGCAAGACTGGAGCAATAGCTTTAACAAAAAGGGAGAAATGAGATGTGAAAGGTATGATGGATATTACTACGTGGTCGGATTTGAACGGGATGGCACGGACAACTTAAACGGGATAAAGGGAGCAAAATGTTGCTTACGAGATCAAGCATTCTGGAACACGCCAACTCAATGCCAAATGCCTGATTGGGCCTCGAAAATGGATGGGTGAGAAACATAGCATTTTCTTTTTTTGCACTTTAGATCCATCTCAAACTTTATCTTGCTCTTTGAAGGTGATTATACCATAATGGATTGGTGATTTAACTCAGTTTTGGGTACCATTTTTGCGGGTACATTCGCATTTATCTGGCTGTTTAACGTTAAGGAATTATAGCGTAGTTCAAGAAAATCGTAAATTTAGCCCGCGGATTTCGATTTTTGCGTGTTTTTGTGGCGTTTATTGAAACAGAGCTGGGGAGTTCAGAAGACCGAGCGACAACTTCATCTTGCTTGAAGCTTCTCCTTTAACAAAAGATTGACTTTTGGGTTAAAGGAAGTTTTGTCGTGTTTGTTAGAAGGAACTACGATTATTAAGCTAAAGATCATTTAAGATGATGTGTGGTTTAAGATGATGTGGGTCACCTTAGGGAGTTAAAGAGTTACTAAAACGGCCTTGCATATTGCTATTTGTTTTTTTAGTTTTGATTTTGATTTGAAATTGGCCGACTAGTCTAATTAGTAGATAATTGGATGGTTCTAGTTTTAGGACACTCAATCGAAAGCCGCTCTATGAATATGCAAAACATAATTACCCAGCAGGCCAAGATTTTTAGAAATTCTCGTTCTTTTTAACGTTCTTTTTTACCTTAAGTGATTGGCATTAAATCATTGACGTTTTTTATTGCTCTTGCTGCACGCTTTGTATGGCAATTCCAATTGCCATACTTTGAGTTGCTGTGTTTTGTTTTATTATAGCAATCATTATTGATTATTATTTTTTGAAAGATGATGACTATGCTATCGATGATGATGATGAAGATGTTGATGATAATGATTATGATGATGATGATGGTGATGATGATGATAATGATGATGATTAATAAATGTTTTATGATCACACGTTGGAAATAAGATGCTATATAGCCTCATCATCTCAGTATCGCTTCTCATATCCAACAAGCCAAATAGACTAATTGTGTTTTTTAAACGCCCTCAAATATAGAAAATTAAACTAACATAAAATTAAAAAACGCCCATATTTATATCATACTGTAGAGCATTGACTAATGGCTCATAAATTTTGAAGGTTACGCCAATGAAAACTCTTAAATTACATTATTCAATGATCCAGTTTTTTATAACAGTGCTTATTTCGCAAAATGCTCTTTAGGACTGGAACAAGCACATGCCGGCAAGGTTTTTATCTCAGAGGCCTAGCCCGTGGAGACAGCAGCAGCTTGGGTAGTATTGATTGGGGCATATGCTGTAAATCATCACATCATCCTTATAGGTGGAGAGATTGTTATGACGAGGACGTAAGCAACACGTTTAACAAAGCTGGCCTCAGCGAGTGCAAAGAAGAGGGAACTTTTATCACTGGTTTCCATAAACAAGCCTCAGGCGGTCAATTGTCAAGCATTAAAAAGTTTAAATGTTGTAAAATGGAGAAGGGTGAGTTCAGAGGTTATTCCTTCCTAAGCTTACATCAGAGTGGTTTAGAGCATTCTCACTTGATCACGCCAGCCATATGGCATCCCTAAATAATGAAACAGTGGCCATATCGGGCTCTGAAACCAATCTTAGGGGAGTTGAACTCTTTTGTTATGTAAAATCCTTTTTTCTGTTCCATTAACTGTGCATGGCTGCTGGCGCGCGAGTCAAACCGGGTTTTGAGAAAAATATCCTACTACACAACTTAATTGCAGTATCGACCAAACTATCCTAACATTTCATGAATTTGTCAAAATATTACGCAGCCTGCTCTAGAATGGGTTATAGTGTCTCGAAAAAAAAAATTCTCTAAACAATAACGAATTTAGATCTCTAATCACATGTTACGATAGCGCAAGTTATTCCTCAGATTAGCGTACTAACTTTAGAGTGTCTCTTCTTGCAGGCAGAAAAACTAAGCGGTAGGAAATCGCATATTTTACACTGAAGTGAAGAAAGGTTTCAAGTAGTAAATATTTCCTCATCAAAGGTGGAAACATCAATCCAAAGTTCGACTCCACTTACAATCTTTAGTTTAGCTTGATATAAGACGAGTTACAGTTAAAGTATCAATATCAGTTAATACTTTGCAGACAGTGAAAAGCATTTGGATCTTGTGCAGTAGATACATATGTTACACGAAAGCGACTGGGCAAACCGTCCGTTTCGTCTGCAGTCGCCATTACTTGACTGATGCCTTACTTTCTTTTTTTCTAGAAATCCCCCAACTCGCGACACTAGACCAACTGAAACAGCGTGTCATGGATACCACCATGAATTACATCGGAACGCTGGCTAGCTATATGGGGTATGCATGGTCGAGCGGATGCTGGGCTAAAAGAGTTGGTGAAGATTTTCGGAAGAAAAGCGACACCTGGGAGTCGACATACAGAGAAGATCGCTGCGAACTTAAAGGTGGTCCCAAAAAGGATGTTCGCTTGAGGATCACCTACGAAAACTTTGCCTTCACAATGAAAGATGTGAAATTTGGAAAGTCAATCAAGCCCGCGATTACCTTGGATCAGGAACAACAGTTGATGAATTCCCCCGACAAAAGCTACAGCAAGGTCGTCGCAAACAGAAAGAGTAACCCAGGTTATTCATCTGAAGTACACGTTGATATTCGAGTTGCAAACACCCTAAAAAACGTCCAGCGAAGCAGCTGGGATTCCTATTTCGGAATGGAAGCTGGTGTGGAATACAAACCACCAACCGCGACAGGTGGGGTGGGGTTTTCTGCGAAAACAAGTTTTAGCTACGGATGGGGTGGGGATGAAGAAGAGACCACTGTCACTAATGATTGGCACATTCTAAAGATTGTTGAAAAGAAAGAACTTCCACCCAAAACCTTTGCTAAATGGCATGCATTCAAAAAGCCACAGACGGTGACCATTCCCTACACAGCTACCATCGTTCCCACGTTCTCTGTTAAACTGGATGGCTACATGAAATGGGGAGGTGGATACAATGGAGCTACTACCAATTTCCATCAGGATTATCGTGGCTCTGGTGATCGTGAGGAGGTAGAGCACAGCTTTGGAAATGCCCACAAACCATTTTACGAAGACCTAAAAGACCAGGTAGAGCAGAACATGCACCCTTGGCAATGGCATGCTATGAAGCAAAGATATCCCTACGCACAATTGTACATCGATCAGCTGACAAATAAAGATTTCTATGCATTCACTATGGAGGGACAGTTTGAGGACACCACAGAAAATGAAATAAAGTCATACTGGTATCCATCACGACCCATCAACGAAATGGAAGAACAAGAAATGGCAAATTTGACTGCACAAGCCGACCAGGGGGAAAAATTCTCAGGGTTTCTACGTATATTCCCTCCGGCACCAAAAGTCAAGATTATCGAGAACAGCAAGGAGATGGAAATTCCTCCTGTCAAGAACTTTGACGACCAAGATGAGGCAGAACCTGAGCCTACAGTATTTCCTCGAATCCATCCTTCGGCACCCAAAGTTAAACCTATCGACAACAGTAAAGAGATGAAGCCACTTCCTGTTGAAGAAAAGGACGAGTAAGACTTGGACTGAAGCTGCTGAGTTGAAAGCAAGCTGTCTGGGAGTTAGCTAGAATGTAGAATGTACACACTCTCAATGTAAGCCGATTAAAAAATGAATTATGTAATCACCTATGCCAGCTTTATTGATTTTAGTACGTGCCTTTTTGCTCTACTCAGGGTTAACCATGAATGGTGTTGAGGATGAGAGCACTCAGCTCTCATTAGTATATGACCAATGAATAACCCACTAGGCGTTAGCCGTAGAAAAGGGAATCAGAGAACCACACGAGGTAAAGAAAAAATCTTTTGACCTCGGTGGGAAGCGCTTATTTATGGGTTAAATCAGCACTTAAATTTACACTTCAGAGTTAATTCTCTGTCCTTAAAAAAGACAGCGAAGATTCCAACCCTCCTCCCTTTGCTAGAGCTAACGCCCAGTGGGTTATTCATGGGTTAAATTAGTACTAACATTTACACTTTAGAGTTAATTCTCTGTTACATCATTTGTGTTCATAGTGCTACGCGGCACAACATTCAGTGACGGTAGATCTAATCCGGAGGTCTTGGGTTCGATTTCCACCGAGGTCAAAAGATTTTTTCTTTACCTCGTGTGGCTCCCTGATTCCCTTCACTAGGGCTAACGCCCAGTGGGTTATACATGGGTTAAATTAGCACCAAAATTTAGTTAACATAGTTTTGAAATTCAAAGAAAAAAATGTTTTTTTGGTCGTAGTGGCACTTTAATATCCTTCTAGTTTTTGAAACTCTCCCTAACCAAAGAAAGATGATCTTTTCTTTGTTTAACCAGTCTTTTAGAAGATTCCTTGCCATTTTTGGCTGTTTTTCTGTGATTCTTAGCCATTTTTCCCCTTTGGTATCCTAGCATAATAATGCAGTAGTTTTTGTTGCGGAAAAGCACTGGATCGCCTCGACTCGTAGCGCTCGATTTCTTCGTTGATCTTAGTTTTGTTCAATAAAAAAAGTCTAAGAAAAAAAACTCCACTATTTTCCATTGACTGTATCTCAAAATGCAGGAAATGGCATCTTTGAGGCACGTATCTTAAATTTTTTCCCGGGGCAGAATGCCCACGGACCCCCCTAGGCTCACGCCTGCGTCGATCATTGCCAAGGCTATGCCGGGCCTAAAACCTCCTTTTTTAGTTGACAGCGCTGCAATCTCTGAAAATGGCATTCTTAAAATTAAGTTTTAAATTCAAATCTGCCGCCTTGTGAATTATTCAACTACAAACTCGCCGGGGGTGGGGCATTTTCTGCTATTTCCTGCCCCGCATGGTGGGGCATTTGTCGCTTTTTGCACGTTATCGCTTTTACCTTCTTGTCGTTCAAAACGTT
>CM042756.1:8526462-8553012 GCA_022496165.2 Catalaphyllia jardinei
ATAAGGTGTTCTTTGCAGATTCAAGGTCACTTGACGGCATCTCTCGCTACCGTTCTGTAAATTATGGGTGAAACGGGCACTGATTTTTCTCAATCGAACATCGCTAGTCCTGCGATCGGTCAAGAGAGCGGCCTTTCAGGCGAGGAAACGAGATGCCTACTCCTGATTCTTGTCTGCGTTTCATGGTTTCTAGAGTGAAAATGACTTGTTCTCGTTTCACTGCAGAGTGATTAGAGAACAAGACTGAAAACGAAGAACAATAGTAAAGCGACGAAGATCAGTTCCCGTATAAACTTTGCAAGGAACCGATTAAGCGATTGATAAGAAACGTCTTTATTCACAACGGACAGAACATTAACAGTGAGTGCATTGTATATATTAATAAGTTTCAGCGAACAACGTTTTATAAATAATCTCGGAGTTTCTAACTCCAAGCTCCATCATTCAAACATCAAGTATAGATAAGCAAGAGACTTGGCTTTTGTTTTTTGTTTTGTTGTTGCCCTTGTTGTACATACGATCTACTTTAGTACGTCAGGTGGTGTCCATTTAATATTACTTGAGACACAAGGCAGTCTCGTGACTCAGTACCTACTTATCTGAATACGATAAGATTATCTTCCTTCAGTGAGTGCGTAATTTATTCTGAGTAGTCACCAAATGTCAAGTGAACAAACGATTAACCTGAGGATATTGATTGTGTTGATACACCTCGCCAAATTCATAGAAGTAGTATCTGACAATTACTATAAAGAATTGATTTTGCGATAGAAGTTTATAAAAGTGGTCCGGTAGAAGTCTCGGAAAATGTTAACTCACTAGAACCAAGTGACATATATTTTAATCAAGATGATATGGCCAATTCACGTACGTATTGGCAGGTCACGACACGAAGGCCTCCAAAAACCCAAACCCTTTATCTCCAAATCAAAGAAAAAGGAAATATTATTTATATGATTGTACCTGCTGTTTTCGATACCCCGATGGTATTGCAAAGCTCCTTTTACTTCATCGGTGACGTCCTAGTCCCGTCCCGTCCCGACAGTCTTGGCTGACACCAATATTTGGCCAGCATTAACCCGGTTAGAGTTAAGATTCGTGAGAACGAGGCTCAGACTAAAGGATTTGGACAACAACATTGATATCCGCTTCTCACTGTGTTATCATGCAATAGATCAACCTTGTAGCTTTCGCTCTACTTTTGCTGCCCTACACGGTTTCCCAAGAAAGCACATGTATTTTGTCCTCTTATTTTGGAGACAGTATTGGAAAAGCAAGATACGCTGAGTGCCCTACAAGAGAACTATTCTTGTACCTTAAAGGCTTTGGATTGACCGGTACCAGCGACAACCCGAAAGACATTTCAAGGAGAAAATGTTGCCAGCCACCTAGCATGCATCAAAACTGGCCTTACACTTGCCACTCAGCAGACTGGCAGCTTAGCTTCAGCAGGTAACGTAACAGGTCTTCTCAAACACCTGATGTAAGATGGGGGTTGCAGCTTTATGCCATTATTCACTCGGATCGGCTCAGGTGCTTAATGACGCAAGCATTCTAGCCACGACAACAACGACGGCAACAGCAACAACATCCTTAATTTAGAGACGACGCTAGTAAAATTGAAGTCGTGCTGGTGTTGGAGCGTTTCTATATAAGACAAAGTAATCAAAAACCCCTTCTACCGTAATTGACGTATGTATGTTATAATCAGCCCTTGTTGTGCAATCGGACGCATTGGACCTTGATAATGAAATCATGATCACCTATCCTACCAGAGTAATAAATAAACAAAACTAAATTCCTTTACCTTCCTTTTTGTATGGTGACAAAGAACATAAATAAACTGAACTAAGCGTAGGGCCGTTCTGAGCCTAACAAAGCCACTAGGAATCGTCTCACCTTCGCCGAGTGAAAAAATCTTAGTCATACTCCATTTAACAAACTGACGTCAGTTTTTCACGCGTCTGTCCTGTTATTGATCATGAATTTCGTCATAACATTATCAAAGTGGCTGTGGATCTGCAGACTACTCTGTTGTTATGACGAAATTCATTTTCAATAACAGGACAGACGCATTAAAAACTGACGTCTATTTGTTTTTTACGATAACAAATGGTCCAATTGTCCGCTCTCGCCATTACCGCATTGCATAAATTACAAATTCATGTGTCTGTCCGCTTATTGACAATAAAAATTAGCCAATGAGCGCGCGAGAATTCGGCAGTTATCGTAAAATGTTTCATAGTAGTGAAGGCTGGGCCACATGCTCACCTGGATTCTTTCTTCGAGGGTTTCACCGGAGGAATGGTGACTAGCTGAAGAGCATTAAATGGGCAACCTGCTGCAAGCCGTCTCTCCATCCATACTCGTACCCAGACTGCTATGACCAGGATGCTGGCCAGTCCACAAGGAATGGCTTCCTATTGGTTGGATTGTATCGAGGAGCTGGAGAGCAGTTGTCGAGTATTAAAAGCTGAGGTGCTGCAGGATGCTTGAAAGTAAGTGGAAACGTATTTACCAATTTTTATGTGCGATAGCTGGGCACGGAAGGGAGTTTAGAACAAGTAGATTTCTTGAAATAAGAAAAAAATCTATCAACATAGTGTAACAACTTTAACCTTTCATACAATAGCCCGCCGAGTACATGTACATGCAGTGGAACTAGGTTATTTGAATAAGGAAAAAGTATCGTCTGAACGTTCTCGCACTGCATCAGAGCTCCAACCTTAAATGCTCGACATTCAATCCAATTCGGTAGTAATAACACTTTTGAAAAGATCTGATATTCTTTCCAAACTGCTCGGATTTGTTAGCAGTAAGCTTGCATTCTGTCTATTCCTTCGCAGGTTCAGACAATTAAACAGTGCTTCCTTACTGATTTTCGTAAGTTTTTATCGTTAGGTGCAAGGGCGCTGACATCACTTGACCAGGCCAAATCGCGTGTCATGGACGTAACTTTGAATAACACTAGCGCATGCTATGGGCTACGGCTGGACAGGAGGTTGCAGATCCAAATGGCCTGGGATGGACTTAAGAAGAGATGGGGATACTTGGACGGCCAATTATCAGAAACCATGCGAGGGATACAAGGCAGCAGATCTCTTGAAGATCACATATGAAAATTTTTCTTTCAAAGTCAAGAACATCGACTATGGCAAGCCTGTTGTAGACACTATAAAGCCTATTGTTCTAGATGTTGGAGAGATACAGAATGAGGATCCTTTACCTGTTGAAACGACAATCACTCGCCAGATAAAAACCGGGCGAACTGTGGTCCATTCCTCAACGAGCAGATGGAAATCGGGAATCGGTGCATCCATCTCACTTAAATAGAAGTCCCCAGGCTCAGTTGCTGGAGCAGTTGCTTCAGTGCTAAACTAGAAGGATTCCTCCGCTGGGGTGGGGGCAAAGGAGGTTCTAGTCCAAATTTTCATGAAACCCACCAAGGATCTGAAGACCGGCCCGACTTCTCATACAGTATAGGAAGCCCTGATGAGCCACTCTTTAAGTTCTTGAAGAGAGTGAGACAGAGAGATGATAAACCTTGGTTATGAAACGACATGGAGCAGAAGTACGAGTGGCTGCCTGAAGTGATTGATGCTCTGACTTAAGAGAGCCTGTATGAGTTCGAATTGGAAGGAAAGTTCCACGACGTGTCTGGATTGAACTGGGACGTCAAATGGTCCGATGTCCCAAGGTTCTTTCCCAGTTCAAGCAAAGCATGAAGACAAACGCAACATCAGAATATCAGTGATTACTAACGGGGAAAGAATTAAAAGGTGATAACTACACTGAGTCGTTTCTTGTCTTCGGTTGTTCTAAATCTGCATCCAGACACTACCTCTCCTTTGAACTACGGTCAAAATAAGATGTCATTATCCCTTTCCTCGAAAGCTCCGGAAACTTTTCGGGACCGAAAAGTCATGTTTAGTTGATCTGGACCAAAAAACGAAGAAGTGCATATGCGTGCATGAAACTTGTTGTATGAAGGGAACCTCTGTTCATATTAAGAATATGCGAATGAAACAGCTCGATAATCGCAAGATTCGAGATTTTGCTACGACTTTCCGGCTTTTCGGGACCCACGAAAAACGGGCCCCAGATCACTACTTACTACTGGTGTTTATTCTATTGCGCGTGTCCAACAATAAAGGTTTTTTAAAGTATCGATCGCTATTTGCCTAGCACTTGTTGAAACACTTAGCTATTTACCTGAATTTAATTAAGTTTAGTAGAACACCGTAGCGAGTTTGTTAAATGATTCATTCACCTCTACTAGCTTCACACTTATGGATGGCCAAGTATTTAAACTGCTCGCCGACGCAACTTAAAGTACTCTTCTTATAAAACACAGCAAAAATTACTACGCCAAATCAAAATCGTGGATTTATTGAAACAAAATTCCCCAAAGTCAGGGAAAACTAACGAGAATGTGATAGAGTCGGCGATAACACACGAGGTTTAGACAAATCAAGGATTCTCGGAAACTCTTGCTCGGCCTGGAATTGATTACAGAACGTAAGCAATGACGAAGGTGACCCCGGAGAAAACGCCAAGAAAGAAACCCTATTATTTTATCTTCGCATAGCCCTTTTCACGGTTAATTTTTCTCAATTGCATTACAATGTAATCCACCGTGGATGCGAGGCAATTTCGGACTATAACTACAAAATAGCCGAAATCGCTTCGCATACATGCAAGATTTTATTGTAATGCAAATGGCCAAAGTTAACCGTGAAAAGGCCAACTTCGCAATTGCCCAGATCTGCTCAAGCTAAATGTCTAACGCCAGCGCTCAATTCGTAATTAAAATACAAAAATTCACGTTCTCCAAAATACTCAGAGCTTAGTCATTTTACGTTGTTGTTTTGCAGAGGACGGCAAAGAAATGTACAAAAATTTAAAGCGCACGCGCAGTCCTTGTTCTCTACTTCTGTAGTTAGGGGGCGTTTTCTTTGTCGTTGCCGTCTGGCAGCATTTTTTCCCTGCGGAAGAATATTGCTGGTCAAGCCCTGGTAACGAGTAAGTTTGCCCGTCATCACGTGACATTAGTCAGGGGATGGACATACCCGGGACCGGCTGTTCCAAAGCGTAATTAGCGCTAATCGGGAATTAAATAGACGAATTTAGATATATTAAAATACAGCCTTAAACAATAGACCTCCGTACGAGGTTTGGGGAGTAACTAGAGTTTGTGGGGTTTATTCCCCAGAGCCTCGAACTGAGGTCTATTGTTTAAGGCTGAATTTTAAATATATCGAAATAGGTCTATTGCTTAACCGACGATTAAAATTTAATCTGCAATTAGATTGTCTTGATGAAAGCCCGATTAGCGCTAATCAAACTCTAGCGGGTTAAATTAAGGAGCCACTGCCAGTAAATATGGAGAATCCGGCGACAGTTCGGAAAATTCGGATTTTTTATTTTATTGCGTCAAAATGACCCTTTTGGTGAACTATTTTCAGAAATAAACTTTCAAAGTCCCAGCGAGTTCGCATTTTTGTGAAATCTAGGAAAGTTCGAAATACAGCTCAATCAACCAAGATAGTCGATGGAATTTACCCAAAATTGTACATTTTCAACACGCCAGTACAGAAAGAAGGGAACTTGCCTGGATTTTATATTCACACAGTTTGTAATTTACCCTTTGGTCATTCTTTTGAGCTAAAATTCATTTTGAAGTAAACACGTTTCGTCTACTTCTTAGCCGTTTGGAAAATACAACTATCGCACTTTAATTTACATGTAAAATTTCAACGGATTTTAGAGGGTCATAACTCCTTTAGAATGCGAACATCTTGACAATTAATAGGTTCGAAAGAAAGAGCTATGTTATGGATATATCATATCTAAATGGCTAGTTTGGGCCGTGAAAATTAAGCGCGCTAGACGAAAAACTGTAAAGGGCATTTTGACCGAATACGCCATTTTTGACGAGCGAGCAAGAACTTCGATTTCGCAGTCATCTTTATAAACACAATTCGACATGTTTCATGACACGAATTATTCGTAGACACTGTATATTGTATAGTTAAGTAATACTTTAAATAGTACCTCAGAATAAGCCTTGGTTGTAGATGGCAAAGTCCTGTAGAACTCTGCGTGATCATGAGTAGACGACTTGACTCTTGTGACGGGCAATAAAGCATGTGATAAAGTCACGAACGGGAGTTTCACAATCCAAAATCGCCGTAAATTTGGCTCACATAACATCTAGAAACGCTACTTCATTTTGGGCCATTTTCCCTACGTATCGTTTTCCAAAACAATGTGGAGGACAAAGTTAAAATGCAGCGGTTCAAAACTGTAACTGGTCAGTGTGCATATGTATGTTGTCGTGGTGAATTCCATGGCGTGACACCGTGACAGAGAGAACAATGTTGTTTACACAAACGTTACCTGAACACTTCCGTTTAGCGTCCCAAGCAAACTGTTCTTTTTATCGTTGCGGTCGGGGCTACGTGGTTCAATCAATCAATCAATCAATCAATAACTTTATTTACCCACGGGATCATTTCACTAAAAAGTGGTCTTCTAAAGAGCCGTGCACATTAACCTTAAAAGATATAACGTAGTACTTAAAAGCTAAGACTAAAAATATTACAAAACCATTTTAACTATTTTAACTATTCTAGCTATATTAACTAATTAACTTATTTTAATTATTTTAACTTAACTTAGGAATTTTTCTTCAAGTTGTTACTAACATTCGATAGCGGAATAAAAACTATTTAAAGTAGTGGCCTGCCTAGCCTCCACTGACAGATCGTTCCATGTTAATGCACCCCTATAACGAAAACTCTTCTTGAGTGCCTCAGTGTTCGGCCGTGGAATGAAAAGGTTATGTTGGGCGCCCCGAAGATTGTGTCTGTGGATGGCATTTACGCTGGTGAATTTATCAGACAGGTATTCGGGTACAAGGTTATTAACGGTTTTAAACATTAAAGATTTCAATTGTTTAGAACGTCTGTCAGCGAGGCTTTCCCATTTGAGGGCACAAAGAATCTGGGCAGATCTGACATCCCAGCCAGACCCTGTTATGATGCGTGCTGCCCTGTTTTGTAGTTTCTCTAGTTTTTGGCTGAGGCCATTACCGATACATCCCCACACAGCGCTGCAATAATCGAGATGTGGAAGGATCAGTGACTTATATATTGCAACGAGGGTACTTTGGGGACATATCAGTCTTAGCCTCCTAAGGGCAGCAAGTACTTTAGCAACTTTGCTAACGACCTCAGAGATATGAGCTTCCCACGAGAGTGTTTCATCCACCTGGACACCTAGGCACTTGTAACAATTGAGTCGTTCAATTAAATGGCCATCAAGGCAAATGTGAGGTTCACTAGGGAGCAAAGATATTTTATGCCTTGTCCCTGTAAACAGGCACTTGGTCTTGACGACATTCAGACTTAGTCGGTTAGAGTCCAGCCACTGTTTCAAATTGTTCAGATCGTGAGTCAGGGATGAAAACAGCTCTTCAGGGTCGCTGGAGGCAAACGTGAGGTTAGTGTCGTCGGCGCACATCCTCACATCTGATAAAAGGTTACAGTTTGGAAGGTCATTAATGTACAGTAGGAATAGCAGGGGGCCGAGGATTGAGCCTTGGGGCACCCCACAACGTATGCGACTGGTTTCCGACTTCACATTATTAATAACTGTAACCTGAGTTCTGTCAGAGAGGTAGTCTCGAAAAAGATTCAGACTTGCACCTTTAAACCCATACAGCTCCAACTTTGGCAGAAGGATCTCATGGTCAATAGTATCAAATGCCTTCTTTAAATCTATAAACAGAATGGCATTTGTCAAACCACCGTCGATGTTAAGATACCAGTTGTCTGTGATATCGATGAGAGCCGTAAGAGTAGAGTGCATGGGTCTAAAGCCAGACTGATATTTAGAAAGTAGGTTGTTTTCATTTAAATATGCATATACCTGATTAAAAATGGCTTTTTCAAAGAGTTTGCCTATTACAGAAAGTACAGAAATAGGCCTGTAATTTGCTGGGTCAACCCTCGAGTCAGCTTTGTAAATTGGAGTTATTCTAGCACTCTTCCAGTCGTTGGGAATGATTCCAGTGGAAATAACTAAATTAAAAATATGAGTCAAGGAAGATGCAATGAACTTAAATGATAACTTTATGAGGGAAATAGGGATACCATCAAGGCCATCTGCCTTGCCCAAAGGGATATCGCTCACAAGGTTGCGCAGTTCGTCAGTGGTGAGTAGTTCTAGCTCGAAGGTGCTGTCACAAGATTCCCCTATTTCAAAGTAAAAAGAGAGAACTAATTACAAGAGATAACCCAGGAAGAAGTAGCAATGCCTTTTCTCCATTTATTCGCTAAAGGTGCTCAAGTTTTGAATGCAGGACTACCGTTCCACCTTGAAGACAGACATTTTGCCAAATTCGTCTGCTTGGATGGCTGATTTCTAGAGGACTGTGTCATCTATGACCAAGGCTTATTCTGAGGTACTATTTAAAGTATTACTTAACTATACAATATACAGTGTCTACGAATAATTTGTGTCATGAAACATGTCGAATTGTGTTTATGAAGATGACTGCGAAATCGAAGTTCTTACTCGCTCGTCAAAAATGGCGTATGTGGTCAAAATACCCTTTACAGTTTTTCGAGAAGATATGACCCTCTAAAATCCGTTGAAATTTTACATGTACATTAAAGTGAGATAGTTGTATTTTTCAAACGGCCAAGAAATAGACAAAACGTGTTTACTTCAAAATGAATTTTAGCTCAAAAGAATGACCAAAGGGTAAATTACAAACTGTGTGAATATAAAATCCAGGCAAGTTCCCTTCTTTCTGTACTGGCGAGTTGAAAATGTACAATTTTGGGTAAATTCCATCGACTATCTTGGTTGATTGAGCTGTATTTCGGGAACTTTCCTAGATTTCACAAAAATGCGAACTCGCTGGGACTTTGAAAGTTTATTTCTGAAAATAGTTCACCAAAAGGGTCATTTTGACGCAATAAAATAAAAAATCCGAATTTTCCGAACTGTCGCCGGATTCTCCATATTTACTGGCAGTGGCTCTCAAGACACCTTCGGGGTGGATGAACTTCTTAATCTGGCGATTGAACTTGAAAAAAAATGTCCGGCTTATTGTTTCATTTCCCTTGCGTTGGACAAGTGTTATCGATATAATCAAAACATACTCGCTTATAGCGAGCAAAGGTTTCGAACTGGTTGGAGATTCGGGAGAGCGTCCATTGAATACATAAAAAAAACTTAGAGGCTGATTTTTTGGAGAAAAACAAACCGTGGCTAAGTTCCTAAACCAACAGACTAAAAGTGGTACTATGATCAAATTTTTACCCCTTGATATTTTGGGTATATCACATAGAATTCCATGAAAGAATCTAAATGCCGTTTACCGTTTGCAAATATCTGCATTACTTCCGGAGATATTTAAGTTTAAAAAATGTGCAAAATATGCAAATGAGATGACTGATGACATCATACACTCAACCCAATATTACCTCAAGTACATAAATAAAGCTAACTTGGCCAATTTGGGACGAAGGCCATTGAAACTTGGCAGGCTAATAGTTCTATAGGAAACACACCTGCGGCTATAAAAATGTTGTCTCCATGGCAGCTCACTATGTACCAGTCCCCACTGACTTTATTTCAATATGTTAGTGATTTTCAGCTCGAAAAACGCTAAACAGGCCCACAAACTGGAGGTAACATATTTATATGCCAGCTGGATCATACATACAAGGCACTATTAGCAAATATGAAAATGGAACACCAAAGGTGGCCAGAGTGCCTTTAATATTGGGGAGGCCTGGAACCTAGTATGTTGCCATGATAACAAAACTTTTAAGTGGAGCACCTTTAGTAGAAGCTTTCTGCAAAGTATCAAAAATTTCTGTTACAAATTGTCTGAGATATCTTTTCTCATCATATTTGATCAAAATTTGGTCGATTATATGACGTCATTACTTGGCTAATTTGCATATTTTAAAAACTTGAATATCTCTGAAACAAAAAGAGATATTTGAAAAAAGTAAACGGCATTTTTCTTCTCATAGACTACTTGTTTATGTTTTAAAATGGCTTCAATAGGAAAGATGCAATTTTCGTCATAGATTTTATGCTCGTGGCAATTTTTTGCAAGATATCGGCGATGCAGTTGGAGTAAACAAGGCCACAGTTTTCACGAGCAGATTTTTCTCCGGGGACCCCATTTGAAAACACAAGTTTCGCGCAATTCTATGACGTAAATAGCGTAAGCATACATTAGAACAAAATAATCCACTTTACGCCTAATCGCAGATTGGTTAATCGGTGTATTAATCCCCCCCTTGAACAACCGTTTTCTGACGCCCGATTAGCTAACCCCCAATTACGAAATTTAATCGAGAATTAGGTACGATCTAATCGGGGGTTAGTTTAATCGCAGTTTTGAACAACTCGGCCAAACTTGGTGAAAAAAATGAAATGAAACGAAGAAAAATATACTTTGTTCTGGTTAAATGCTATACTTTCAATACATCGTTTTCATAGATTTCATCAAGTATTAACAATATTCATAAAACTTTTCGTTTCTTAATTTTCTAACAATAACAGTATTGGAATATATATGGCGAAAGCTATTGTGGGTAACGAGACCAGAAAACCAGATGAGAACAAATACGAGTATCACTTGCCAAGGACAATGGCATAGAAAGAAGAAGAGAATCCTAAATTCTCAGACGCGATTATGTAGAGAAGGAAAAACATATCCTATCCTTCTTGTAACAAAACAAAACAAAGAAACTGAAAAAAAAAAAGAAAGAAAAACAAAACCACCGGTTGGAATTTTTTTGCTAGTAATATCTCGCAAAACTCCTTCGGATGTCTTAAACCCGAGTTTACTCGACGTTTCAACCACTGAAGCAGATCTGATAGAACTGTTGGAAGTTTCCACCAAAAACCAGCTGTTTCAATTTCAGGGGGTTCTCTACGAGCAGGTGGATGGAGTCGCCATGGGTTCTCCTCTTGGACGCTGATGGCGAATGCCTCCATGTGCAACATTGAGGAACAACTAACAAACCAAAACAAGATGCCCACCTTCTATAAACGCTACGTCGATGATACTCTCAGCATAATGCCGGATGTCCAAGCTGCCTCCACATTTCTCTCCACATTGAACGAAATCCACCCTTCTATTAGTTTTACAATGGAACTTGAGGAAAACGGAAAACTTCCTTTCCTAGGAATGGAAATCATCAGAAATGGCATCCGATTGGACAGAAAGGTTTACAGAAAACCAACGGATACTGGGCTGCTTCTGCATTACTATAGCCATGTTGATGTGAAGTACAAACATTCTTTGTTAAAAACAATGCTCAACCGCGCTTTTAAACTTTCTTCAAATTGGCAATTTTTTCATCAAGAGTGCGAACGCCTTAAGGAGATCTCTACACGCTTGCATTACCCAGAGTCCCTCGTACACAACACCATCAGGTTCTTCGTTGAAATGAAGGTGACAGGAAGCACACGCCCCCCGCAACAAGCAGATGAAATTCCCGTTAGAATACCCCTGCCCTTCAAAGATCAGAGATCAGCAAACAAACTACGTGAGCAACTTAGTGATCTTAGCCGGAAGATAAATACCGAAGTACATCCTGTCTTTATAAGCCACAAGATCAAAGATGAGCTTAAAGCTAAGGAACCTAAACCTCCAATTGTCAACCAGCAAAACGTTGTATATTTCTATAAGTGTGATCTGTGCGATGCAGATTATGTCGGCTTTACAAGCCGACACCTACATCAACGTGTGGAGGAACACAAACGATCGGTAATCGGCAACCACGTGAGAGAACAACATGGAAACGATCCTTGAGGAATCGCAAAGAACTTTAGGGTCCTGAGGAAGTGCTCGAACAAGTTCGAATGTTTGATTTTCGAAATGTTTTTTATTCGGGACCTTAAACCAAAATTAAACAAACAGAGTGATTCTATCCGTGCGAAGTTGTTCGCTTAGCACTCGCAATTAGTTTCCATTCTCTTCACCTCTTATTTACACTTCATTTTTACATTCTGGTATTGTTATTATTTTTATTGTTCGTATGTAAATACTTAGCTTTTTACCTTTCATTCCATTGTTTCAGAAATTGTATATATGCGGAGTTTTTATTCATGAACTTGAACTTGAAAATGACCGTGGAGCGGTCGAAACGTCGTTCTCAATTTTTATCGCTCGTTTTTATAACCAAATGTCTTAATAAGAACTTATTACTTCGTGTTTCAACCATTAGGTCACTTATGGTTGATATGAAAATTTTATGCACGAAAAAATGAGAAATGCAGAATCACCAGTGTACGGCTATAGTAGTGTAAATTAAATACTATTGATAGAGGGTCTTTGCACTGCCCACTGTAATTAAATACTATCAGAAAGAGAATCTTTACGTTGCCCATTTTCAAACGTAACAATAGAGGAGACTACAATTTCGTAAAGTAACATTGTAGTGATTCCGTTTCTTGGCAGTACGCGAAAGTGCAACTTGATCCTGGTCACCTCTTGCCAGCATTATCCCGATTATCTCGGGACTCTTGAGACGAATTTGAATTTAAACTTTCGACGTTTACATAAGCAAGGCATCCTAAATGAGGTATTTTCATGAGTGCACACGAGGGACAAAGAATGCCGCCAGTAACTTTGACGTTTCCACCCTACAGAATAAAGAAATGAAGTAAGTTGGTTAGCACGAGATCTGATAGGAATCGAATAAATTCAGTTTTTAAAAGCCGGACCCTATTCATAAATGGCCGCCAAATATAAATTATTTTGCAAGTATTATCATAAGCCTCACAAACATCGTTTTTGAGTTGGCAATTCCAAAGAATTTTTACTCTCAAACGAGTCTAGTGGAGCTAATTTAAATGCACACAAAAGAATTTAAAATTGGCACCCATTTATGAATAGCGTCTAGGTAAAAGAACCTTTTATCAGAATAGCTTAACGTATATTACAGTCCTTTTGCATTTTCGAAAAGTCACAAGATATAAATTGTTGCCCGAGACAACACCAAAAAAATTCCCATGAGAACTCCAGAAAATAAAGTTCAAAGTTCAGCCAAACTGTACAAACACAAGGAGAATTTCATACTCAGTTTAATTTCAGCAGTGCTTTCAAGTGCTTCATATGAACTTCAAAATTTGTTTTCGACATTTGGTGATGTTAGAAATGCTTTCTTTTGAGAACATGCTTAAAGCAGTCTCACTGAATTTCCAATGCAATTTACATCATCTTGGTTCAAAGTTTGTTTGTTTGTTACTCGAACTTCTGGTGGATTCCTTCTACTTCAAATCTTTAATTCATTAATTTGCTAATTCGAACTCGGTTGTTTTATTATTTCAAACTCGAACCCACTTGACCTTTTGATCACACTTTCATCTTGCAGAATAATGAACATCGTCCAGAATTAATCTCACAATTACTTCAAAATAGAGGATGCAGATAACGCATAGTCTGCTTGCAGCCGGTTTTTCTATAAGGGTCACTTAGACCGCCTGGCTTAGACGAATGGGAAGTCATGGCGCACGCAAAAGCGCGGTATTTCAGTATGGCCGAGTAGGGAAGAAGACGAGACGAGAAAAAACCGTCTGCGGACTCTTCTTAACTTTTTAAACTCTGCGTCAGCCCAACAGCGGAGTACCTGATTGGTTGATATGTGCCCGATGACAGATAGTTGACAGCAGGGTAAATCAAGCGTCATAAGTTTCGCGCGAAGCATAACAAAATCGTGCAATGGCGGACCTTCCCATCATCAAGACGCGATCATCTCAGTTTAAACTGTTGAAAATCAGTTCTTTAAAGGCTGAACAGAAACAAGCAGTTGTCGGTGTCCTTAATATACGCTTATTGGCTCTCTGGTTCTGCAGTTGAAGTCATTTCTCCGTACGGTGGAGATTTCGATTTACGCTTCCAGCTTTGTTGAGTCTCGCAGTCATGCTTTCAATATCGGCTACGATGCGGTTTAAATTAACCTTTAAGAAACGGGCTAGCTCAGCGACGTCCCAAATTTAGCGCACACTTTGCAGACTCCGGAGGAATAACTTGGATTGTTGGAAACAGGATCGGAAGTCCCAAATCTTCAGATAATAGTTTGTCCAATGTGTTGAATTATGCCGCCTTTTTGTCCTTTAAATGACCACCTACAAAGTCAACAGCAATCTCCAGAGCATGGCGCGTTTTCGGTTTAACTACGAAAGCAAGCAAGTCTTACTATATATCATACATTGAGGTAAAAGAGAACGTTTATTTCGATAAATGAAAAATCCGCTTTAACAGCTCGACTGGAGATGTTTTGCTGTAACCGGCAAATAACTGGAGACGCAAAGATTCGTTCCCGAAGCCTGAAAGAATCGCCAATCCTCAAAATAAAATTTCCGATAACTTTTCAAGTTACATGGTAGCGATTATGGTGGAATGTAGGGGGGGGGGGGGGGATTTTTGAAAATTGGCAAGAAACTTTTTATATCTAACACGAAGCAACTCAGTAGAACAAACAGTTGCGCACGCACCTACCCTGGCAACTACTCGGTAAATCACATGACCTTGGAATACCATGCTCACTCACCAATGTTATGTCTTCTTTCTGGATGACCACATGGGGACGTGGCTTGAAGTCGATTTCTCCTTTACAGCTCCAACAGGTAGCTGGCTATAAAACATAAAACAAACAAAAATACGGTGAAGAAATTTGAACAAAAGGTTTCATTCTGAAAACGCATCAAATGCTTTCGGTTCACACTACGCAGGAGAAATTGAAAAACGCAACGACCACCAGTCATTTTGGAATTGTGTTTGAAAACTCAGGCACGTGATTATCGTAAGGTCATCTTTTTCAAAGAGCTCCGTTTTCAATTTTCTGTCCACACGGACTCGAAAGGCCCGCTTTTTCAAATTCCTCCGCTTTGATGAGCTATTTCGAAAAGCTCCGTTTTTGTGACGGATTACGGTGTAGACGGTGGGCCTTATCATGGAATAAAGCTGCGTTTTTAAATTTCCCCGGCGTACTGTGGGACCTAAAAATGGCTGATTCGGACGATACAATTTTATGCCAAAAGCGTACGGCAAGAGCACGATACGAGTCATTTTGTATAATTCAAACCTACAATTTGGAAAGGAAGTCGTAGAGTTGATTTACACCAAACAATCGTGGTGATCAGTTTCTATAATCTCTTGAGCTTTATGCAACAGTTGGCGATTATGGTTTCAGAGAAAGCAGGTGTTATTAAATAAATAGGTTTAGTTTAGTATAAACAAGTACCTGAGTCACTTCCTTCGGTGAAATTGCCTTCACAAAGTGTTCCTGTTAATGACAAGAAAAACAGACTGAGACCAGTTTAAGTGAAGATGCTGTTTGCTGTGTGTCAACTTATAACACACGAAATACCCGAGCCAAAATAGAGTGCCGTTAGCTTAGGATATGTTACAGGCTCGGGGCCTGAGTCGAACTGCTTTACCATTTAATATGTAACAAATAGCTTGTCAGTAAAAGCCAACCAGACTATTATAATGAAAACTTGTCTGAAAAAACAGTGAACTGGATTACCTTTCTGGAACCAAAAATGCCGAGAATTGTACTGTTGAGTTGGAGGCACCTCTTGGCTCGACTGACAGCAACGTACACTAAGTTTTTCTCGTCCTCTCCATGTTCATCTAAAGGTATTGACAATAGACTTGATTGCAATAAATGTGGAGAATAGCGCTAGATCTAAGCAAGACTATTGTGCAAATAGCAGCACACTTGGCATTGGCCATAAGTGAATGACCAACATCAACATAACAACAAAAAACTCTAACTTATCAGATCTCTAAGCATAACAACGACAACGACTTCAATAACAGCCAAAAACACAAAGCAACAACAATTACATCTAGAAGCACCACTACAAGTACAACAACAGCAACGGTAACAATAATGACCAAAAACCACAAAACAACCACAAAAAAATACAATTAACAAGAAAAGCATGTGCACTGTAAGTCAAGATACAGCAATCACAAAAACAAGAACAACATAATTACAACAACCGCAGCCGAAATAAAATCACGACCACAAACAAACAACAGCCATTTCCAGAGCCGAAACAACAACTAAAAGCTTCTATTAAAATTAAGCCATGATTCGTTTCTGTTTTGCTACTTACTGGCTGTTTGCAGACAACTTATTCTGATTAGTCAAGACTCGTGCCACGTGACACTTGTTACATGTAACTAGCCAATCCGAAACGAATGCTAAGAACTGTCTACAACCAATAAGAAACAACTCAAACGGCCTGTGCTGAGCGATGACCACACTCACTCCATGCCACTCCAATATCTGTTCCGGGTAAAAAGTCATCTGTCACTCGGACGGTATCAAACTCCAGTCCTTTGGCTTTGTGTGCCGTAGAGAAAATGATGTCTGCAAGAAGAAAAGCGAATACAGATTGCGCTAAAAAACAACAGTATAACAAGACACTGTGCAATGCAACACTCACGGAAGAAGGCAAAACGTATTAAAAGTTCATCAAGAGCAATAAAGAACAGTGTGGTAGAAGAGACAGAGATTTAAGACTCTATCCCATGAAATGTCATGATTTGCAATACAAAGAGGAGATTTGAAGAAAAAATTAATAATGCCTCTCGATACATCTCCGTATTATATTAATTCTAAAACTAAAAACAAAGCTGATCGGCTGACACAGAAAGAAAAAGGAAGAAAAACAAAACGACAATGTACAGTTAATGTCTCTGGCTGCTAAATTTTCAGCTTGCTACAATAAAAATATGTTGGATAAAAAGAGACGCATCTTAGAAGAATTGCGTACTGAAAGTTTAAGCAAGGGATAAGAGATAACCTGCAGTGTACATGTTACTCCCAGACGAGCGCAGCATACGTAACTTGCCATTCTAGCAGCCTTCAAGATAAGTGACTATTGTGGTTTCTCGGTTTAATGGTTAGGTGAACTCACTGACCTGCTTGCTGTAAGTTGGCTATAGCCTTAGACTTGATCTTCTCGATTCTGTTCTGCAATAGCACGTGGTGTGTCTCAACGATCTACGGCAAGAAAAAGAAATTCGCCATTTTTTGGCCAAGAGTGACGAGTATTTAATTTCTTTTTCAATGCAATGCTGTGTATTCCATATCACTTCATATAAAGTGATGACTGGGACTTATAACAGGAATATAGAAGAACAAACACAATAACAAGTTAACTATTGTACAAGGCAAATAGAAAAAAATAAGAGCAGAAAAAAGAGAGTCAAGTTTACATGTGTTCTGTAGCAAGGGCACAACGCTGATTCTCTTCAAGAAGTTACTCAAGCTCACATTTTCCTCCGTTTTTGTCTTGTTTCTTTCCGTTGTGTTTTGTTTTGTTTGTCTGGTTCAATCAAAAAACAGCCCAAGCACTCAAATGTTCAATGATTCACCATCACTCTGACTGACAATAAAATCGCTGCTAAGAACTGTGACTTTTTCTAAAGGGTTTGGCGGGGGCGAACGTCCCTAAATTCGGTGCACGTGCGAATTCGTCCTTGTAAAACGACAAATAAAAGCTCCTCAAGGGCCCAGAAGAAGACGTTGTGGACTTGGAGTACAAACCTTAATTTTGCCAAGCAATTCTGGGTCAGGAGCAACTTTGGCGTATTTCTTCAATTCAGAAAACGACTTGAATTTCTTGATCAAAGCATCCTTGATACCTAGATAAGCTGAAAAGAAAATAAATGTCAATACTTGCATGTCCACGAAACAAACAAGCAGTCAACCAACACGACCAAACTATGAGCTGTGATAGGCCGAGGTATCTAAACGAAATTACTGATATCATAGTCCGTGTCAAAAGTTATGTTATGTATATCACTAGACACTGATCTTTGATTAAAAAACTGTAAATAACGAAAAATTCAACTTGTTTAGCAGCCACTCACGTTTATTTGTACCAGCCGTAAACAACTTGTGAATATCAAGTACTCGGTCAAGAGCAAGGCCTTGTAAACCCTGACAAACAAATAAGTAAAAATAATGGTTTACAACATTTATACTTGTAATAACTTTTATTCAAATACAAACTTGCCGTTCGAAAGAACTGCGCAACGCACTTGAGGCGCTTTCACACGAGAACAACTGTCACCTTCAATAGTGTCGTGTATCTACTCTTTCAACTAAACAAATCGCCACAGGAGGAGCCACACTTTCTCAACTGTACTTTTCTTTCATTCCAATTCAGTGTGTTCGAACAATAGCAACAGAGCGAGGTTGGACATTTTCACATATTTACCATATTTTTTTGGGCCACCCTGACCTCGACTTGGCGCCATTGTTTGTTGGACTGATGTAGGAAAGGTCTATTTAAGCTAAACATAATGATGCAGTACTGTATAAACAAATAAGTGACAGAACATGGCTTACCCCGACAAAACCAACTTTGGTGTTATTGTTTGCACAACAAACATTAACTGCCTCATTAAACAGCGTGTAATTACACCGGGTAATGACGCACAATTGACCAGATTGCTTACCCATCACAGAACCTTTAAAACAACAATACAACAATTCAGCCTCACAGCCTTTCACCGAGTGATGAGAAATGGTACAGCCACGGTATTTTGAGCTATTTTGACCATCGACAAAATTAGCTTTAAATTGAAGGAAACCTGAAAATAATACCTAACAACGACGGAAAAACGTCAAAGCTATAATAATAAACCATACAGGAACCAGGATGGTTAAGGATGGAAAAGATTGACGCGAATTACAAACAACGAAAGTGAAAAATTTAGGCTTAACTTTTCAAACCGTTTAAACGTGACATAGCTCCTTTAAGTAAAATTCTGTTTATTGTTGCTACCATACCCTGCTTTAGCACTACAAATTGTTTTGGCCCACCTCACATGTGTGGAGACACCCCTACAGGCCTGAATTTCTAGACATCGAAAGAAACGAAAGTAAGCTCAGCACAACTATATTCACCTTTCTTGACTCCTCCGACCAGAGTCTTGTTGCGTATACCCTTCAATACATCCAGTACACAAGATGCCACATAGGCTATCTCTGGCCCAAATCTAAATGACTTCAAAATCAACCCCAAAAAAAAATAATTGTAAAACTATACAATGTAAGCGCAAAGTAAATATTCTGAAAGTGACCAGCAATGCCGAATTTTGTATTATGGGTTTACTCGCACATTGCATGTTTCCGCTCATAGATGCAAGATACATGTATGCATAAGACGTAAACACTTAACACTGGTAACAGCCACAATTTTGCAACAGTCAATGTGACACATGCATGCCTACACAATCTACATACCCATGATGGGTGACCAATTGCTCTGAGTCATTAGGTTACCATCGATTATCTAACAGCAATACTTCCATACAACAGTCTAAATGACTGCATACATGGCAAGAGCAGTTGTGTCTTGTTGTAGCAAAAAGGTGCATGAAAATTGCTTTTCTGTTGAAGGCATGCAAAAATGATGCATGTGTCTGATGCTTGGTAAACTCCAGCTTTCCTACTTTTAACCTGGGTAACCTGTTTCATAAGACATCAATTGTAGTGAGCTTTGAGGCCAATTCTGACTTAAAATATATTTAGGTGCGAATGTACGTAGCTTTTAGATAGCTATTATTTAGACTGTCTACTTAGAAAACAATTAGACCACAGACCCTCTTTTTGTATCAGTAATATTCACACATGGAATATCAGGATCTTAGTTTAATACACCATTTTGCTAATGATCAGTTCCTGGTGAATTGTGGGTAGATCCAGTCCTCTGTGGGGGCAAACGGGCAAAATTACAATTCAAATTATGTCCTAAACTGGCCGTTTGCCCCCACAAAGGACTGGATCTACCCACAATTCAAAAGGAACTGATCATTAGCAAAATGGTGTATTGCTGTCTGTACTGGGCAGAACTTTGACATGGTGTTGTACAAGTCCGAGTCTCAGAATGAACCTGGCATGTGATCACTCAAACGAAAGAAACTGCAGTGCGTTATGTAACGCTTTTTACTCACCCACGTTTTGAATTTTAAACTTCAGCTACTCTTAGAAGAGAAAACTTGAGTTAAGCTTGTATTCACTCATCAGCAACTGACCTGCGTAAGGTAGAAGGTGTGAGTACTGGTCACCTCCTGAAGAGCATTTCTCGCTCCACGAAAGGCATAAATCTGTTGATGCGGATCACCAACCAAAATCTTGGCACAGGATTGTCTCAGCAGAATGTCTGATGCAGCTGCAAAACCCCACAATGATACAAAATACGTCAACACAAGGTACATATGGTGTACACCATGTAACAGTTACTGTATAAGCATAGTGAGTAATACAGAGGTAAGAAAGGTTCCAATCTACAACGATCACTTAGCAGTTTGTTTTGTGTTGACAAATCCTTTTGTTGTTGGTAATTGTCATCTAAAGATCTTGAACAGTGACGATTGATAAAGGGAATCTTGGTTAAAAGACAGTTTTGTTCCAAGTCGCTAGTTGCTGTTTGTGTTAGTTGAACTGATTCAGAGATTTGTGCATGTATGTAGTCCATAATTCTGTGCTTGTAATAAATGCAGGGCGCTTTGCTTCTGCTACAATACATGTAGTTTAGGATTTCAAATTTCTTGCGTGCGGCCATGTTTATTTCTGCAAAGCTTAATGGAAATTTATGACCTCAATGCGCAGCTAAACATTTTTAAATTGTACAGTATTACGCAAATCAAAACAGGGCTTCCAAGTTTTTAAGGACGTTCACGCGAAAATTTTCTAACAATTTTTCTCTGAAAATTTTACCATTGAAAGATGAGGAGTTACAAAACTCAAATCAAAATTCAACCTTATCCTGGGTTAGCCTAATCGGGCAATACCCTTGTGATTTGAACTGAAAACCAAACACTGTAATTTCAACTACTTACTGAGATATCAACTTAAATCCTACAGATCAGTTACGGAGAACCATTTAGTATTCTTTGGAACTACCACAGACTGCTTTTCAATCAAAATTCCCTTTAAAGAAGTACAGGTAGCTTGTACAACGGCTACCTTCCACAAAAGAAAAAACGATCCGACAGAACGTCTGTGTGTTTGGTTAACTGTTAATGTGTCACTGCTATTGTAATTGCCTAATCAATAACAAGTAAACGATGATAATTTTACCAGGAGTGCAATCCTGAGCCTCATCAACAAGAAGACAATCATACCCATCTAAAACCGGCCTGTTGAGCTGATAGATCTTGAGGTAACCTGAACAAAACAAATAAAAGTTCCATCAGAGACGATATTTTGGGGGGGATCAAGGCTGACTCACTGAAGCACATGATGTCAACACAAAAAGGTCACAGTGTACATGTTATGTGCATGTAGAGACATTCACTTTGGACTTTTGATCCAGATGTAGCTGAAAGTTGTTACAACATGCAGTTCAACGACAATCTCTCCACATCGTTTTAGTATGAAATGCACAAGAGCTACATACAGTGTACTACTGAGTTATCATTCTGTATTTATTACATGGTACAGTAGCTCCATTACTGGGTAAGATGAACCGAATCCTGTGCTGTGACTGGATACACAGACAGGCAGTGCTATCTTGCCTGCTTGGGGTTACCCGCCATGTCCCACAAGAAAATAGTGATCTTTTCCAGATCATAAAATCTTTTATTGACCAGTCAAGATATATATCTTATTAACCAAGCGCGAGGGCCGTACTGGGAGAATATTGGCCCGAAGTCCGTACAAAAAGGACCAGTCCTGAGCAAGCTTTGTTAATAAGAGATTTATTACACGACTGCATGAAGAAGCTTTGAAGGTTTTTTAAAAGTGTGGGATCATTCGGGACAATGCCCAGTCCAATACTTAGAGAATATTGGACCGGCAATAGAGCATTTTGATTGGTTGATTTTAGTTATTGGCCCTCTGAGTGCCTGAGTCGTATCTTAATGGTTCTCAACTCCATCTTGGTCCATAAACACGCAAAAGAACTTGGCCAATATCCAGCCACCTTGACCTCACACTTGGTCAATAAGACAATAACCCAATACTGTATATACATGCATGTAATAGAATTTTGAAGCAGGCATGTACAACAGACTATGACTGACAAGAAAAAAAAACCTACCATCATGGGTAATTGGGAAATCTTTATCTCTTGGATCCCTCATTCTTTGCCACAAACCTTCAGCATGTGATACAACTTTCTACAGTCACATGGAATTGATGACAAAGTTAGGTTTTATTCGAAGTGTCCTTATGCAACTGGTCATGAACTAGAGTAACTACCAGGGTATGAATGCTATGTAATGTTTTTATCATGAAATACAGTAAGTCTAGAACTAGTTACTGTTCAGTAGTCTCTAAAAATCAATCTATCCGATTTCCATTCAGTTAAAGAATCAATCACATATTTAGTTTTAAAATTATTTTGTAAGGTATTTCAATCTGGACAGTGATATCAAGGGATTTGGGATTACAAAAGATGGAACACCTGTAGACAACTGGATAAAGAGCTCATAAAAGTGAGGTTAAAATTTGCGTGGCATAATCTTTTTAGTTGATATTATAAGATTCTTTCTTCTTAATGTCCAAGCTTGCCTGATATTTAAAACATCTTTACTGTCCTCTAACAGCACTGTTAAGCCTCAGATGACGAGACTGAAGACCTCATCAACTACAAATTAGAGAATAAATGATGAAAGGCAAGCCACTGCACTGCAGCATTAAACTAACCCGAATGTGCTTGTCACTGTTCAAATAAGTGACATCTGCACCATGATTACCAAAGATTGACTGGACTATGTCACTTCCCTCTGATAAAGACACCTCTACAACTGCTCTGTTGGTACGAGGCACATGTTTGGCTTGCACAGTAGCGTCAGAAGAGGCTATGAAGTTTTTCAGAGTATCTTCGACTCGTCTTGCATGCAGATAGCCACACTCGTTTGGGAGGGCATTCATGATGGTGCTTATCCGCAGACCAAAGGCGAGCTTGTGTTTGTATCTGTATGCAAATTAGTATTTTTAATTAGCAGATTGACAGATCTATCAACAGTTTTGGAAAGGAGAATCAAGCTTTAGTTAATGTACCACTATCACCTTCTCAAAAGATGTTTCATTTCTCTAGAGACATGTCTCATTTCTCTTCAGTTGATATGCTACTGTACAAGGGGAGATTACATATATCTTAGAGAGTTGTTAGTTACAACACTGTAGAATGATACATGTACATGTATATAGTATCAAATTCAAGGCTTCAGGTTTTGCATTCGATTAAAGCTACATGTACAAGTTTCCAGAATTTTGTGTATGTAAGGTTCTACTTTTGTTTTGCATTTTGTGGTTCGGAAACTGGAATTGATAATGATGATGAGAACGATGGCATGTATGTAGTGTCCCAAATATTCTTATGTGTCACTTGAATGTCGAAAAAATTAGTACAAAATTAAAACAAAGCAAACAGACAAGGATAATTGGAGACACTCTGTATGTGACTGCATAAAAGGAACTTTAAAGAACGAATATTACGTTAAATGCATGTTCAAATAACACTTAATACCATTACATGCAATTATCATTAGGTTACTAACAGATATATTAAATCTTACTCACCGAAAGCCTACACCTCTAAAAGCCAAGGAATGGATTGTGCGAGACTCGACATTGCTGGGGAAAGTCTTCAGCGCATGTTGTTGAATTGACCTGTTTTTAAATACATCAAAATAATATATATGACAGTAAATAAATATTCTCAGTTTTCATATGACATAATCATATTCCAAAATTAAATATTACATTTCCTTCCAAGGGTTAGGTTTCAGCAGATAAAACACCCTAAAGGAACTTGACATTTCTTCTTACTATAATAGAGCACTTTTTGATTTCCAAGCTTTTGCGTTGGGTGACATGAAAATGGTGGCCCTAGAAGGCTGTTACGTATGTCGAAAGATGAGCTATCGCTTTAGTTCTTGCTAACTAAACAGTGCTTACACTAGAAGAAACATTTATTTCAATACCTAGAGCAATATATTTTTTTTTGTTTGAATAGCAAAACTCAGAGACAGATGTTTCTATTACTTTACGGCCGCCATGTTTGTGCCTCTCCAGAGGGCACAAACATGGTGTCTCCATACAAAACTCTATAAATTTGGGGTAACACACTTCTGCAAATAACATGTGAATGAAAAACAGCAGAGACCTAATTTTTGGCGAGTTTGTTTATATATTAATCATCTATTGTATCCTAGATTCTTGACTTTATTCACTGAATAGTAATGATTTTTAGTTTTGATCACATGACTGGTGAAAACCAAGAATTAAATGGTTACCTAACTTTACCAGCCCTGTCACACAACATGTGACTGAGGTCTCAAAAGAGCTAGCTAATAAAGTATAAACATGGGAGCTGCCTCACAATCACAGGCCACAGCCACAGTACTAGTCATTTTGCACCATGGATTTTAATCATAAGTCATAGATACAAGAGGGTTTTACATTCTAACCCAATGATCCAAGGTGGTACATGATTGTCTACTGTACAGTGAATATGTCTGCAGATCAACATGAAACAGACATCAGTCCAAAAATATATTCTCCACTCACTTATTGTAAGCCACATTGAGGAACCGCTCCATCGGCCTCATTTTGGTGTATTCAACTAGAGTTGTTGTCTTCCCAGTTCCTGAAAGAAAAAAAGGAATTGAGGGAAATGTTAAAAATGTTTGTCTCTTGTGAATGCTCACTAAGGCTAGTTCACTTTGTTTTCATTCTAAGCTGTGTCAAAATGTTAAGATTGTATATAACAATGTACAAGGTACATGTAGTTGCTCTAAAGACAGAATTCATATACAGACTGCAACAGTGTCAGACCTAAATTGTGTATCTCTTTTTTAAACTACACTAGGTGGTATTCAACCTCGTTCCAGGGTCTCTCATCTTACCGCCCCCTGGGGCAAGCGAGGAGAGACCCTGGTCGGGTCTGGTCAAGTGTCTCCCAGAATCTGGGAGATTAGAATTAAATTGTTGAAGGGAGGGGCACCCTAGTAGGAATTTTGTCTATACTTAGCCCACGGGAGTGCGGAATATGTTGTCACCAAAAACAAAAACAGGAATGCCAATGCCAAGGAAAACGTATCCATCATCTGGTAGTGGCAATCCAAGTTGCTGTAGGTTGTGTGGTCTGTTTCAGTCAGGAATGTTACATGTTGTAAAAAATCTCCTCAAGAAGGCAAAGAATAATTGCACGCCACTGTCGTGGCTGTGTATGGAAGATCTTTGAGTCATCTTTACTGTGGAATGAATCAAAACCACGTCTACTATGGAGCTCTTGTGAGCGGTGATTGAATAATTTTAGAATATTCAGGGCCTTGATCACGGAAAGCCAAAGTCACTTTGAAAGGAGCGAGACAGTGAAAAGATTTACTAAAGTGTTACTGCACTGTCGGCACGCTGAACTTTGCAGGATGATAGAACGCAGACTCGTTGCAGTCTGCTTTTCACCATCATTGCTGACAAACTGGATTTATATTCGGCTGAAAGGAGGCTACAAAAAGAAAAATGCAGTTTTATTGTGTCCTATATAATAAATCAAGGTACATGATAAAGGTATGTGATGTACGTGATGGGCCTGCAAGACTCCAACGGTTCTAGACAATTGTCTCCAACTGTGCATTTGCCGTTCTATTTTAATTTTCAGTCTCTCAACCTTTCCTTGCTTCATGGGTGTTTCTGAGACGTACTTTATGCCATGTTATTAGGAAATTGAAAATTGTAAGTAGAGCGGAGCCTTTTCACCACGTTATAATATTTTTAGAGGTCATAGGTCTGCATGGTTTCAGCTGTTAACTGCACATCGATTCACAAAGTTTGACACATCTATAATTTACCATGTGCTTATACTTTGTTTTTGCTCATTTACTTTGAGAAAGTGGTACGTTTGTCTAGAGACATTCTTATGTTTTTTTGGATCAACCTGATCACACGCATTCAAGTGAGAAACAACAATTAATAACTATCACTTCAGAATAAATTGTGCTGCTCGACATCCACAGTTGAAATATGACAGACTTTCCATAAATTTAATGGGTACGACGGTAACAACATCACGACCACGGAAAATTGTCTCAAGACAGACTTGCCTACATGTAGCCTTTAGATCAAATGTCGGAATAGATACTATTCGAAATTCAGCCTGGAGGCTACTATTAAACATCGCAGGTAATGCCGGTCGCAGCGCGACAAAGCTCAACGCGACAAACTGCCTGATCACAGGACCCCTCCCTGATGTTCTCAACTGTCAAAGTAGCACGTGACCAGGCCCAACCAGGATAAGATGAGAGACCCTGGGAACAAGGTTGGGTGGTACATGTATTTAGATACAATCATAAATAAATGTAGCATCTCAATTTATTATTAACAAGACTGTCTCACAAGGACCGAAAACTACCAAATTCCCAAACTTGATTGGCTGAAATCAATATTAAAAGTGATCTATATTTTCCCATCTAGACTGGCATCTAGACTGGCATCTAGACTGGCATCTAGACTGGCATCTAGACTG
>CM042756.1:8553022-8587448 GCA_022496165.2 Catalaphyllia jardinei
CATCTAGACTGGCATCTAGACTGGCATCTAGACTGGCATCTAGACTGGTAATGTTTTGAAGTGCCAAAAAGCCTCATGAGAAAAAAAAGTAAAGAGGATGAGCAAACTTTGGCAAAATTAAGTTCAGTTCATCACCGTCCCCTATCAAAAATGTCACTTAACTACAAACCAATATTAAATGGATTAAATTGTTCTTGTCTGCATTGTATAATTGACATCTTATTAAGGGGGGCTCGAAAGGGTTTTTTCGTTGCTGTAGTGTTTATGAAATGATGAAAGATTACAAAGAAGGATATTTAATGGTGTGGGCAAACTATATGTCTCCTTGCAACTCTATTGTTGGGCTATACTTTGAAGGTACTGGTGACGTCATTTCAGTTACCATGGCAATGCACAAGGTGCACAAAAACATCCACTAAATTTCAGTTTTTGCAAATTATCTGAGAAACTAATTCGGTGACCTATCATTTTTATTTCTTTGTTGGAAAGTTCCCTAAATTCTTTAACTTTTCAGGCAACATGGAAAAAATTTGTCTAGTAGAATTAAATAATTATATTTAAAGAAAATGCGATTTATGGCTTACAGGAAATTCTACTAGATAGTTTTCCCCAAAACTTTTATATTTGAAGCGCCATCGTGAATGGTGTGTGCGTGCAAAAAATCAAGATAGGTCACCGAGCAAAATTTCGAGCTAGAAACAAATATTTTCTGCATATTTTATTTCCGTGCATGCGCGCATGCAGCTAAAAACCCTTCCGAGCCTCCTTAACTGAGCTTAGTAGGTCTGTATGGGAGAATCTTGATCTTAGTCATGTGTACAGACCTCACTGCATTCAGTCTGTAGTCACAACCTCAGTCACGTTTCTCCCATACAGACCTCCTACTGGGTTAATAAGACCTAAATATCAATGGTATCTGAAAGTCTAATAGTTGTACATAATTATGTATTATGTATGTGTAATTGTACCTGCAAATGCTACAATTTTTATGATCTCCCCTGACTTGACATCATGTTTGATGATACGTACTTGTTCATGTGTGAGTTGTAGTTTATCAGTGGCAGATCTAAATGGTAAAAAAATAGTTAAAAATATAAGCAGGAGGTGGTGTCTGGTGTGGGTTATGGAGTGTGGACAGAGGTAAAAGTTTGAAGATGAGTCTTGTATTGTGCAGTTCCAGAAAATATCCATACTCTTCCCAAAGAAGGGATTGAAATTTCCAGGGGGGGGGGGGGGGGGTGAGGGCATATCTAAATGGTATGTGCAGATATATTCATCAATTAATTCTGCTAAATTTGCTGTAGAAAGAGCAACATGCATTGTATTCTTAAATCTGCTCGTTTTGCAATATGCATGTGATAAACAACTTGCACCCTGCAACAAACATCACAAGTCCACGCTGTAGCTTTTGTTTTCTTACATAAGACTTACAAGGTTCTTTACAAAATATTGTTTCTTAAAGCTACTTCAAACCAGCATGAAGGTTTATGGTTCTTTTCTTGTTCTACTCAGTTTCATACCTGTATCTCATCATCGATTGTTGTCCAGTAGAATTCTGACCAAAGATGGAGCCAATAGAGGCACAGGTGGCTTCAAAGGCATTCTCGTACAAATACAGAGTATAAAACACTCTATAATGAAGCCTAATTGTCAGAAAAATGATGTATTGCATAAAAGATAAGAAATTACATGCACTTGGACCTAGGTACAAGAGAGTAATCATTTGGCAGATTTGTACAATGTAATAGTATTACATGTAAGTGTCTGTGGCAGGGCTCGAAAGTAACTTTTTGGAGTACTGGTCCATTGTCCAGTGCCTTCAGATTTTCACTGGACAAAATGCAAGTTGTACTGGCCAGGTGCTGGAGCATTTAACATTTTCAGAAATTGTTAGTACTAACTTCTTGCAAGCTTTGTTATTGCAATAAGTTTTCCCCAAGTCCACACCGTGTTCCATTTCAAGTCCGCACAGACTTTTTTCATAAGTAGTGAATGACAGCTCTACTTTAGCCACAATGTAAGCAATCTCAAATAACCTTTTGAGTTTATTTTGAACCTCCTCGGACAATCTGGGAAGCTCTTGCTAAAGGGGCAGCCGCTGGGTTTTTTTGGGCATGGCGGGGTTTGACCACATCGTCGTGACCAGTTGGGATATCATGGGATCGAATCGTATCGATCTTTAAATTTGTACATCCCCCGGGGTACATCCTCCAGTAACAAAGGAAGACGAAGCATTTGACAGGTTGCCATACTCACAACACCACAAACAAAACATTTTCCCATTATCATAGTCCAGCCAAGGATACAACTGCCTCCACTCAACTCTGAATTTTCGTAACATAGTCATAACCTTTTCCCTTTCTCAACTTCTTGCTTGTCTTTCTTATCTTGCTTGTCTTTCTTATCTTGCTTCTCTTTCTAATTTAATTTAAGTTGTTCCACAGTTTTATCTTCATTCTCATTTCTTGTTTGTTTTGAAACACTCGAGAAAAAAATCAGAAAACCGCTTCTGTGCCATAATTTTCGAAGCAAAACAAGCAAAACATAACAAAATAGCGACAGTGCGAGCCACATGTTAAAGATGTTTATTTCATCCATCTGAGAAGGACTGAGCACAACTAGAACCAGTTCCAAGACAAAATACCCGGCCAACATTGCAGATTTTAAACATGGCGGAGACATTCCCATTTCGCATGTGGCAACTGGCATTCATTTGTGAGTCTGCTTTCAAATTTTGAAAAGGTTTTTCATTTCAGAAGCCCAAGAAATTGACATTGTAAAGTTTTCCAAGTGACATATGCAAATAATTCCCAATTAATCTGAAATGTGAAGTCGCATTTTAAAGAGTTTCTTCAGGCCAAAATGGCCTGTGTTTCCAAACTTTTACAGGCCAAAGTGTGATTTTTACTGGCCAATGTCCAGTTGACCACTGTTAGTGTCGAGCCCTGCTGTGGGGTCTGTATGTATTATTATCAGTGGTAGATCTAGGGGAGGTCCCGCCACCCCCAATTTTGTATTAAAAAAAGAAAATTAGATAAGGAAACAAAATGGCAGGGAAAGCAGAACAAACCCGTCCAAGGTCTGGATCGGCCACTGATTATAGAACACAATATTTTTTCTGCCTGCTTTAACAGTAGCATATTTTGATCTTAAACGTGCACACTGTACAAGCAAGTCTCGAACATTTTGTCCAATTTTCTATAAAATGAACCTGTAGAAGTTATTACTAACAGTACTTTCAGAGAGGACACTTCTACAGTGTATCAGGGATTTCATTAGAGTTTTATGCACAAGAGCAAATAAAATTGACTATTGACCTCTCCAGTGTGGAAAAAATTTTGAACTGAACTTCCTTATTAGAAAAACTTTTCTCCAGACCAGGTGGGAAAAACCATCCTCACGGCCAGTCAATTTGCCTGGTGCCCAGCCTGTAATGAAACCCCTGCCCAGACGTGGTCACTATCAAGTTCATTTATGATCCACTCAATACAGGTTTCAAGGTACACAGCACATAATTACATGATTTTATGTATTAGACGTACCCACTTCCAATTCTGTGCTGAGACTCAAGGTAGTAATAAACTGATGCCAGACAGTAGAAGCATTCTAAAATGTCGTGAATCAGACAGGAAGTGGACTGTGACAAGCAATAAACTATGGCTTGTATTTCCTGAACTGTCTTGCAAACTAAAGAGAGAAGAGCCACAACTGACCAGGGGCTTGGTTCCTAATAATTCAGATAAACATCATAAGTTGGTTAAAGATAACCAAGAAAAAGAGAGAGAGAAAGAGAAAGGCATGCCTTTGTTTACATCTAGTTATAATCGCTGAATGTACCATACTTGAACATGATTCTACTCATGAACAACTTGTGAAGCTTCAAATAAACATTTAATCATAATTTTTGCTAAAGAATTTGTGTTCCATTGCTGTGATCTGGATCAGCATCAGTGCTCAGAGATCACTTAGACCATGGTACATCAGAGCAATCTATGAATCCAACATGATTATGGATTCAGTGGACTTTCCTTGATGTGGTACTCTTAACAGTACATTGATCTAAGTGATGATAGACCACCAATCCTGATCCAGATCACCCAAAAGGAAGGTGCACGCCCCATGTACATGTCATGTAATGATGCCCTGTACAATGTACATTACCTGCTTTGAGCTGTCTGTAAGAGTTTCTAAGAATGTTTCTATCAAGGGAAACTTGCAATGTGTTTTCAGATGTTTTAACAGCGATGAGTGTTCTTTTCTTTTGAAACCCTTCATAAAGCTGACAACAAATAAGACAATATTCATAAGCAGCACTGATGAGTAACAGTTACAAAAAATGCAACATTGACTGATATTATCATCCTTAGTGCTGTCACATGAGTGGTCAAATGAGTCAAATGCAAATAATTTGATAATAAACTGTTACCTCTTATATGCAATACTGTAATTTAAAACTGCATGTACATGTAAGCTCCATGTGGTGTTACATTGCAACTTTGGTACTTTTAAGAAGATTAAGAGCAGGTGGCTGGCTACATGATTGTGTGGTAACAGCACCCAGCATAGTGCTGTACATATTTTATATTAATTCTGTCAGTGAGAGCAGCAACGAGTGCCAGGTCTCTTTCAACGCACTGTGAAAAATATCCCGTTTGTTGATTTTAAACCCTCTTCAATGACCAAGAATGAACTTCTGCCAACTGTACATCTAGCTACATCTTCATCACTGCTACACTGTATCATTAATAATTGATAATTTTTTGAGGCTTTCAAAGCTGACAGACCAGCTTCCTTGTTCAGTTCTCTCATCTGACAACCAAGCAGGTTGATGTCTGTATGATTATTACCCAAGGTACAGTGTAAAAGGACTGTGATGCCTGTAGATTGTATGTGCAGTGAATACAGAGAGGTTTACAAGCTCAAGATGCATTCTCCAAGTACATAAACAAAGCTGCAACATTTTACTTAGGAAATACAATTAGACACTTTATGTATGTTACAATAAACTTAACTGAAAACCTTTCCAGCGATCTATTTAAAATGTTTCTGAGCAATTCACAGTTAATTCAAAACAAAAAAAATACTTCACCTTGCGAGATTTCGGGGAAATAAATCCACATCTAAAAGGCCATTGTCATCTAGAAGTTTAATCATTTCATCTTCTGATAAGTTATCTCTGTTCTTAAGAAGAAAGTACTTCTTCTTCCATGGGATAAACTGAATGTGAAAAAGTCAGTAATGATCATCAGTGATAACATTTTGATTTTTTTTGGTGCTTTTGTGCACCAAAATATTTAATAACAGTTACAGATAACCTGCTAAACCAGTATTGGTGAACAAAATGGCCAAAGATTTTGAATTACATGTACATATAGCTTGACGCACTACTTGACTAGAGTACAGGACTGTATAAATATATCCTTTTGGGCATATTCAAATTCTTGGTCTAAAATCTCCAATGAATAATTCAGGTACAAACATGAACTGTTTATGGACATTGTAAGAACTGTTTTGTTGTTACTGTTGACATAGTTTTGCTGAGGCATTTGGTTAATTTTGAACATGAACTTACATGCAATGTGATTCAAAATACAAAATTTTCACAAAATAGCACCATCTTCCTCGCATGGGTAACCAATCACAGCAAAGGATTCGGTTCATTTTGCCCTCTCATAGCATTACAACTTCACACCGCTTTAAATGTGTCTTTCTGAAATGGCTTATCCTGCTGGATGTTGTACCTTGAAGGCTCAGTTTATTCCTTTGGGCATTGCCTTCGGTAGCATCCGAAAGCGTCCCGAATAATTTCGGTTTTATTCGGTTTGAAAAAGGTGAGATATTTTGGAAGGAGACCTCATTCACTTCAAAGAGACTTCAAAAGACTGACACAATGCTGCAGGCGAACTGACTTGTCAACATATCCTTTTGTTCGCGATGTGTGAATGATTATCAAGTAATCACCACAGATATTTTATAGATTTGGTTTCTTTGCAACGTATTTTCAAATTTTGTAAGCTTGAGCTTGTGTAGTTTTGAATACAGATCATATCGAGAGCTTTAAAAAGAGATCTTGAACGAGTTGTTTTGGTCACGGAACGCCACTTGTAGAGCGGCGGCCATAGTTAATTTATGTGTGAACACGTTCCGATGCGTGACGAATGCCCAGATCACATGGATTTGAACTTTTAATTTCCTTTGACCACAACTTTTTAATTAGATGCCTTCGAGGAGCTCTAAGGAGAGATTTAATTTAGGATTCTTTTCTTTTTGAAGCTGATTGAGTGTTCAATTCAAAGCCGCCAGCAAGTTTTATTCGCAGCAGTGTCATGTTTAATGTTATCTGTTCCTCCCAGAATATGTATTTGATGACATTTTCTTGCTTTGCTCAATAAAGAAAGTTCAATTAAAAATCCTTGATTGTATTTTTTTAGAAAACACTCAGCGAGTTTTATAACTTTCTTTCAAGCAGCCACGTTTAGCCCCGCACGTAAGTGGAAATTCCGACAATCTTGGCGTGTAACTTGTTAAGTTTTTGTCTTATTTTTTTATTTTTAAATAATAACTCAGTGACTTTTATAATTTTCCTCCATGCAGCCACGTTTAGCCCTGTACGTAAGTCATTTACGTAATTCTCCGGACTCTAGTTAGTAAACACAGCTGTTGTTTTGATCAAGCGATCTTTGCGAGCAAGAACACCGCAATTTTTGTCCGGTTGTCATGTTAACTGTCTACAACTGACCAATTGCCGTGTCTTGTCACGTCCCATGACGCTGGTCACGTTCGATGCACCTAGGCTTCCCGATTATTTGCTTGCCTTAGTTGTTCCATCAGTTGAAAAGACTTTACGCAGAGAATGTTAAAGCAAACGCAACGAGAAACGAAATAAGGTAAGAAAAGATCAGCAAATAAAAATGTTCGCATTGCCACATGCAACAAGTTTTGTAACTGCTGCTTTGTACCAAGATAAAAGTACTACGCGGTCATAAGTTTAATTCGCGTGCACTCCATGTTTACTTTGGAAAAATAAACCTTCTGTTAATCGAAATGTTGACTCGGAAAACTTAAAATAGCGATTATGGAGAATTTTCAACCTTTACTCTCAAAGTTCCAAGGCTGTTTACGGCCTTCCAGAAATTGTTTATTCGAACGCGATTCTTGTAACCATAATTTCGTTGAGAGCGTAAATATTGACTGATGTGTCCGGTCGATCTGTGGTAATTGACAAAAACCCCCCTTCGTCATTAAAGATATCTGGCTCAAGTTTGAAATTGCCAAGAATCAATCAAGCAGACATTATCTTAGTCCCTAGGGTTTTATTTCTTCTCTGTTCATAAAAGAAAAATATCTCACCAACATCAAAGAGCTTGCGCTCTTCGGAAACATGCCGTGTTGTCGGCAGAACATCGTTATGAATAAGTGATGAGTAAGAACAATAGCGTAAATATATGAATGCTCAATGACCCCAGAATTTGGGGTACACACTTAAAGCGGCGTGAAGTTGTCATGGAGCTAGCCATACAAGTGTAATAAATGTACATAATCTCTGGTTTTTGTACATGCAGCACAAAATGACTCGGACTATTCTTCCTGCCCCCCGCCTCGCCTGTAGGGGGGGGGGGGGGGGAGTTAGCAAGGTTATTTCTCCTCTTTCCCCACCTAAACATCAACTTGCTGATACCCATACACCAAGACAGAGAGTAAGTACTGTATGAGTAAAGACATTTCATTGTCTTGCCCAGGAACAAAGCACAATACAATTCCGGTCAGGTTCTGTACTCCATAACAAGCAAAGCGAAGCCTTTGAGCCAGCTGGCTCATAGCTGCCAGAGCTTATCCCGGTTTCTTCAGCATGACAGGGCTAGGAATATTTCTACTTCACCTGCATGGGATGCTAGTCCAATCGCAGGTCACTCCCCCACAATTAATTTTGTTTTGTTTCTTCAACAATTTGCCAGTACCCATCTATACCCCTCAGTGGAGAGAGGCACTGTGAGACTTAAGTGCCTTTCCCAAGAACACAACACAGTGTCCCCAGCCAGGGCTCAATCCCCAAACGCTAGCTCTGGGGACAAGCGTGCCAACCATAAGGCCACCACACCTCCCACAAGCACATTCGTATGTAAGTCCACCGAGCCTTCCTCTGACATTATGTATTCAGCCCAACATGTATATTATATACACACAAAATTAATGTACACCAGTTAGGAACACACATATTATATAAAGAGTTGTATCGTAGCACAAGTCAAGTTCCAGCCCGAATCAAGTTCATGTCATCAGTTAAGGTCAAGTCAAGTTCAATTTGACTCACGCATTGATACAACACAAAATTAATGCCATTACCGAGTCTCTTGATATTATGTCATACCACTGGTGGCACACCAAGGCACAGTTTAACATCAAATCCACGATTGGTAACTGACAGAAGATATTCTCCATTATCTCCACAGGCAGCTGAGCAAAGTCACTGTCACACTGACTCAAATCCTGTGAGTCGTCATCTGAGTCACTGACATCACCACCAACAAGACCAAATGTCGACTTTGCTGATGCCTGCCCTTTAGTTTGTTTAACAGATTTAGACGAAAGTGATGGTTTTTTGCAAGATGATGCAGTATTCTTCTGATCAGATTCACTTGAACTGGTCGAGCTCTTGCAGCTACTTTCTTCTCCCTTACTTTCTTGACTACTAGATTCCGTACTTGTAGAAGACTGAGAACAACTAGAACTTTCTTCCACTTCTGAATCCCTCTTAAGTTTTCTGCCACTAACCACATTCATAATTACACAACAGTCATCATCGCTTATACAGTTTTCGTCTTCGCTATCAACGGTAATTGTCTCTGGAATGCCTTTCTGCTTTTTGGCAGACCTGCCTTTCAAGTGATTCTGTGATCTTGAATTCGACCTTCGTGTCCTTCTAGTAGTTCTCGGTGATGGACACGGAGAGGAGCATAAACTTGATGTCGGCGAACTCGAACTAGAAGAAGTTGACGACGCCATGAGGCCAACAACACGTGTATGGTCAAGGCGCGTTTGTTTTTTCTCTGAAGAACTATTTTTCAGTGGTGAACACACACATGTACAAGTAACATGTCCAGAAACTGCACATTTGCAAGTTGTACTTCCTAAATTGCGCTGACCTGACAAAATTTGCTGATTTTCAGTTCGTGAATAACATCCTCCAGATTGCTGATGAATTTTTGCCGCAGTCGTGAAACCAAATGCCGGGTTAAATGTAATTTGACCCGTGCGTCCCTGGAAGCCAGTTGTCCTATGGCTGCCGCGCGGACCCGAATTTGCCTTGACGACAAAATTTACCTCTTCCTTGCTGATACCGCTCTTTGGAGTGAAATATTGAGAGATAATTTGTTGATGCTGAGTTGAAACAGTCCTGTTTCGCTTTTTCTGAGGGGAGAAATGTCGAGCCATGACAAATTTACCTGTTTTACAATAACGTAACGGATTTAGTTGGCCGCCATGATGGCTTTCAACTCCTTACCAGTGCAGCTCGACGCTGGAAACTCAGTACTAACTAAATTCTTGTAGGGAGGGGAAGGTAAGAAAAAGTAGAACGTCTAAGATATACAAACACAGTCGAATTTTCAGAGAACACGAGTAAGACTTGAGAAATAATATATATTTTTCCTTTACTACTAACATGTTTATTTTCAAACTCTGCATCCAAAATTGACAGATGAATTGATTTAACCTTTGCTCCCACTCTACACAACTACCCATCCTAAGGCGGCTTTTGCTCATACAGGTAGAACCAAGATGGCGGATGTGAGAGACGAAACGCGACGACAGAGTTATGAAGATTTTACGGAGTATCCTCTACCTCTGCGCCTAGTACAGGCAAACAAAAAAGAAGAATTTATCAGTGTAGTTGATTCTCACAAAGATAAACGGTCAATACTAAACTGTGTTCATTCAAAATCGGGAGACACTCCCATCATTGTGGCTTCTCGCCATGGACATCTTGAATTGATAAAATTCTTAATTCAGCGAGGTGTGGACATCGAGCAGCGTAATAAGGACTTAAAGAGACCTCTACATGAAGCAACTGCTGGCGGTCACTTAGCCTGCGTCAATTTTTTGATTTCACAAAACGCAGAGATTGATTGTTTGAAAAGAGCGGACTGGTAAGGCTCGACTCCTCAGTGGGTGCCAGGTTGGGTCTCCTGGAGTACACAGCAAGCTTTGTTTTGTTTCGGTACAAGATACCTTTTACCTCTGTATCAAAACCACTCTTTGTGTGAAGCCATTCATGTGAAATCAAATAAAATGAACTCTGCCTTCAGGTTCATTTTCATGCAAATCAAACTAATTTTCAGAAGAATGGTTTTGCACATAGATTTCTTTTGAAACAGAGGCACAAGGAAACTTGGAAGTGGCCTATTACAGTTTTTACGATAACTGCAGAAATTCTCGCACACTCATTGAATGATTTATGCAATGTTGCATAATGCGCAACGAGCGATTGCACAAAATTTGACAACTTGTTATCGTAAAAAAACTAATTGACATCAGTTTTTCATGCTTCTGCCTTGTTATTGACAATAAATTTTGTCATAACATTGTCAAAGTAGTCTGCGCATCCACTCAGCTATCGCCTTGTGGATCCACAGCTACTTTGACAATATTATGACAAAATTCATGATCAATAACAGGACAGATTCATGAAAAACAATTAGGCACCACATCTCAGGCTTGCTTGTCTCTACGGCTATTTGCCAGGGATGTGCAGATGTAAGAGGGTCTAGGGGAATAGGAAGGAGAAAAGATGGAAGACACCCACAGCTCCAATGCAACAAGCCCAAAATAAATGCAAAAAATGACAGATAGCAATTTTTTGATTTTGGACCCTTAATGGCAGTCATCTGCTCTCCTCTTCTTCCTTCCCATATTCCCCTCTGTTTCTTTAAGATTTTCCGAATTTCATCCAGACTCTCTCGACTGTCAGCCATTCAGTGTACCTCTCAAGAGACCACAGTGCTGGGGATGAGTCTGATATCTTAGGATACACATGGTAATGAACTAAATACATCCCCTTAAGGCCACTAAACATGTAACTTTGCATAAGTTACTGAGCCATAAAGACATCTGCATAGGAGACTGAGAGCTGATCGATGTATTTCCTGAGGTGCTGCAATCAAAGTATGTGTACATTGCCGGTTTGAGGAATGTTCAAAGGCAGTTGATCCAGAACTGAAAATGGGCCCTTTCGTGCCCTCAAAAAAAGTTGGGAGGAATGAAGGGTGAAGGCTCAGCTCTTTCCAATTTCAAAGAGATAGGAGAACAAAATGTTGTTTTACACTTTTTCATTCTTGGAGCTCTGTGTTGTTGTTGTTGATTTTCAAAACTTGAGTAAAATTTATGGCAGCAAACTTTCTAGAGTGGCCATTTGCCATTTTTCGTTCACATCACACTTGATGAACTAAAAAGAGGGACTACCAGTGCTCATAGTCTAACTTTCTATTGCAATTTGATCAGTATTTTAATGATACATCGTTGATCGACCTGCCAGTGTAGGACACCTCTGATGCTATCATGTACCAAGTTGAACTTTGATATCGTCAAGGTTTTGGTACAAAGTGGAGCCAACTTGACACTGACTAATAAAGATGGCTGGAATTGCTTCCATATTGCTGCAAGGTAAATAATAAACATGTATGTACAGTAAAGACAGAATAATGGTTTGAAGAAGTGGTAGTACTATAGTTGCTCTGAATACATGTAATGCTGAAAGATGATTTCGTGTGGACTGATGTGATTTTATGTGGACTTTCATGCATGGAGGTTGGTTGGCTCGATATGTTTTTCTTGACACCCGAAGACGATTCAATTTGGTTTGGGCAAGATACCTGCTAACAACACCTTTGGCCATCGCAGAGGATGTTAAGTGGTTAGCAGCCAGTCCCCTCCTACATGTAAGAAAAAAAAATGCTAGAGGAGGGGGGCAAGGATACCCAGCAAATATATGCTTGTAGCATAGTCTGGCTTCCCCTACACTGGAGGAGTATAAACTGACATAACACACATACTCCAGCTTGCTTCATGGCAATCTGAGGTACATGTAAGCTCTGCATTTTACGGTGTCCCAGAAAGTATCCATGGACTGATTTTGCCAGTTAGTGTGACTTTATCAAGGCATATAATATCATCACAGTCACATAAATAATCATATCCACCTGTTTGTAGGTCATGTGAGAACACTTTTTATTTGCTCGATATTTTAGTTGTCTTTTTTAACGTAAGATTGAAACTCCCTATGGCTATAATTAATGCACCACAATGTTTTGCTTTTGATTTTCAAAGGGAAGGACAAGCAGAAACTTTAAATTATCTCCTTGATTGCGGCAGTGACATCTGGGACAGTCACAGTAAGAATGGTCGGACACCACTTCACACTGCAGGTGTTTAACTTAAATAGTGCTTAAAATTTGTAGGTCTACATAATTGATGAGGAGCATGAAACAGCAATGGATGAAGGAATGAATTTAATAGGGATTCATGTGCAACTTTGAGTTTATGGTGGTAGTACTGTATGTATGCAGCATTAATTGTTGCAACTGTGCTATAAATACAGAATAATGTTGCTTAGTTGTGAAGATGAATGTGAGGTTACGAGTTAAAAATAACATGATCAGCGAACTTTCCGATTGATTTTCTTCTCCTTTTTTGTGCTATTAGTAAGAGTACATATATAATCTACACTTTTTTGTTTTACCTGAGCCAGGTAAACTAAATCTAATAGAATCCATGTTATATGTCCTCCTTGTAAATCAGTAAATAAATATTCATTAATAAATTTCAGCTCTACATGGGCGATTGGATGCTGTGAGACTCATGATTACCAGGTATTTATATATTTTCACCTCTTGGTCTTTGCTTTAGCTGTCAAATTATGTTTCCAGATCTCTATATATCTGTGCCTTAAATTAACTTTAGCATGGACATAATTAGCATATGGAAGTACAATTAACTAATTGCTGTGGATAATATACACGTCAGCAATAAGTTCTTTCAATATTACCAAACTGATAACATATATGTGTAATTTATTAAATAAATCTAATTTTTTTTAAAAATGTAGAGTAGCCAAGTAAGTCCCAACTACAACACAGGAGCATTTAGTAGTTTCCAGTATTCAGATGCATGTACATGTAGAAGGTAGTTCATACATGTATATAGATGCAATTGAAGTACAAAATGCAAAGTAATGCAAGCACACACACATTAACGTGCCCTTTCTATCGTCATGGTGCAATAATTTCATTATAACTGCTTGTTTCTTTGTTCAGATGAAAGCCTAGTAATAACTTGATTTTCATTTATTTTTGTTATGTGTTTGCAATATTGTAGTATTTGCTTCACATACAAAAATTGTAAATATGCAAGTGTAATACACATAATTGCACTAAAGCAAAGCACAAACTGTCTACCAACAAGGAAAAAACATGAGAATATTTTCCTGACTGTATACCTTTGTTTGTTTGTTTGTTTTTGCGCAAGTTTGTATTGGCACAATTACATGTATTTAATATCTTGGTGTTGAAACAAATTTGAGGGGAGGACAGAGTGGTCAGAACCTCCCTCTTCCTGTACCCTGCTCTCCGTTTTCCTATACATGTACCTTCATCTCCTGACTTCCACCCTCATCTGTCTTGGCTTGCTCCTGTCCCCTGTAAAATAAGACTCAAAACACATCCTTGTCGTTTACTTGTGCAAACCTTTCTTTTCCTATTCTTCCTTTGTTTTCAGCTTTGCCCCTCATACTCACTTCTTTTGACAACTAAAGTGGCATCATTTCATGTATTTATTTATTTCATGACCTATGATGTAACCACTGTAAAGGGGTTTCCAATCTTACTAGAAGTAGGCCTCAGATTTTCACCCCAAGGGTGAATTTTCATTTCTCCGTCAGTCCAGAAATCTCAAAATACCGGTAAGCTTACGTGTAGATGTAAGTCAGAAAATATTTTGGGTTCTTGTTTTTTAAAATTTTAATGCTTAATTAATAAATGATTCTTCCCCCTTTAGAACTCCCGCTTCCCAACCTTTCCTGCCCTCTCCTCTCCGGTCTCTTGCCCCCAGTTCTCCTAGGCTCCTGCTCCCTCCCCCCCCCCCCCCTCCCTCTTTGAACCAGGGTTAATTAGAGAGGGGTTTTTTGTCTTCAGAAGTGGTTATGCACCAGACTGTCCTGACAGCTGTGGTTCAACACCTCTCATGGATGCATTACGTACAGGACATGTGCTGGTTGCAGAGATTCTTATCAAGGAACATAAGGTGCAAGAGTCAAAGAGCAATCTGATGTATTTTAACTACTAAGCTACTAATGTTCACTGTTGTTATAATTGCAATTGGCATGCTTAAGTACATAGCTCTGTCAATACTAATGGCAGTCAGACAAAAATTTTGACCACAACTGAACATCTTCAATTGAGGCTTTTAACTGAGGCCCTGTTACGGGGGGTCTTTATGTCCCCCGTCTGAATTTCAAACCTCTCCACGTCGTCAAATTCCACTGATATAGATATTGGAAATGTTTAACTATAAAATGTTTAACGTAAATGCGTTCTCATAATTATTATGTTCCAGAAACATTTTATTTTTGGATAATAGTAGCACAGTAGACTGTCAGTACTCATGGAAATTTTAGCTTTATTGTAAAATGCAATTGTCTTCTGCCAGAATGCACTGCAAGTCGCTGTCTAATTTTAAAATGCGAATGTCACTGTCGATTTCACTTTTCTCTTTGTCGCAGTCATAATTTCGTGTGAGCGGCTTGTTGTTCGTCATCATGTCTCAGTTCCTTCATGTCGCCATTTCAGAGCCACGTCGCCTGTCGGAATTTACCCTAACAGGGCCTCTTAACTTAGTGGTCTTGGCATTAATTTAAGTGAACATGTCTTAGGACCTGACTTTTTTTTATTTTGAACTCAAGCTTCTGCACTTGTGTGCGACATCTTCCAAACTTGACAGCAGCAGGGCAATGTTTGTGACACTGTACTCTGCAGTCCTTCTGTCTGCTGAGATCTACATGTATGCATAATTGATGAAACTGTTATTGATTTGATAACAAAATAAATGAAGATGGGCAAGTAAAGTTTATTTTTTAAGTAATTGAGAAAATTTATCACTGTTTGCAGACCTATCGTGTTAGTTGAATTGTCTCTGCGCCCACTCCGGACCTATCTTATGAGGTTATATATTTACCCGGTTTTTCACAATGACTTTTCTTGGTTTGTTACCATTTTATAGGCCTCCTTAACTGCCAAGGACCAGCTAGGCAGACAAGCCATTCATTTAGCTGCTCAAGCTGGTTGTAACAAGTCACTGGAGTACATTATTACACAACATGGCATGGATGTCAATGTCTGCACTGGAAAATCCAAAATGACCCCTCTACATCTAGCAGCTAAGGTACATTCCTAACAGGGAATGACTTAATTTTGTTTTTTTCCTTCAATTGATGAACAAATATACCATAATGGCTATAGAGAGTACTTTCTAAGTACATACATGTATGTATTTATTACTGCGCCTTTCAATAACTTGCAGACTCTTAAATTCAAACCTCAAGCGACAAATGTGTTTTTTGCCACTGTCAGTCAAGTGTTCAGTGGCTGCTCCTAGCTTTCGACTACTGCCAAGCATGTGGTAATCAAATCAAATCGCCGTGCACAGTTCAGACAACATAGTCAGAAGCTAGAAGGGGCCACCTAACATTTGATTGATGGAAGCGAAAAACGCATTTGTCAGTTGCACTTGAAATTTTAGAGTCCACTTGTTTTTGAAAGGCGTGGTAATGTGTATACTATGTATTTCCAGATAGAACTGTTTATGATTGAGGCATTTATTCATGGTTGACTCCTTGTCGCAAATCCTGTCTTGCTTAAGACTAAATAAACATGATTCAGTTCTAAATATAATTCTTATGTTGGGTGTAAATTTGAAGTACAGTATGCACTAAAATACATATACGTGTACCTAGACAAAATGTGATACAACATTCAGTCAAAGATTTGTTTACATTGTTGTATGAAATTGCTGCTCTTTCAATTGATGTCACTGAGGTCCCTTGCTCATTGCTACCAGTGTCTTGTTGTTTTCATTAACTTCACTGACATTGTATTAAGTATTACAAGTGTAACAAGTGATAATAATAAAAAAATTCTTTTTTTTATTTTATGTTTGTAGGAAGGTCATGCAGAAACTGTCCAGTTTTTGATATCCAAAGGAGCATCTATAAATACCCAAGACAAAAATGGAAGAACAGGTATTTTATGATCTTATTGAATGTTGTTGTCTGCTTATTTGTTCTGTCTGTTTGTTTGCTGGTACCTTGGTTCCAAAGGTTTTATTTATTCGCAATAAGAAAGAGAAAACCTCCTGAACCAGATTTCGTTTTGTGGACCATAGGCAGTGACATGGTTGTACTGAAGCATGTGATCCAGAGTGGGGTGTGTGTGTGTGGGAGGGGGCGGGGGAGGGGGGACTCGGCGGAGACTCGCCTAGGGGTATAATTTTATCACTTAGGGTGTTCATGACAAAATGCTACAGATTTTAGCTGTCAAAGTAGCTTTTAGGGTGCACTTAAAGAAATAATTTAGAAACACCCTTGTTTCCATTTTTAGGCTTAATCTCAGCCATGCTCTTGACTCTGGCATGGGCTCCTTTCCTGAACAGCAGGCTGGTAATTGAGCCCAGCGTTTAGGAGTCACATAAAGCTTGAGCCACACCTAGATTGGTCTCTTTTCAGGGATTTAATTCAAATTTGCCAACAAGCATCTCCAGCCTTTTGATATGGGACTTACCCCCCCCCCCCCTCCCCCTCTTTCCTCGGTATATGACTATTTATATGACTAATGCCATGAAAAGGCTTTATCAGGCCTCGTCCTAAGACAGGGACGAAAAGCAACTCAATATTGTCAATATAGCAAGCGCCCTGTTTTGTTCTTTCCCTAGCTCTACACCTGAGCGCAGCTGCCGGACATGACAACTGTGTGCATATTCTGTTACGCTTACATAACGCTGATGGTAGCCTCACGGACTGTTCAGGACAGACAGCGAAGGACCTCGCTCTCAAGCCTGTGGTCCAAAGAATATTCGAACCTGTAGCACCGTGACTGCATTATTACCATGTGGTTGCGTGACAAGCGTCACGTACTCTTCCCACGGCTCGCGTCAGGCCGTCAAAAGTGAGCTGCATTTTGTTGAAGAAATGAACTTGAGATCTTGTCATAAGATCAAAAGAAAGGAACATATTCAATAAATTGCCTTGTGCGTCACGTGTTGTCAGTTGAAAAGACGTCACCCAGGTACTGAGACATCACAAATAGCAAGATTATGAGAATTACAAAAACCAGCGTCCTTTACCTATAGAGTGCATTTGAGTGATACAGGTCTCGAGGAAGTCAAGGAATTTAAAGGTTTGGAAAAATTGACTGACAACGGTTTATCCTGGAACTCTCATATTGATGTGGTCACTGCCGAGGAAAACAGAATGTTAGGCTTAATAAAAAGTTCGCGCGGTTCATCTCTTGAAGCAGCCATGTTGAGTTCGATTTCTGGGCTCGGAGAAACTGGGTGAGGTCATATCTCCCGTAAGGAGTGAAATGATGTAAATTGACCTTGCTCCCAATGTGTGGCTTCATAGCTCAGTTGGTAGAGCATCGCACCGGTATTCGCGGAGGTCATGGGTTCGAATCCCGTTGAAGCCCTGAATTTTTTTCAGGCTTCTTCTTTCCAGTTGCTTAAATTGGAAAATTTACTGCGAGGATCATACTTCACTTGCATCTATAACCGCAGTTCAAATATGAATTATTTCATATACACGTTACATCATTTCACTCCTTACGGGAGATATGAACTCACTAAATTGACCTTGCTCCCAATGTGTGGCTTCATAGCTCAGTTGGTAGAGCATCGCACCGATATCGCGGAGGTCATGGGTTCGAATCCCGTTGAAGCCCTGATTTTTTTCAGGCTTCTTCTTTCCAGTTGCTTAAATTGGAAAATTTACTGCGAGGATCATACTTCTCTTGCATAAATTCAAATAGTCGTTAACTGTTAGACTTTGTTCATCTACCCAATAAAATGATAGACGAAGAAAAGAATAAACGAAAAAATAAACTTAAATCCCTGTAAACAACAGTAGATAAATTTAGAAATGCAGCGACAAAGTAACGTGCTCAACTTGTTTGTTGAGTTCAGGTTTCAGCTGCTCAATATGAAAACTCTGTTTTATTTTAAGTTGAGAGTAAGTGCTGGCATGATCGAGAAGAATCCTAAAACAAGAGATTTTTCCGAATTCCAAAAATGGAAGGGCGGATTTCGGTCGAAATATTCGATTCCGACCGAAATAAGTGGACCACCTCCGGAGGTGATCCCAAATATTCCGTCAGAAGAAACCGAAACGGACCTTTCCATTTGAATTCCGACCGAAATTTCCGGAATCTTTGGCATAATGGAAAGCACCCCCCGAATTTCCTCAATTTTACGCCAACTTGGCCGGGTACACTCAAAATTTCGGAATGAAATTCCGGAAAATGTCTGTTCTGTTCGCTCCCCACCCGGAGTCTCCGGAATATTTGGTCGATTGGGAAGCGCTCACTGAATGTGATGTTCTGTGAAGGAAGTTTTGGCAAGAATCCTGCCTCGTACACGTTCATATCACAAACAAAGATGTCGATCGTTCTCGGAACGGGTCGGTCCACGAATAATTAGTGCTTGAGTTCAAAGCCTGCCAAGTAAGCAAAATTCAAGCTCGATTGGTTCTCCCGAGGTAACAAATGAGCCATGTAGGAATTCGAACTAGGAAAACACTGACAAAAAGGTATGACCACTGAACAAACAAGCTATGATGTAGAGATGTATGTGTACCTCATGTTTAAAAAACCCAAGAATCGTCAAACAATTCTTCGGATATGGGACAAACACCATGCGATTAGATTGGGAGGACACTCAGCGAGGCAACTTAAATAGTTAACATCTAAAAGCGTAACTCTTCTGGTAAAATATCCTAATTCTTCTATAGGAATAAAACGCAAACAACGGTTACAAACATTTGCTTCAACTGCACAACTTTTATAAACTTAACGTTTCGTATGTTACAACATACATCATCTGAAGTGATTATTATTCAGTTACAGATAAAATATTAATATAAATTCCAAAAAATACAACCGTACGGACTGGGAAGAAATGAAATTGATTGACATAAAACGACAAGAATATGCTAGTAATAGAGGTAAAGCTTCTCACTGCCAACGTTTTCATTTAAGGCTGGCTTTAGATCACGGATCAACAGAGACTCTTAAATTTTACAATACATGTCTGATCGACCATTTGCTAATATTTCAAAATGATCCCACTTAATTCTATGGTTGGTTAAGAAAACATGATCAGCAATATTGCAGATTCGTGACAATTTGTCAGAGTTAGGGCTTTAAAATGTTCTGTTTTTCTGTCACGTAATCGGCGTTTCGTTTTCCCTATGTAGAAATCATTGCAATCCCAGCAGTTTGCTCTGTACACTACTTTTGACCTGAAGGAAGGAGCAAGTTTATCTTTGTAAGGGAAAAAAAGACTTGATTCTTCGGGTGTTCTGAAAAACTATTGAGACTTCAGATGATGTATGTTGTGACATATGAAACGTTAAGTTTATAGAAGTTATGCAGTTCAAGCAAATGTTTGTAACCGCTTTTTGCGTCTGATTCTTCTATTTGTTTTTTAATCAGCGTTTATTTTGTTCAACGATTTTACACATAAAGAACCATTTGATACTGCTGTACCAATCCCAAGAAAACTTAAAATTTTCTGTGTTTGCAACCTTCGGTAAGGTCACCGTTAGGGATGATTCCATGTTCTCGAACTCATTAATAATAGGCTTTTTGCAACAAACGATCACATGGTTCAAAATCCGCCATGCTGGAAGGCAAGCGTATTATTATTCCCGCACTGGATCATTATAAAAATGGACAGTCAAGCTTGACTAGTTAAGGTCTCTTTGTTTTAATGTCCCAGTGCGGGAATAATGACGAGCTTGCCCTCCAGCATGGCGGATTTTGTACCATGTGATCGTTTGTTGCAAAAGGCCTATTCAAGAAGTTAAAACAAAGGAAATCGTGACCGTGACGGTAACGTAACGGTGGCTTGGAATCCCCGTCTAAATAGGCCATTTTACAGTTGTGTGCTTACTATACAAGCCTATCTGCTTTTCTCATGCAAGTGCAAACTAGTTAGCATAAGAGCAACCTGATTTACGCAACAGAAACAGTGAGGTCTTTATCAAAACAAGGTCACCTCCAGCCTCGCTGCCATTCAAAGGCCAGGACACCAAGCAGACAACTGCAGAATGGTCGATTAGCACAGATTTTGAAGATTTTTCTTCTCCGTTTCCTCCTTAGTTTTTGTTTCGATTGAGAAGGTACATCAAACACTCGAGAAAGGGTTTCATCGGCTATATTTGGTCTAAAATACTCCGTTGCGCGTCGTATTTTGAACTCTCTTCTCGGTGTCTGGATGTAATATATCAAACACGAGAGAGTGTTTCATCGGGATATCCAAACATCGAGAAGAGAGTTGAAAATACGACGCGCAGCGGAGTATTTTTGACGAAATTCGAGGTGTTTGGATAGCCGATGTAACACCCTCTCGAGTGTTTGATATATCTTCTCAATCGAAGCAAAAACTAAGGAGTAAACGGAGAAGTAAAATCGTCAAAATCTATGCTAATTAAGACCGGGTATCCAAACCTCCTTCACGGTTGTGATTTTCTTTGTTTTAACTTGATGAATTATTAATGAGTTTGAGAAATCCCGATGAAACACTGTCTCTCGTGTTTGATATATTGCTTTAAAATTAGAACTTTTGTTTTTCATATTGCTTCTAATAATAGGCTTTTAATATCTTGCATAACTCAAAAGACAAATGGAAAACTAAAATAATCGACACTGTTAATGTTGAAAACTGCAAATAACTGTCCTTCAGAAATTTCGTTGAAGTTTGATGGGTTGTATTTTTTGTGGACCACCTGAGTCCGTAGTATTTCCTTAATCGACCTCTTTTTCGTAAACGTGAGCTAGTCGTTTGGAATAATTAGCTACTTATCAATTCTTTGGAAAGATCTATCTTTCCGACCAGCTGTTGCCACTCACAAATGTCTGACCTCGTTTTTGACGACTGATGTCAGACACTCGAACAACACACGACAAATTGGCGGGAGCAGGCTGGGCAATCCGGATGAAACATTACTTTTGGTTGTTTCCATTTTTGTTCTTTCAACTTTTCCAAAAGAGCTTGATCGGTAGGACGATGAGGAACGAAACAACTGATGGGGGGGGGGGGGGGGTGGTTAGCACACTTAACGTTTAAAAATAACTTCGGTCAGTTCTTTGTCGCGTGTAATCAAATACTGGGTGTTCGCAAAATAAAGGCTCACTTGAATAAGACAGTTGTTGTGTTTTTTGTCTGTTATCGCGGAGGTCCATTCTATACGTTGGTCAATTTATTCTCTTGTCTGAAAACAATATTTATTCATCTTTTGAGGTTGGATTAAGGCTCTGAAAAAATCTATAGATAATACAGACACAGTGTGGCCAGACCTCGTGCTGGCTTACCACCTCTCGCAACACGACCATAACCTTAACGAGCTCGCCTAAGAAAATAAAAGTTCCATTGTGGTCGATAAGATCTAAATTCGCTTTACACTAGATACTTTTTACAACATATTTCGCCATGGTTCCGACATGATGTTTGTCATACGAAGTGATTCGCAAAGTTGACTGAATCGAGTTTTTTCTTTTCTCAAGTTTTGCGGTAGCCCTGCGACAGATCTGATATATGCGTTACCCGGGGCTGTGACACTGAAATAACGTGACGCCAGTACGTTGTCTGGAAACTAAAAAACATAACAAATTGGGACTCGAATAGGAAAAATAAAGGCACGCGCCGCCATGAAACAACGTTAATTTTGTGCTCACAGCAGAACAGTGTTGCCTGCAGACCACACTCAAATGTGCGTGATTTAAACAAGTGCCACTCGGCTGATTCGTCTGTTCTTGCGGTTCAGGACGAGTGTCTCTCAGTTCCCGCTGGTGTTTTTGTTTTGTTGTTAAGAAGGATTAAGATTTTTAACCTTTCTTCCGGTCTTAAACCACGCGTTCAGTTTGAAATTTTCTTTTCTTCCAAGAGTCCAGTGTTGGCGACAGCTGGACATAACGGAGTGTGACCGGCTTTTCAAGGCAAATGTATGCCTCAAAACTCAGCTATGCAATCACTACATCTGGTAACGGAACAACTGGAAATAATTTTATATAAAACAAATGTTATATTCAGTCGTATACGCTATGTTCATCCCCCCGGGCCTCGGGGGGGGGGGGTACTCCCTTATATGGGCTATATAGGTATGTGCGGCCCCAAAGGGTATGTTTTTCAGCAGTTTTGGTCATAGATAGCGTATCGAATTTAGCTGATTTTGGCCATTTTGGTAGCAAATAGGGTATGTTTTTGTACTCTAGCCCTGTTATGGGTATGTTCTTAAACCTAGAAGCCGTTTGTTTAACATTATCGAAAAGAAAATCAACAAGCCCTTCACAAATTTTGTTTATGGTAATTAACAGTGGTCTGAACTAGGAATCCAATTAAAACGCAGATCTGAAACATGATTTTGATGTAAGGTTCACGTCATAAATAGGGTTTCAAACTTTTGGTCAGGTCATAAATAGGGTAGGGAATATCGCAGATTTTGGTCATAAATTGGTTGAGGGTTTTGGGAAGCGGGCCGCACACCCCCTCCCAATTTTTCTGGGAGACCCCCCCCCCCCTCCCGGGTTCATCCCTATCCTTCTGTTAATTTTTGAAAATCAGCACAAATTTCGCGGCCTTTTGCTTAGTTAACAAGGCATCATTGTCCTTGCCGATCCTTGGGTTTATTTCCAAGTCTTTCCGTGACCGCTTCTGTCTTTTATAATTTAAAACCATTTATATGCTAATGCATAATCTCAAGCACAGTATCCTATCCCGACTCAATTTGTGTAACTTTTGTTTCTAAAACCCTACGATGATTAGTAAATATTTCCATACCGCCGTTGTTATAACGATGTTTTAAAATTCTTCACGTGGGTCAGATTAATTGAAAATTACACAATAACCCTGAATACATTCAGAGGGGATGTTTTCAAAAAACCGCAGCGCCGAAGTTCAAGTTTTCTTTCTACTGAGAATATACATCAAACTTGGAAACCATGTCATAGGGTTATTTTGGAGACAGGACTTTCTTTTTCGGAAATAGATTTGCAGAGGCCGACTTCAAGATGTATCTCCGGTGGATTCCAGATTTATTTTTCACGAAATATTTGCTGCTGTCATTGCTGGGTGTTCGAACAAGTAAGTCTGACTGAAATTACCACTATTTTGTTTGCTGTTTACATTTGAAGGGGCTTTTTTCGACCGCATGTTCGACATTTCTTCGCATTTCTTTTCATTTCACCTTGTCCTTGCAGCCGCTTAACGAACGCAGGAATTTGAGAAAAGAGTCAAACGAGATGAAAATTTCCTCGTCTTGATGTTTTAGCAATAGTGTTTTCAAATCTTAGAAAGAAGACAACAGAATTTTAATGACAGTGAGTATAACTTGCCGCGCACAGAACAAGCTGAGCGAAACAGCAGGTTCTTTCGTTAATCTTTCAGTTGCCAACACCATGTTGTTATTTTCAAAATTTCTTGACAAAACTTCAGCGACGTGCAAATTTCTGTTCTGTATCTGTTCGATGAAAATTTGATTATCATCGTTTTAATATTCAACGCTTTTAAGCTTCTCATCACCTGAGGCGATCAGAAGTCGGCAGTGAGTTCGCTGTTGTTTGTTTGGTAGGCACGTGTGTCGATTGTCCCAAGGTTCAGAACTGGCTTATTTTTCCCGTTTTCAGTTGACTGAAAACTTTATAAATGGCCGGTCCTAAATTGCCTTTAACACTAAAATATCGCAATTCCATCGTAACAGGCTTTATTTTTTAACTCGGGGCGACGACCGTTCTAGCTAAAAAGCGCTTCGTTGTCGAAGAACTATCGTAGAATTTTCCCTAAACAATGTTTACGACAACTCTAGGCGTCAGGTCATATTTTAAGCGTGCCGCTTGTCTTTTCAACGTAATCGCTGAACCAGCGAAAGAATGCACCATCTTTGCCGGCTATTTTTGTAGACCTGCAGCCATAATATAAATAGATTGTATCTCTAGAAAGTAGGCAAGTGTTTCGCTGAATTTGTAGTTCTGCGAATTTTATTCATCTACCATGACCAGTCCGGTTGAGTGCTGCAGCAATTATAGGCTTATTGGAACTATTTTTACCTATGCCTCAAGGCTACAAAGTAAACACTCAAGCCCAAAACAATAAAATGTCAAATTTCTCCTGCCGATCGTCTCGTCTACTTTTCAAGTCTTCAAGAACTCAAAAATTACATTTTGCAAGGCGGTTATCTTAACCCTTTAGTTTATACGTGCCTTTGCTTACAACATTTGTCTCACTTTCAGCAGAAACGTGCCCATTTTATTCTACACGCGTAAATATTTACCCGGCAACGTGACAGAACATTTGCAAATTAGCCTCGTTAACTTTCTTCACTTCAATGGCGCTACCGCTGGTCTCCTAGCAACGCGGACAGCTCATCGGCCTGGACTGTTATGACAGGTGAAGACAGTAGGGAAAAATTACACCCGCTGCTTCTGCAATAATTGACCAACTGTACTGTGAATTAGGGGATAATTCCCTCTCAAACCATATCACTTTAAATGTTAAAACGTCCAGAAAAGTTATTAGTTAAATGACAGCTTGCTGTCAATATAGCTATACATGCTGAACTATAGGAACTATTTAAACAATACAACTTTAAATGTTTTAAGATTTTTGTTCTCAAAAACATCTCAACGTTACAACAACACCTAGACGATGTCAGCGCACTGTCTGAAAATTTGCTAAGTTTCAAAACGTGAGCCTTGATTAATTTTAGATGGTAATTATTTCCGTAACCTAACTTAAACATACGTATGTCATTTTTGGACAATGATAAATTCCGTTAATGCACGAGATCACGTAAAGATTACAATCATATTTTCCGGTGTCACGTCAACTATAAAATACTCATTTTTTAAACTGTGGTCTTTATTGATCTTTTTCAAACGTGGAAGACGAGTTTAGCAATCGGCAACGATTGTAAACACGCAGTGTAACCCGAAGAAGTTGCTAGGCAACCTTAGGTAAGTCTTAATTTTGCCCCATTTTGCATTTGATTGACAACTTTCAGAGTGACGTAGGGTGCCCTTGCTGTCTTTGACTGGACAAAAGATTCGGAAACCATTCAAATTCTTTAAGTGCTTAGACAAGGATTTACGCTTGTTTCGTCGATAATAATATCGCGTCTTGATGTCGATCACAGTATATGTCAAAAACTTGGCAAAGTCCTAGACCTCGAGTTGTCCCATTTTCGCTTAGTTCGTCGTTTGTCACTTTAAATAACCCGCGAGAAAAACGCGAGGAGCGAAATACTGGAGACGAGAAGGGCACGAAATGGACTGATGGCGCGCGGCGATTTTCAGCTTGCGATTTTCACCCTGAAGCAGATTCTTGATCAATAACAAGAAACACACCCAAAAAAACTGATATCAACTTGTTATTTGAAATAATAAGCAAACTAACGATGCTTGAGGCGAGAGAAGACGGCAATAAAGTACGAGAATTGCTGAACTTCAATTTCCGAAAATAATCAATTCAGTTCGCAAGAAGGATTTTGGAAGCTAAACTTTATTCTATTGACAGATTATTGAAAGCCGGCTGAACTATTCCCGTGATTAGAGAGCTCTCAACAATTTCTTGAATACGTCAAAACAAACAGATTTGAATTTCTGGGTTTTCAATAATTAAAACACGAAATTTTTGGCAGCGGAAGTCGAAGTAAAAAATAAAGACACAGAAAAAATAAAAAAAAAAATAAAGACACAAAAATAAAATAAAAAATAAAGACACAGTCTTAACTGGTTTCTAAAGCTTAGTAAATCCTGGCGTATCAAGTATACACAGAAGCCTATCTGGCTTCTGGTATACAGCACCAAAGCACCCGCAGTCCGAGCCTGGGGGTGACATACAAGATTTATCAGTTTTTTATTGACCCGCTTGCTATATTTTTCATACAATATGAGGTTCGTATACAATATCTGTAAAATGAGCAGGTACCTGCCAGTTATTTTAGCCTTATTTCGAGAATAAACCATATGTTTCCTCAGTGAGGAATTCGATGATATTTTCTTCTATATAAAAGGTTCTTTGAAGAACGACTAATAGGCAGTTGTAACGTCATCAATCTACAAAGAAAATTAAGAGGATCGCTAAAGAGTGTTACAAAATCACGGTCACTTGCTTTTCAATTTCGTCTCTGCGGCTGGTAATTTAGTGGCCACAGTGACAGCAAAGCCGACTTTGTATTGTCTTTATTCATTTGAAAAAGCTTGTCTGGCGTCCAGTTCTCCTCGAGATGCCAAGCATTGCATCCTAATGCCAAGCATTGCATCCTAATGCAGCGACGGATATCCGCCAGATACACCTTTAACCGGAATTGCGTGAACTGACGCAGCCGTTTTGACGTCTGTGTGCGAAACGTTCTGAACCTTGTAGTTCCAAGACACGAGCAACGAGCCTTTGAATTATGATCAAGGAAGTTAACGTTATATTCACATGAAGTTTGAGAATCGTCATCCCTTGCCATGGAATATAAAGCAGTCTTGGTGATTGTTCAACTGACACTAGCGTCTGTGTATTCACGTAAGTCCTCGTTGAGAGATTTTACGTTTTGTGCGACCATGAAGTTAAGGCTTAAAGTTTCATGTGTTTTGTTTTTTTCGGAGTAGCCTGTTGAGTTAACCAATATTCGTATTTTCCACGCCAAATTGAAAGAATTAAGTGAAAGTTGGCGAGGGAACTTTATATTGATATTTTTTTTTTTAACTACGTGTTTAATTAATATGTTTGTAAAACAAAGTAAGCCCTTGTGCTTATTCTGGTAATCTGAAAATCTATGGAGAATCCCTGCTTCTTGTCGTTCTGTGGTTGGATATTGTCTTTGCTAGTAATGTTGTGTTTCAGGGTTTTTACTTGATTGCAACTCAAACATTAATAAGGTTACAAAAATTCCAAGTCATTTTGTACTGTCATATTAGCAACGCCGTTTGCGGTTAACTTGCAATCTTTGCTTACAGCTATTTCGATAAAGGTTGTCCCGCAAAAGTGTAAAAGCGTACGTGACAATGTCGATTAGCATTATGGGAAGTAAGAGTTTGGTTTTGCTTGATTGAGCGTTCAAGGTGATTCAGCAATAAGGAACCAGAAAGAAGGAATACACGTGTTTGTGCTGTTTCATTTCACCACGCTGAAACACCTTGAAGTTCAATCAAGCAATCATAAAAGCTACCATTAGCTATAATAACTTTCGACATTGTCGCGTAGGCTTTTCCCCGTTTGTAAGACGATCTCTCTTGAAACAGCTGTATCAACACAGTTAAATTTCCAACGAAATTTCGGAGACAATTTCACCATGATATGGAAAGATTGTTGTTAGGTTTTAAGCTACATTTCATTCAACTTAAAATTTATATATATTAAAAAAAACATGTAAAACGAGTCTCCACTGGCAACGAAAACATCACTAAACAAAAGGTTTAATGAGCGGAGAACAATTAAATCTTTCTATACATTCCGTATAATGACTACGTACGTCTGGGAGAACGTGGTCACGAAGGCGAAAGTTCTTCTTTTTTTTTTTTGTATTTCGTCTTTTGGAATTGATTGCTGCCATTATATATTTAGTTTTGGGCAAACTTTCCGACCGAAAAACAAACAGAGCAAATTCAGATAGCCGACGAAATTCAATGAATGAATACTTGAATCATAAGAGCAGTTCCGTTATATAGGGACTTCATGAACAGAAGGATTAAGGCAAACTTAAAACTGACTGAACTTCATTCCTAGTTTTACCCATAACTCTTCTCCTTAGTTTTAAAACTGTATGTTACTATGTAGAAAAAGTGATGGGGTCGGAGCTCAACGTTTGACAGGTGCCCCAAATTGCTTCAATTCTATGTCAAACTTTAATTGTTGTACAGACATACGGGTTATTGACCAAGGTTAGTTGGTCAAGGTGGCTGGCTATTTGCCTTTTTTTGCCTTTTTTTGTCGATTCCCTCTCGATCTACAAACACGCCCAAGATGAACTTGGCCAATATCCAGCCATCTCCGCCGAACGAGCTTGGTCACTGACCAAGGGGGCAACTCGTGTATATACCGCACGAATGCAGATGTAATCCCGGACTCAGATCTCCGACGACTATCCGGGTACGGGATCTGCAACCCAGAACTAAGGAGCGTTTGGAGTTAACGAACGGTGAGAAAAGTTCGGCACAGAAAAGGGGCTCTAAAAGCGTCGCGAACTGGGAAGAGTCAAATAGGACATTGCAACATTTCAGAGCTCAGTTTTTGCCATAAATTTATACTAGAAAACGAAGCCCTCCGCTGATCATGTTGCACTTTTTTGCTCCTTCCTTGTCAATCAATGCTTCAACTCATTAACTGTTAGTTTTAGCTAAAAAGGCAGTTTAAATTTAGCATCGTAAAAGTGAAAAACAATCACTTACTAAATAAACTACACAGCCAATCTCAAACTAGCAGAATCGAAACCAAAGGTAATCCGCCCGTAGTTTTACTCACTGTTTACAAACAAGTCTTTTGATATTTAAATTTTGCCAACCACAGAAAAAAAGAATCCTTTGTTTTTGCAGCCAATAAACTTCTGGTTGGCACATTAATCACAATAGGTGACGTAATGGAGAGTATCACTGTTACTTTAGATTTTGAACAGGCTATGTCCGAGTTACCGTGTGTCTTCATCTCAAAACGAGTCCTAAAGCAAACCCTTTCATATGAAAATAAATATGATTTTCATGAAAATGAGCCTGCAGAGGAAGCACATTTTCAAATAAAAAGCAACTCAGAAAAAACACCACTCTAACGAGCTCATTATTTTCCTTATCTTATAGGCAAACCCTTAACAACCCTAAGTGACCATCGCATTAGTCTACAATGCTTGCAAGACTACATGCTTCTTGACATGGACTTGCAAGATATACCGAAACTAGAACCCACTTCCCTGCATTTACGCCACTTCTCGTGCAGACCACAGGTCACGAACAGGCGCGCCATATTTCAGGTACCCTTTCAAGGTTGCGGGACAACTCTCGAGGCAGAAGTAAACCATATTGTTTATGAAAATGTCGTGGATAACTCACAGCAAATAAACGGGTCTCGCGTGGGTGTTAGACACACGCCAGAACTTTACTATCCCTTTGCGTGTCGTTATCGGCAAAAGTACATCATCACTTTGAAAGAAGGACAAAAGGAAAATCAACGAAATGACAATGCTCAGGAAAAAGGAAATCGGACAAGAGAAGGTAATGTTATGTTTCAGAATCCTTTTCTTTCAAGTATTTAGCCCTGGGGTATTATTCGATCGTTTGGGATCCCGAGGAGCCCAGGGGGAAGGGGCGTCCTCCGTGTAACTTCAAATGGGGTCACTCAAACTTATATGGTATGTGAACCATTCAAGCGTGCCAGTCATGACGTCATAGAGCATCTAAACAACGTCACAGATTTTCAAACGTCTGCCATCTTGGATCCGCTTTCTTGGATTTTATTTGTGAAATAAGGCGTTTCCATCTCCAGAAAAAAATTGAGAAAAACATCAAACTATAAGGGTAAATACAATGTAAAGAATTTCAAAAAAAATCGTTTCTTTGTAAACATGGTTGCCATAGAATTGTCAAGTTTAGATTGACACGCCAAAACGTTCCATGATGTAACAGCCTAAAACTTTAGATTCAACTAAGGACATCATCACTGATTGCCTTTTCCTTTTCCTTTTCTTGTTTTCTTCAGATAACCCTTCGGACGTATCCACAAACAGCGCCCCAGGTTCTTACTATCAACACTTTAGTGTACTTTGTACGGGACTTCATCTTCTTGGAATGTTGGGACAACTGTTAGATTGATTGGAACCGCCGATGAAAATCCTGGTTGTCATGAAGAAGAAGACGCCTTGTCTTGAATCTTCCAGCAATTCGCACCTTGAACAAGTGTTTTTGCTCGTGTTCACGATCGAATTTATTTTCAAGTGTCAAGTTGTAAATTCGTGAAAATCTTTTCCAATCTCACCAACAAGCTTTTTCATTGCCTCCTGGGTATTTTTCCACTCATTAAAAGATAATTAGAAGATTCCCTTAGTGGGATCATAAGTCTAAAGCTCGACAGAAAAACACTTGAATTTGCTCCTTATTCCCTTAAGCTGGTGCATTACCATCTCATATCAAAAACTTATTTTGGATGCAGTGAAGTTAGATGCGGCACAACTCAGTAAGAGGGTCATACGCGGATTGTGTTCTTTGAAAATAGCGAGTATTGGATTTAGAATAGACGAAATAGACCTAATAAATCAAAGCTACGATTAGATTCCAAGAGAGAAATCGTCTTTTCATACCATGATAATTTATATCAACTTGAATGCTATAATTATTTGTTTATTTTGATTGACCAAAAGCAATATTAGGATTTGCCACATTTTTCGGGTGAGCTTTTGTCAGATTTACATCAATGCATAATTGTTTTAGTTCTATTATTACTAATAAATAATTTTTTATGACTTTTTTGAGGTTTGCGACATGCAAAGCTGACGCGGAAACTACAAAACGGTTGCCTAGTCTAGCCTTAAAATGCGGACGTGTCCCTTCGCTCGATCGTTCAATAGTTATTATTATAGTCATCAGAGTTTCATAGAGACTTAACAAAAGGGTCAGTTCTGTATTGGTTTGACACTTAAACCGCCTTGTTAAGACAAGACTCGGCGGGATATTTTTCACGACCACAGGCGCGACTGCAATGAGTGCCATTCTGCATGGCACGACAAAACAAAATTTTGTTTTGTAAATGACCAATTGCGTCCTTTCAGTGGCATCCAGCATCACCACTAGTAGTGCCACACAACTGTTACGACCCATACAAAAAGGTCCATACCATGCTTTCATAGCAAGTTTTTCCCCGGCTAGGCTCGATCATTTCCGTGGCTAACTCGAGTCTAGTGACGTTCCTCCGGAAGACTTCGGGGAAGAGCTCGGGTTCCTTTTTCGAACTGGGACTGGTAATCGAGCCTACTTCTCGACCAGAGAGAGGTCTTTAATTCACGTAAAACCTGCACATTCAGAGAAGGCATAAAGCTTGTTTTTAGCATAGACATTTGGGGTGTCTTAAGCGGCTTGGTCCTTAAGACATGCTGTCTATTAACTATTCTGTTACTCTTTTTGCCAGATTACAGTGTCTTTGACTACAGAGATGGAAAATTCAATATTCCATGAGAAATGTTACTTCTCAACTTGACGTCAGGTAACCAACTGAAACAAGGATACAAATGAATTCCGTTTAAAATATTATATTTTTAAGATCTTTTTTCTTTATAACGAGAAAATTTAGAAAGCAACTGAAAGGTGATTATAAATGTTTCTTTACACTTTCTAACTGTCATGACCAGATTGTTTCTCGGTGCAACCACTTTTTGAGCAGCTATGGTCTTTTCTGACAGAATTTAAATTTAGTTTAAACGGAATTTTGAAATATCACGTTTTTTTCAGTCAATCAATCAATCAGTCAGTCACTCGGCCAGTCAATCGTTATAACTGCTGTTCCTTTTAATTGTTTATCAAGTATTCCTCTGCTGGGAACAATTCCTCTCATCTTCTACTAATGTTGTTAACTAACTGGGGAATCGGACCATTTGACATCCCAACTCAATCCAGACACGTCGTGGAACTTTCCTTCCAGCTGGAACTCATACAGGCTCTCGTTAGTCAGAGCAGCAATCACTTCTGGCAGCCACTCGTACTTCTGGTTCATGTCGTTTCATAACCAAGGTTTATCATCTCTCTGTCTCACTCTCTTCAAGAACTTGAAGAGTGGCTTATCAGGGCTTCCTATACTGTAAGAGAAGTCGGGTAGGTCTTCCGATCCTTGGTAAGTTTCATGAAAAATTGGACTAGAACCTCCTTTGCCCCCACCCCAGCGGAGGAATCCTTCTAGTTTAGCACTGAACTGAACCTGTATTGTAGCGTTATAAGGCACCGTCACGTTCTTCCTCGCCACGTTTAGTTGATACCTTGTCACCGAAAGACCATCCACCTTTTGCGTCTCGGGTACCCTCATGATATCCCAATTTAGTTTTCCGTTCTCATCTCTATTCACTTGACCGCTCTCTGCTTCCCCTGACAAGGTCACTGAAGCGCTGAAGGACCCAGCTAGTTCAGATCCTGGGGACTTGCATTTAAGTGAGATAGATGCACCGATTCCCGATTTCCATCTGCTCGTCGAGGAATGGACCACAGTTCGCACGGTTTTTATCTCGCGGGTGATAGTCGTTTGAACAGGTAAAGGATCTTCATTCTGTATCTCTCCAACATCTTGAACAATGGGCTTCATAGTGTCTACAACAGGTTTGCCATAGTCGATGTCCTTGACTTTGAAAGAGAAATTTTCGTACGTGATCTTCAAGCGATCTTCTGCCTTAAATCCCTCACACGGTTTTTGATAATTGGCCGTCCAAGTATCCCCTTCCCTTCTAAAATCTACCCCAGGTTATTTGGTTCTGTAACCTCCTGTCCAGCCGTAGCCCATAGCATACGCTAGCGTTCCCAGGTTTTTTAAAGTCACGTCCATAACACGCGATTTGGCTTGGTCAAGTGATGTTAGAGCTCTTTGACCTGCAAATGCAGAAATACTATATGATAAGCTGCAAGTTGTTTTGTTAAGTGACAAAAAGTATACATTTCGGCTTGCTCGAGTCCTTGACTTGTTAAGGAAACTTCCACTCTGACAAAAAGATGACTTCAAATCACACGAAATGATTTTTAGAATCAAATTTGTTTGGAGTTTAAACTAACAAAGCGCGATTACTTAAATACATGAATTATAGAATCGTTTATTTTTGTTTTCAAAGTTCCCGGCCGCTACCTTGAATAATTGTGACGTGAAAATGGTTGCCCTTTTGTTATTAGACAAAAGCTCTTTGTGTCAGAACAATAGAGCAACCGAGACACGTCACTATTATTCAAGGTGGCGGCGCTCAGGAAATTTGAAAACAAGAATACGCGATTCTGAAATTCGTTTTTCTTCACTATAGTTACTCTTCTCGAAAAAATTAAAACTAACGTATTGCAAATACTATATCCTGCGGTTTAAAATGTTTCTTTGGTAGGAGTGGACGTTCCCTTTTAGTCATAGATGTAGCAGCACAAAACATTGTATCTGAATCTTTTATTGCCAGGGAGGAAAATATCATTTTATGACACCAAGCAAAAAAAAAAAAAACAAATGAAAAGCGTGGCATGAATAGACAAAAAAGAGTTCAGAATACCTTCAAACATCTTGCAGCACTTTAACTTTTTAACACTCGACAACTGCTCTCCAGCTCCTCGATACAATCCAATTAATAGGAATCCATCCCTACTGCACTGCCGCATGGGTTCCTGTCCAGCATCCTGGTCGTAGCAGTCCGGGTATGAATATGGTGAAGAGAAGGCTTGCAGCAGGTTGCCCATTGGATGCTCTTAAGATTGTCACTAGACCCCCGGTGAAACCCACACGGAGAAAGAATCCAGGCGAACACGTGGCCCAGCCTTCGCTAAAACAAAAACAGACGTTTCGGTTTTCTCAATTGTTAAACACTTTGGTCTTTCAATGGTTAACCATATGACTGTTGTAAGTTGCATGTCACTCAAACCAATCGAAGAAAACAGAAAATTTAATTCACGAATCAAAATGTAAATTAAGTACATGTGGATGATGCAAAGCACGGGAAACCGTGCGAACTAGTCACGGTTGGTTTCAGTTTTACTTCTGATTGGATGAAAAAGTGGCGAGGTTTGTTAAAGACAATCATGTGGCTTAGTAATGAAAAACAAAGTACTTTTTGGCACTCAAGTGAAAACTGCTCTAGGCGGATTACGTTTCTCTATGCGAACTATAAGCATAGAATCCCAGAAATGCCTGAGTGATTTATTTGAATAAAACGAAAGCAGGAAATTTTTTCCCAAACCCCACAGTGCTTCAATTTGATAAAATGAAAGCATTGTTTCAGTATTATGGTATTACATTTATCGCAATAAACATAGTGGTTCTGGACAGGAAAGGGCCCGAAAAGAACACTTACGATACTGTTAACCCCAAGCTACACCCCAACGACTCAAATGCAAAAGGTGGGGCGGAGATTTAACGGATTTTATGAACCAGTGGCAGGAGCAGAGTGATTGTGTTGATGAAGGCATCTGATAGTCTCCTT
>CM042756.1:8602448-8617448 GCA_022496165.2 Catalaphyllia jardinei
GCCTCTGTTGTTGAAGCAGGCCATCATCGCGCCCAACAAATTGATCGGCAGTCAGCACTACAAACGTCTCAGAAGGAGAATAACAATAGAATTCCATTCACTCTCACATTTCACCCTCACAACCACGCAGTTAAATCCATCATTCTAAAAAACTTTAAATTACTTCAAAATGATCCCGATACTGGCAGAATCTTTTCGCAACCGCCATTAATTTCATTCAAACGCGACAAAAACATAGGTAACTTTTTAGTCAGAAGTGCTTTTCAAACGAGTGAACAACCCGGTACTTTTAAATGTGCACGCGCACGATGCAAAACATGTCCTTTCATTTGCAACGTTGAAAAATTGTCGGGACCCAAGCGATCCATTAAGATCACTGATCATTTTACCTGTACCTCAGCCAATGTCATCTACTGTATAACTTGCACCCTTTGCAAAAAGTTATATATCGGCGAAACAGGTAGACGACTAGGCGACCGATTTCGAGAACATCTTCGTGACGTAGAGAAAGACGACAAAAACGCATCTAAACCGGTCGCTAGACACTTTAATCTGCCGAATCATTCTACGCAACATATGACAGTCTGCGGCCTCTCCCTACATCAAGGAAGCACAGAAAGCCGCAAAACTCTAGAACAAAAATTTATTTTTCAAATCGGCACTCTTAATCCTCACGGTATCAACGAACGTTTTTCATTTAACTAATTTACTATGTTTTTCACGTTGCCAGGCACCAACCAATAGCGTAGCTTCATACTTCTGTATATAAACCACACACAACCCACAATTCCTCGATTCGCTCCGACGAAGGGCTAGCGCTCGAAACGTCAGCTTCTGAATCTCTTTACGGTGGCTAATTCACATTATCAACTCAGTTGATAAAACCAAATTATCTTGTAATACTCCCACCGACGCAGCACCATAGTTTCTTTAGAAACTTACCCCCTTTACAAATATATTGTGGTTTTCTACCTTCTTTGAATATTGTTTTGAATGCTTCAGTGACAGATTCGCCTTTCTTATCTTTCAATGGAACTATCCAACCATATTTGCTGAATACATCAATAACCATAAGAAGATATCTGTAACCTTTGTTCCATTTACTGAACTGCTGCATTTCAACCAAATCACTTGCCCATATTTCATCGATATGACTTGTGATTACACGCCGCCGAGTGAAATTCCGTTTTATGGGTGTATGTAACTCATCAGCTAATTTTTCTTGCCAGTTTTCTTCACTCGACGGCTTTTCCCGTTTTTTGACTTCTTAACACCCATGCCTAATTTTGACTTAGCTGCTATAGCATTTCTGGCAATAGTATGGCCCCATTGTTGTTGTTTCCAAGGTATAACATCAAGAGCTTTTACCATCTTACGATCAGCCTCATTCTTACACTTCACTTGATCACCTTTTGGTTTATTACCGCAAACTGAATAGTCAACATCATGCTGCATGCTTACTGCATCTGTTTTTCCAGTTGGTTGTTGATATATTTCAAGTATCTGACCAGTGTTTGGATCATACTTCAGCTGTTGTTCCAATGGGTTACCAGGGCCTGTATACTTATGTTCAGGCATCACAAACCCTTTTTTTGGTGCAACCTTGAGAATAGCATTATGGATGTCTAATCCTCTACCATAACCTTTCCATTTAATCCATGAGTTGTATGATCTGCTACCTCCAGCATCTTTGTAAGCTTTGTATTGTCTCTTGTATTCAGCAACCAAGGCTCTACCCTCTTTTGCACTCACTTCAGGTCCTTTAAACAATCCAGGTGCAGTGGCAACATTCCAAGCTTTCTTCCAATCTACAAATGGAAATGGTATTGGTAATCCTTTACCACTATGTGTTGGATCCAATTTTTTTGATAAGTCTGATGTGAAACTGTCCAAAGCTTGATCAAGATATTGGTTAGCCGTCTCTTTTATTTTTTGTTTGACTATATCTGATTTAACGGCCTTTGCAGCACCAGCTCGTCCAAGATTGAATAAACCTTTAACACCACTTTTGAGCAGTTGTTCTCCTAGTAAGCCCCCAGCTTGTGAGGGCTCAATCAGTTTCCCTTGTTCTTGACAAATTTAGTCTTTGTTATCCCGCATTCAGCACAAGTGCACTTTAACATCATACGCCCATTTTTGGCTTTAGCATATCGTTCACTACCTGGAACGCATTCAGTTTGTTTCTTCTGTTTAACACAATATGATTTTACCATGTATATATATAATTTAGATATTTTTGAAATAATATTCAATGAATCTCTCATTATCCATTGTATCATGTATATTGAACACTTTTAATAAATCATAATATGAATTTCCTTTATTCATTTCTTTTAAAAAGTATAAACAAAAGTATCCACATGTGGTTGTATTTATATTCTGAATCTGATTATTTTGATGAAGCAAAGTCAAATTCTTTCTTTTCGCATGATTTACCATTTCTTGAAAAGGAGGCATACCAAAACTATCAAAATAATTTATCACACCATCTTTTACATAAGTAGCTACCCAATGGCTTCCACTCATATATGATGGTTCAAGATTGTAAATAAATAATGCTTGGTTATGATTATGTGGAACATTACCATCTCTTGATAAAACATCATTGATTGGGATGTTTAGATATCTGCACCATTTTAGTAGATCATGATTGCTTAATGGTATTTTTTTATGGAATTTAGGTTTCAAAGTATTGCTCCTAGAAGTGGAATGTGATTGAACGGGCTGTTTTGTCCTAATAGTAGACCCTTTCCTTTTTTTTTTGTTTGTTTTTTTTTTCCCATTCCAACTTGTTTGTCACCCCAATTACCAAAAAACGGTGGCGGCCTATATGCACCCATTCTCGGAGCTCCTCTTCCACCTTTTGGTGGTGCTCCAATTTGGGGGGCACCTCTTCCGGTCAAAGCTTTCAAAACAATTGGAATCCCAATACTGGCAAGTAAAGTACCAAGGAAACCACCTGATTGTTTTTTTGTTGGTCTTATATGAACACCTGAACCTGATTGAAGGGCAGATAGAATTTCCTGCTTTTGTTTTGCAGTTAGTAGGTGTTTGTTTGCAATGAGCTTATCAATCTTATTTTGTGGAATGAGGAAACCACCTTTTTGTACTCCTTTTCCGGATATCTTTTTAACAATTTGTTGTGCTCCTGCACTAGATGCCCCTGCTAAAGCTGCCAATCCCATAGTTTTCGCAATTGTTGGTCCAAATGCACGCGCAAGAGCTAGAGCTGAGGTTAGTAAACTGCCACCAACTTGCTTTCTGATATTAGTCTTGGAAAGTTTGATGTCCATACCTTTCTTCAATTTCCGATTCTTCTCCAATCTATTCTTCACTGTAGCTGGGACATGTAGAGTGTCATTCCCATGAAGAGAGTTATTAGTTAGCCTTATGACGACTGTTTCTCTTTTACTATAAGCATCACCAATATTCTTCTTCTGATTTTTTGATAGTTTAACATTTATTGCAAAAAGTTGAGTCATTTCTTGTATATAATATATGTTATATAATTTCCTATTACAAAACATATCTGAATTAAAAATGTCTCATGCTTTTATACTATAACTAATTCATTTCCCACCTTATCGATTACGACTGTCTCTTCATATAGGACGATAGCGTGTACGCTAAAAGCATCAGCTGCTAATGTATTAGCATTAATCTTATACCTAAATATCAACTGCTTTGGGTCTCTAGTTACTTTTTCTGTTTGAAAAGACAAATCAAAGTATATGAGAGAATAAAGAGAGTTGTAATTAGCTAGGTTGAGCTGTGTGCCGGTGTTGTAATTATTCTTTCTCATACCATAAGACATCAAATCGTTGAATATCCTTACTTTTGATTCTGAATCGTATTCAGTTTCTGGATAGAATATTCCATTCCCGTATTCCAATCTACATGTCGTCAAATAACGATGGTTAGCAGCAACGTTGTCGGCTGAATCTAATTTGAAAGTATCAAAGAGGTACGGATTCTCATCTGCTTTGTTTGTTTTATCTCGTTGTAGATATACAAAGATGGCAATAACATTATCAATACTGGAGGAGATTTGGAAGAACCCACTGCTATGTGTTTTTGCGGAAACCTGATACAATTCGCTTTTGTACGTCCAAGTCTTTTCTTTCATAAAGGAATTGATAAAATTATCAAATAAGCTGTCCTTTGGTAACAATCTTGGGACCCATAGTAAGAATCTATTAACAACCACTCGACCAGCAGCTGCACCAGCTGCTTTAAATATTAATTCATCATCATTCTGTAACTCTATATTAAACTCAAGTTGCATTGGGACTAGCATTCGTTCATGCAACTCTTCAAAAAAACTATAACGATTAAGAGGTATGATTACATTAACATCTTTTAGAACATCTGCGTCTGTCATCAATAGTTTTCTAGCCTGATAACCTGTATTAGTGTTGGCAGAGGTAGAATCTGTATCTAGATACCAAAGAGAGTTTTTAGCAACGCTACGACTAAAATCATCACTATATTCAAGGAGGTTCTTCACAAAAGTAACTTTATGGAGATTATTAGTATCATACACAATCTTACCAGCACTCTTTATCATAAAATGGTTAATTAATTAATGGGCTCCATTGATAACTGCTGCACGATCTGCAACAACATAGCGTGCTCCATCAGCCAATTTTTGCAACTGAAATTGTACTTCGAAATAAGCATTATACCAATCGTAGTATGAAGACCTGTCATTAATCGTAAATTTGTACCCATTTTTTTGTTGGTTTTGACCATCAGCTGGGATCCGAATAACATCATCTAATTGATATCGAACCAATTCATATCTTTGTAAGTATTCACTTGTTCTGAAAGCCATTATATTATTATATTACATAATTTTTACTCTACTCCTTCTTTTCAAACCTGATCCTGATATAAGTCTATTGATTAACATATCAGTACTTTCTTCTTGCTGTGATGGAACTATTTTAGCTCTTTTTCCTACATCATCAATTCTCATATTCCTAAGCTTTTTCATTATCAAGTCTCCTGACTTCTCAGATGTCTTTTTACCTGCCCTTTCACCTACTGATTTTAATGCCTTCTCACCTGATTTCTTGGCGAACTTTTTTACAACAGATGACGCAGCACTCTTCATTGGTTTGAAAATATTATCAACGATAATCCCTGATCCTACATGTTTATCCACAAAAATACCGAGTTTTGGATGATAAACCCTAGTGAATTCAAATGGTTTCATTATAATACTATGTTATATTATTCTATCCTTTTTAGAATTAATGAAAAAGATGTATCAGCTCCATTCAGGTTAATTAATCTTCTTTTTCCATCAGTGATGTATATCCTGATACTACTTATACTATTCTTATTAGTGGGATTAAATGTAACTCTTCTTGGTTCAATGGTGAATGAGTAACTAGGTTGAAGCACACTGGTTGAAAAGGAATAAATGATGTCTGTATCCTGACCGTCTACAAGTGAATCATTGATGAGGTCGCAATGAATATTAAGAATGTCTGTATCTTGACTGAGATTAGGCACTTTTGGTCCTATATTCTGTTCATTTTTCAATATTTCTTTATCAAACCCAACTAGGTCGTTGAAATTGCTTGCAGTTAAATCAAGTTGATAATTCTTGGCTAATGTGACTGTAACCCTAAATGTCGTATTATCGAATTCGAGAGTGATAGGATACTCATTAGCATTAGCACCACTTTTGACAATCTTCGTTATGTCCTTGATGTATGTATCAAAGTCAGTATAGTTCCAGACTCCTGCTGGGAAAGTGATGTTGTTAAATGTTGAACCATTATCAGAGCTGTACTTTATTAGCTGATTGTTGTATGATGAATTTACATTAAACCATGTGAATGACATGTTAATGATTCGGTTCAAACCAACTACATATTGAGAATTGCTATCCAATATTATGGGCCTGTTGAATTTGGTTAGAAAATTCTGAGGAGTGTTGTTTCCTTGATCTTTGACGCTGTATGATGATAAAACAATCTCACGATCCATTTATATTATAACTTTACATAATTATACTTTGAAATACTTATTATACAATTTATTATATTGTGGTCTATTTATTGTTGACATTCTCAATAATGTGTCCAATATACTAACTCCTGTATTTCTCATCTTAATTGATGTGTTTCCTGCAACAGTTTCACCAATGATCAATTCTAATTTCTTGAGAAGCTGTTTTGGATCGTTGAAAAACATAACATTTCCACCTCTCTGTCTTCTTCCTCGGCCTTTAATCCCAGAACCTTCTTTTTTCTTCTCTAATTCTTTCATTAATTGTTTATTGAAATTAATGTATTCTGTCAATATGGCTCTATCATTATCTATCTTTTTGTTCTTTGACTGCCTGGTGGATTCATTTATGATCCCATTATTGTATTGTTTTGTGACATGTGCCTTAGAACCTTTCAATCTATTTCTCTCTTTTTCCGCTTTTTTTCTCAACATACTGATTTGAATCATTTTATTTTTGTTTGTAATTTCCGTAGAATTAATAAATTCTTCAATATTCTCGTAATTTGATAAACTTAATTCATTTAACCTATCTCTCGTAAGATCTTCATTAAGTATTGTGTAATCAACTCCTTCATCGTCATTGTATTCAGGTGGCTGCTCTTCATAGTATTCAGGTGGCTGCTCTTCATATTCTGGTGGTTTTGGTACCATTTGTTTCTCCTGTTGTGGTGGTATAGGTTGTTCATCGAAAAGATCACCTAAATTAATGTCTTCAACTTCATCCTCAATATCAACACCATAATCTGGAACTTCCCCTTTCTTTAGTGGTCTTTTTCTCCTTTTAGGCATCCTTAAATTCAAATTACTGTCAATTACATCATCTAATTTACTTGTCACTGGTTTAAAAACTTTTCAAATGATGATTGGCTTGTCTCCTGACCGATTTTATGCTGTGTGATTAGATCATGGACGTAATTAATTTTATTCCCTAATTTAGTTTTACTTTTTGCAAGTTCTTTCCATTTAAGCAAACTCATTTTTGTTATATTATTACGTTATATAAAAATGATAAATCATATACAAAAAACAACGTTTAACACCATGTTGAACACTATGTTAAACACCATGTTAAACACCATGTTGAACACCATGTTGAACACTATGTTGAATTAATATACCAATATAATATAATGAAAATACCGAATTATGATGTTAAAGATGATGTGGTCTCAAACTTTAGACAACTATATGATTTCATGCCTCATCAATGTTTTCGAATGCTGATTTGCGGTCCAAGTGGTTCAGGGAAAACAAACACATTAATTCATATGATCTACAATAATCTGCTTTATTTTGATAAAATTTATCTGTATGCTAAAAATTTAGAACAGTCTAAGTATCAGAATCTCATGGATGTCTTTCAACCAATAAGCGATGAGGCTGGTTATGATGTTATTGAAGCAAGAAATGATGAAATTATTCCAGTTCAAGATCTTGACTCTGACTCACAAAAAATCGTTATTTTCGATGATTATGTTTGTGATAAAAACCAAAAACCATTAATCGACTATTTTATAAGAGGAAGGCATAAAAATTGTAGTGTGATTTATCTGAGTCAAAGTTATTATAAGACGCCAAAAGACATCAGATTGAACTGTTCACATTTCTGTATTTATGAATTCCCAAGTGCTAATGAGAAGAGTTTAATTTGCCGTGAAAACAGTATTTCAAAAGAATCATATGAAAAAGCAACTAAAGAACCATATTCCTTTGTATATATCGATAAGCCACGAAAATTCACCACTAAAAATTTCAATGAAAAAATATAATCTATTAATATAAATGAGTTATTCAAACGGACTTTTACCTTCATCATCATCAACCATTGGTAAACGTGGACTACCTGGGTTACCTGGTGTTGGATTCAATTTAACAGATGATGGTAATTATGATATTGAAGGGAAGCGATTAACTAATATTGGTGAGTCTACTAACGATAATGATGCAGTTAGTTTAAAAGTGTTAAAAGAACATACTAAAGTCAGTCAAAATAGTTATCATTTACAACCAAGTTTCCGATTTTATAAAGACTTTAGTGACAAGAGTCAATTAACTGTAAAACAACCACCAAATACATCACAAGACCATTTTTTTCAAAATCATAAAACGCATAATGATGCATATATAATTGAGAAAGAAGGTTATGATACTGGTTTTGGTGGGCAAGCTTGGTCTAGTATAAAAATGAATGGTAATCAATTAGAGAGTGGTACTTATACCTCTGTTTTTGAAATATTTGTTATTGGTGATGCTGGTGGTTTTCTTGTTGATGATACAATAATTTTCAATGTCTATGTTGACAGTCATTTCGTCATGAAAACATTTGACAGTGATAAAATTGATGGTAAATACACCAAATCAATCATTCAATTCACAACTGATGGAAGAGCTGGAGTAGATGATGGGATAAGATTTCAACTTAGATATTATGGTTCTCAATACAATAAAAACATTAAATTTCTGTTTTATTCAAGAGTGGTGAAGGGTAAATACTCAACAATTTTCGACCATACTATTTTTAATGTCCGTGATGTTGTTGATAATCATATAATTCTCTATTTTGAGAATTTAAATCTCAATGGCAATCTTATTGATGGTTTAGGTGATCCTGTAGCATACGATAATGCTGCTAATAAGAAATATGTTGATATTGAAAACGCTAAGCAGGATGTTGCCATTGCTGATAAAGCCGCTAAATCTTATGTTGATGGAGAAATAGCAAAAGTCCATATAGATACTACACCATTACTTCCCAGAGATGGTAGTAGAAAAATGACTGGTGATTTAGATATGGATAAAAATCACATTCTATCTGTGGAAAATTTAGATGATCATAAGGTTGATGATGCTTTGGAAGTTACAGCTAGAGATTTGAGAAGTGTTGTTAACAAAGGATATCTAAATGAAAATTTTCTCAAAATGGTGGACAAAGACGGTAAAGAATATTATGATCTCAAACAGAATATAATAAAAAACTGTGAACCTTACTATGATGGACTTTTTGATGATAACAGTTTAGTCAGCAAAGCATTTGTCGATTCTCAAATTGCTAAAATACCACATACTGCAAATACAGACAAATTTATTAATGTTGATGGCACAGTAGCAATGAATGCAGATTTTAATGCTGGTGGACATTTCATTGATAATGTTAAAACAATTGTTGAAGATGATGGAGAAAATCCAAATTATGATCAAATAAAGCATAAAGCTGTTAATTTTGAACTGTTAAAAAGTACACGAGACTATTTAGTCCGTTTCATTTCTGAGATAGATTACTTATTAACAGATGGAAGTGAAGCAATGACTGGAAATTTAGATATGGGAAATCAAAATATAATTAATTTGAAAGAAGCAGAAGATCACCAAGCCACATATGCTGCTAATGTAAAATTTGTCGCTAATGCAATTGTTGATAATAATACAGTTATAAACGGTATAATTGATAAGAAAATTAAAGAATCAGAAGAGAATTCAATTGAGTCCATTGAAAAAGAAAATGTATTCAAAAGAGTGATGGACAATGATGAGTTCAAAGAAGATGATGATGACATTCATAAAATTGGAGTTCAGAATAAAGATTTTCATTCAGTGAATAAAAAAGCTTACGAATTCAAAATTGATTATGATTCAAGTATAGGTTATTATAGTACCAGACTATCAATTGATTTGGTATATTTACCAAAAGGTTCTTACACAATGGTTTATGAAATGTATGTTGAAGATGGTATTACAATTGATGAGATAAATGCATCAAGTGGAACTCTATCAGTGATTAAAATAAATTCAAAAATAAATGGAATAAGTACAAGAAGCATCATCCATTTTTCTAAAAACATCATCTTTCCCAGTTTTGATGATTTAGATATTGATATAAGATTAAAAAGTAAAACTAATCCACAAACTACTATTTTTGTTATTGTTTATGGTGTCAAAGGTATAGTTAATGATGTACCAGTAAATTTATGGGATCGTATTTATTATTATGATAATGATTCTATAAAATATGAGGTACCAATCGATATGAATAATAAAAAAATAACTGGAGTATCTGATGGTACTGAAGACAGTGATGTTATTACAAAATCACAATTAAATGTAGTGCTAAATAGTCTTACCAAGCTTTCATATCATTATTTCACAAACCTTTTAAAACATGATAATACTAATATAGTTAAATTTTCAGCAATAAATAGTTACCCTTATTCAGCAGTTGATGAATCAGAATTTTTAAAGATTGAATTAGATGGTTATTATCAAATCATATATTCAGATTTTTTCAAATATGAATATTCCGGTCAATGTCAATTTATCATTCATGATGACACAAATGGAGTTGATTTATTTAATACAAATCTTAATCCTAAAATACAATGGACACAAATAATAATAAACACAGTCATTCCAATCACTGTAGACAATGGTTTTAATTATGCTAGAATAAAAATGTATATTAAATGCATTAATGAAGCCTTACTAGATGGAAAATATAACAGTACATTCTTCATCAAATATTTACACAGCTAAATCGCTAAAATCATGTTTTTTGAAAATTATCTAACTAATATATATGTCAGATAAACGTGTCGATATATTCAACTGGAATCACATTTCAGATGAACTAACAGAAGAACAGGTTGAAGAATTAAAATCTTACTACCGCGCATATCATAAAAAGTGTTTTGCTTACAAGCTGGCATTGAAACGTTTCAAAGAATTTAAATTATTGGGCAACTCATTGTCCATCATATTTGCATCTGGAGGTTTAGCAAGCAGCATAGCAACTGGCGGCATCAGTTTGATTGCAATCAGTACAGTAGCACTTTTGATTCAGGGTTGGATGTCACATAAAAATCTTGATCTTAAGATCCAAAATTGTACTTATGCTTACCAAAGCTATCAACATCTTCTGAATGAGATAAGGGATATGATAAGAAGTGGAAATTACAATTCATGTCTTCATGATACAATGAAGAACATTGATGATTATGTGACAGACAACAGTCCTATTATTGATAAGTATCTTAGTAAATACGATGAAAAATTCACTTGTTAATTATCAACTGGATTCTATCACCTTTCAACGACAGAACCTTTTCCCAATATTGTTTATAATATTTCAATGTCCTCTTGGACTTCGTAACATTGATATCTTTGTTAGGAAGCCCGAGCATCTTGAATAATTGCTTTATAATAAATTTAATACTAATCATCCGTTTACGCTCATCATTAACCTTATTAAGAACACTATCAATCTCAATGAATACTTTATGGATCTTCTCTATTTGTTGAAAAGTCAATTGAATATTAGTCTTAAAATATATACTATTTGTCACATTCTCAATATGGTATTTTCGATGATATATTGGTTTTTGTTGTATCAAATACATTTTGTCATAAAAGTTGAAGTTCTCTGTTACAAAATCATAACCATGAACTAAACCACAATTAATACAAGCATTCATACCATTTACAGTTTCCATATCCTGTTCACTACAGCATTGCTCAATTGTTTTTGAAATTTTTGTCAATTGTTTATCACAAAATAAACATATCGTTTCACCATCATTAACAAATTCATCATGGATAGCAGTGTTACAAGTCATCTTATATTATTATATGAGATTAGATTTAATACTATCCCAATTTACTTCAAATCTCAACTTTTTTTTTATTGAAAAAAATTCTTCACTTTTCAAGGTCATCTCATAAGTTCCACAATCCTGAATATGTTTCAATATACATTTATACATCACACAAAGCTCACCACCACACTGACATTTTATATAATATGTTTTGCATTTCTCTTTACAAATATCACATTTTTTTGTTTTAAACAGATTCATTATATATTATAAATAGAAAATAATTTATATTTCTCCCAATAATGATCTCAAGGTTTTTGTTCCAGACTGATGTCCCGGGTTTTGGTCTGGATAAAAATTAGATTTCAATATTTATTTCTTTAGTTTTAATTATTTAGTTTTTCCAATGTTTAGAAAAATTTCAGTCTTTAAAATTTAATTGAAAAAATGAACAATAAAAAATTAAAGATTCAGTAGTATAAAAATGAAGAATAAAAAATTAAAGATTTAGTGGTATATAAAAATAATTAAATGCTCTGGTACCCCCGTTGGAGATACCGACGCAAAAAATCAACTGATTTCAAAATTTAAAAAAGTGAAAAATAAAAATTAAAGATTTAGTGGTATAGAAAAAGTTAGTAAAAAAATAATTTGACCTTGGGAAATAGTAAAAAAAATTTGACCTTGGGAAATAGTAAAAAAAAATTTGACCTTGGGAAATAGTAAAATCAAAAAAAAGCTGTTGGGGTTACGAGCACAAAAAAAAAAAAATAGAAAACAATATTCAAACTGTGCTCGTAGCCCCAACTACTATACTACTGCAGCATATCTTTTTCCCGCGTTATTTTTGTTTTCTATTTCTGATCAGTCCAAAGAGCTTTAAGGCACCCATTTGAATCAGTCCCATTTAAAGGAGCTACTTCGCAGATTGCGCATTTTGAATTAAGTTTGTGGTTTGCAATCGGTGGTAATTTTTTCCATCTTTGACCATTCTTGTTCCTTTATGGTTTATTATTTCTTTGGTGTTCTTCTGCCTTAGTAAACTATTATTCTCGTATTTCCTTCAATTTGAGGGTAAGTTTGTAAGTGGCCAAAATAACTAAAAAGCTGCAACTGAGCTACTCTAAGCTTGGTGTGCCACAATCTATGTCTTTACTTGTTTTCATACCTTTATATAGTCTAAGGTGAAGCTAAATCCCATTTAATTTATCCGTTCACCGGCGGTGGATAAAAATATGCGGTTATAAGTTTGGTCTTATTGAAGAAGCTCACACATAAAAATAATTAAGAATATTAAGTTATTCGCAGAGTTTTCCCTTAGCCAAATGAAAGGAGCAATAACAAGGTGGTCGTATATTAACTGGATGGCCGCAATTAGGTAGGGTTCAGTTTATATAGATGTTGAATTCACGTGAAGTCCTTAGCGACTGGGGAAGTTAATTGAATTTTTTTATAAACTTGAAGACGAAGAACGCAATTATTTCCCCTATACAGACCGAACAAGAGCCCTTTAACAATAAAGCACTATAATTTTGGCCCTTCAAGAACTTTAAAGATCAAAGTTTAATGTATCCATCCTCGGTGAGTGGTCCCAGCAATGTCAAGCAGATAGTTCCGTTTTTCAGGTCGCTTCAAGACCTTTAAGACATCAAGTCTCACTTGTTTTTCCCTTTTTTTTTTTTTTTTTTTTTTTTTTCTTTTTTTTTTCCTTGAAGGCTCGGCAGACAACTGCAACATGGAGGATTGGAGTAGGTCATTTAGCCAGAAATGTTTCACAAGTTGTCCATCCCAGGGACGGCTATTACTACATCACAGGGTTTGAAAGGACCGATGATGACTCGCTTCTAGGACTCAAGAAAACAAAGTGCTGTAGACGCAGCCAAACCTTCTGGAACGTTCTAACGCAATGCCAAATGCCGAACTGGGTCAACACAATGGGGAAGTAAGAAAAACCGTTTCTCTTTTCCACATAGTTTCTTTTTCAAGGTATTTTGCTCCGCTGTGTAAATTAGGCACAATATAAATAAAGAAGTAAATATTGTCAATAGAACTGAAACTTTGTTTAAAAAAATCCAACTGACTGGAGGCTGACCAGTTTGCTATTAAGAAGGATAGGGGAGTTAAATTTGGGACACCGAATACGAGTCCATTTATAGTTCATCTTGTGTGATCGCCAGACTGAGAGTTAAGATATCAACAACAGTTCTTTTCAAAAGTACACTCATCCGGACGAGTGACACAAGACGAACTACTATACTCCTGGGGTCAAACCATTTTCTGTGTTACAAATCCATCTAGTCACAGGGAAAGGAATTTGAGCCAGGGATCTCCAGATCACAAATCCTGCGCCACGACCACCAGAGCTCATCCATTGCATTTTGTTATTGTTTTTCATGCCTAGTCAAGGAGCGAGTCTTTGCCCTACTGGTTTTTTTCCTTCGAGGACTGTATTGCGGTGCCAACCATAACATTGGCAACATTGAATGGAGCAAGTGTTGTAAGCCATCTCATCACCCGTATGAATATAACGGATGCTACTACGAGGATGTCAGTAACACTTTCAACAAGGCTGGCCTGAGCGAATGCAAGCAACCGGGCCACTTCATTGTTGGATTTAGGACAACGTCAGGAGACCACAAGCTCTCCAATATTGTACAATTCAAATGTTGCAAAATGGCTGATGGTAGGTTTTTTCTTTGTCTTGTGCTCGTCTTTGTTAAAATAGAATGCAACTATAGTAGAACCTCCCGTAAGCGACGGAACGTGAAAAAAATGCTTTCTCGAGAAAGATGTCTGCTTATGAGAGGTTAGAAATGTCGTTTCTGTAAGTGGCTAGGACCATTTCTAAGTGTCTTCTCGCGGGAGGTGTCCGCTAGCGAAGGTTTGGCTGTACTGCCATTGCCAGGAGTACGGCACGTCGTAAATAACGCCATAAAAGACACTGTTGGTTTTCTGGTTGGCTCTCTCCTGCTTTCAAGAGCAACCATCCTGATGATCAGGAAACATGTCACATTCCACTCGAAAAGTCAGTTCTACCCTAGCTTAATTTTGGCTTACAACGCTGAAATCTTTGCAAGGTTCCGCACAAAAAAAGGCAATCAAAGAAGCCTATCAAAGAGATTTCCAGTTGACCATGCGGTCACCCGGGGCACAGATGTAAGATATAATTAAGTAGGATATAAGTAATAAGAAAGTTCCAGTTTGAAAATCCTCTCATCACAATTAACATCTGTAGCAAAGCATGTTTGAGGGTTAAAATTCACGTATTTAAAATAGTTCATCGATATTTCGATCATGGCTTGACAATTAATAACCACTCAAGCGTTATACTGACATTGCCTAGAGGTTAAAAGGTTATTTGTACCGCGCCGCTGAAATAGAGAAATAAGTA
>CM042756.1:8619948-8627448 GCA_022496165.2 Catalaphyllia jardinei
TCCAAGCATCGAGGGTCAGGTGATCGTGTGGTCGTGAAGCACAACCTTGGCGATGCACAGAAGCCATTTGACGAAGCCTTGAAAGAACAAAGTGACGAAAACATGCATCCTTGGCAATGGCACGCAATGAGGCAGCGTTACCCCAAGGTTACGAAACTGATTGATATTCTAACAAATGACGATTTGTACACATTCACCATGACAGGCCAGTTTGAAGAAACCACGGAGTACGAAGTGAAGTCCACATGAAGTGCCTCTAAGCCCATTGAACAGCTTCAGGAAGATGTGGGGCTTAACGCGACGTTAGCATTAGTAGCAGACGAGAACAAGCCTCCAGAGTTTACACAGATCAAGCGTCCACCACCTAAAGTAGAGACTATCGACAACAGCAAAGAGATGAAACCTCCACCTCCTCAGCCAGTTGGATAAGGAGAAAAAGACCTCAGGTAGGACCACACAATGACAAAAATACACAACACAACGTTTCCAAAACCTATGATAGACTGGTCAGCATTCCTCATATCGCTCAACACTGCTGGATATGCAATAATCGACTTGTTAAGGGACTGAAATTCTTCTGTTTACTTACAAAGAGTGAAGGTTACAAATCCTGAATTGACATAGAGAATGTATCTATGCATGTTGCATTCAAGCTGTTGGTAGCGTTGGATGTTCATTCTTCAGTACGGACTTCTTAAAGCAGATGTTATGGAGTAGCAAGACCAGAAATAAAAACAAATTCTTGTTTTCTTTGATTATATATTATCGCTGCTAAACGAAGCTGAGAGCACTTTAAGCTACGATTTGTGAACTGTTCCAAGTGAAGAAACGTAGTCATTAAGATGACATTTTAGGACTTTCATTTACAGCAAAGAGTAATTGACCGTGTAAAGCATTCCTCAAACTAAGGAAAATAAAAGCAATTTTCATGATTAACGAAAGAAAGGTTACCATTGTTTTATTCGATTCACTTGGCAACAGCTTCTTGTGTCGTGAATTCGACGGTTATCATCAACATCAATGCCAGCATTGTTAAAATTGATCACCTGACAGGTAGGAAGGAAAAATAAAAAAGAATCTCAGACGGAGTTCACAAGCTAAGGCAACTTGCCAATAAACAGGAATCAAAAGATCACGAAGAAACTGAATAACACAACATTATTCATTTTGTGAGCAATACATTCGCTTTCGAAATGCTTGATTCGCAGACCACATAGTTTCTTTACATATGTAAGGTCCTTTCCACATTTTAAGATCTTCGAAAGAAATTAAGGCTTTTGTGCAGTCTCAACCACAAAACATAGTAAGCAGGCGCCTGCCTCCTGAATGAGTGAACTTCGAGTCGCGACTCAACCTTTTGTCGACCTCAGTTTTGTTGTTGTTATAAACTACGCCAAGCCTTGTCAAATAGTGACTATCGACCTAGCAGCCTGACAGATCTGATTAGTTCGATTGTTTTCAACGCTCATCCGGTTTTGTTTCCTCTTGTTTCCTCTTGTTTTCAAGTTGTCCTCCAAATGTGGTGGGAAGTTATTTCAAGCAGCGTGAAAGTCAGATATGACATCCACTTTATAATGATCATAAGATCAGTTTTCACTATTGTTGTAGGTTGTAAACAGCGGAATACAAATTCAGCCAAGCAGGCAAAATGCAATACGTCGGTATAAGCACTTTCGAGTCTTTTTATCCTTCCTGTTTCAGCTGACAATTAGTTGACAAAATTGTCACAAAGAGAAAACACAGGCTCTGCTTTATTAGAGTTCTAAAATTAATCTGTAAATTGACCTTGGGAATTTTTTATTTATTTTTATATTTTTGGCTTTTTAAGGCCAGAGATAAAACGGGAATTGGCGAACGGACGAAGAGCTGTGGGCGTGTTTTTGAATCAGTATTTCGCTTTTGCGATTAAAATAACCAGTTTTTCGGTTATGGCAATGACCTCAAATGAAAATACCTTTATTCCTCGAGAAAGGAAAGATGCAAGACTTTCCTTGCTGTATTTTTTTTGTGTGTGTGAACTTGCAGTTTTAATAATTATGCTCAGCGTTTTTTCGGTCATGAGAGACTTTTATGACGGTTTTAATGACGAGAAAAAACCCAAACATTGTGAACAAAAAAGCAAAAAAAAAAAGACCAACCGCCCGCCTTAAACTACTGCCCGACAGGAAGTTACATGTAAAAACTCGTGACTTTGTCGCGAGTTTGACACGTGCCACGATTACCCTCACGTATGATACGACATCGATATTGAAGAAGGCTTTAAAACAATTCATTTTCTTTTCTGAACACGCAAACTTCACTTGCCGAGTTGCTGTGGGACATGTGGACGTTTACGATAATTTCCATGTTCACCACATTGATGATCTTTACTATGAGTACAGGTATGAGCTTTATATAGTTAAAACGATGTCTTAAAAGCGTTGTTGGAGATAATGAATCTGATACAAGTATACTGCCAGAGAAATATTTGAGGCCGATTCATGCCGAGTCAAGAAAGAGCTGTTGAAGTATTTGTTACATATATTATGACTTCCAAATTTATCTCGTTATCTACAGAGATAAAATTTCCTCAGACATTGTTTCATACGAAAACTTCAAGGTTCCGTTCTGTACACCACTCTAAACTGACCTTGCTAATAATACTCTTTGTCAAGTTTTTGTGTCTTTATAGTGCGTTTTTTCGGGATTTAAAAAAATGAGCTGAGTTCGTGACTTTAAGAGCGGAATCGTTCTTTGGATTCCAATATCATATCATTCTTAAGTTGCGCATAGAAAATTAATTAAGAGCAAATTATTGCTATACCACTCTGTCAGAAGCGTTTTTAAGAGCTACGTTTTAAATATTACAAATTTCTACTCAATATAATTTTAAAAAAAGGTGGTTGATAAAAAGTTGCCTTTTAATGCAATTTTTTACAGCAATTTAACATTTATGCGAATTACTCCGCTATATATTCAAATTTTTACCGTTTCATTTTGTTTTTGCTTTTTTTAATCTGTCGAAGACAGTAGACCGGTTGTCGCCAGAAAGCTTATGTTTTTTGACAATTTTACTGAACGGTATATCATATATGATCAGTAGTAATCAATCCTGGTAACGGATCCGCCGGCGATCTTTTGTGCAACTTTTTTAATGATAAACGGACATTATTACTTGGGTGAAGAAATTAGACCAATATCAGTTCGTAACATCCCTGCAGGTAATTAAGTAATAGCGGGCGTATCTCACGCTAGAGACCGCAAAAGAACCAGTTTTTACGTAATAACAATATGCGTAGCCCCGGAAAAATATGCTTTGAAGAGAAAATGCACTGATGTCATAAGAGCCGAGCATAACTGAATTAACTTCACATCGATGAAATGAAAACTTCTATTCTTGCCCTGCTCTTTCAATTAAAGACATTAATAGTTTTATTTGAATTACAGACAACATAGCACTTCCACGCTTTTATGTATAAGCCCAAGATTATATCTTTTACTTCTTTTTGAATGACTGTGTTAAAAAATACCTCCACTCCAAGGAAAAAAGGCATTGAACAGTGTAAAGCTTAACATCATTCAAAAGTTAGCGCAAGGAAACGCCCAACACTTCGCAGAAAATTGATTTATTTGCGCGGGTGCCGAGTGTGAGGTTTGCGATGGACCTGAGTGCTAAAACGTTTCCATGCTTCTTCTAAGTTAATTCAAGAGAGGATGAAGGGTTAGAGAGATAATCCCCGATATAGGTATTATTTCCAATTAAGGTAAGCTCTCTCAAGATATTTTTATATCACTCCTAGGTTTGGCAATAATTGGCCGTGTTTTCACTTAGCTTGGTACCCTGTTAGTGACTTAGCACCGGCACGAAAGGGTATTGAACTCAGACACTAGGTACTCCAAAGGCCCGAGTATCGCTTAACCCCCGCCTACTCAACGCCGGAGGGATTTAAAGATCGAGGATTCATTTTGAAATTGCATCAAATGTTTTCTGTCCACGCTAAGCTGGAGGAATTTCAAACCGCAACAATTACCGGTCATCATAATCGTAAGATTATCGTGAAGCTATTGTTTTCAAAAAACCCCGTTTTAATCTTTTTTATTTCCGTTCTACACGAAGACGAAAGGCCGGCGTTTTTAATTTCCTCCGGTTTGAAGAGAGCGTGTATTCACATTAGCACACGCGTGGGCACTATACTCGGGCACTAAGTACGAAAATAGCCTAATTAGGACGGTCTAGTAATAGCCAATCCTGCGACAAGGATCTTGCTCACTTAGAATACCCCTTTCATGCTCCAGGAAAACATCTACTGGGCATGCGTGCAAATATTATCCGCGGGCGAAAAGGGTAACACCTTGAGGAGATTGTATAAATTCGAGGGCAATTACGGATTTACACTGCGAACGATATTAGAAAACTCTCTCAAAATTACAGGGGTTTTTAGGAGAGTACAATTTGAAAGAATTTTCAATTATCATAAGTATTGTTAATTGCCGCTCGAGCTTTCAAGCGGTTATTCATTTATTACATGACTGAGATAATTGCGAACTCGCGTGCCTTAATTTCCACTGCAGAATTTCACATGGGCTGCTCTAAGCTAATCCCAAAGAAGAAATTTCGTCACTCATGTAGAAACAAAGCTAATAACCTCAAATCTTTGTTTCAGCTCGTTCCTTACCACTGTTGCACAAGAATAGAGTTGCCCTGCAATGTCTTAACCACTTCATGCTGTTAAAGATTGACCTTCAAGAAATCCCCAAGATCAAACCATCTTCACTTCATCTACGACACCTCTCATGCAAGCCACAACGCGTGACTAACACAACTGCTCTCTTCAAAGTACCTTTTGAAGGATGCGGGACAATCCGAGGGACAAATGACAAATATATCAAGTTTTCAAACGAAGTAGAAAATTCGTTGTCGGCGCTAAATGAATCGCGCTGGGTGATGGTCAGACGTGTGCCCGCGTTCCACTTTCCATTTATGTGCTACTACCGGCCAAAATACGTCATAAGTATCCAGGAAGGAGAGAGACCTGGGAAGAGAAACGACAGTAAAGAGCAGCAAAAGCTGGAAGGTGACGAATATTCTACTCATAGTCTATTGCCCATATACAAAAGCGCGGGAATTTTAAGCAAAACAACGCCAATAAACTAGAAGTTTAACAAGCAAGCATGCGCGCTTATTTGCACTGCCAGCTCACAACTAAAACATTCATAATAACTCGACCTGCTCTCAGCCCGAACCACAGCGAAATAATACCACCCCACCTAATATGGATGATCCCAATAGAAGATGCCCTTAGTCTAGAGTAAATATATACTCTGAACGCATGCGTGCAAGTCCAGAAGAAAACTAATCTCATTCCCAGCATTCCCAGAGCCCACGTGTCTTTTGGTCAGTATCAAGACACAGCGCTGACCAAAAGACACGTGGGCTCTGAGATTGGACGAAAACTAACTCGCATTTTTCCACAGGTCATGCAAACCACTCAAGCTCAGCGCCAGAAGAGACCTCTTCTGCTTTACAACTGATGTTATGTTCTTATAGTACAATGCCAGTTGTACTCTTGTTATTGATTGCTGTATACAGCTGACGAGCTGAAAGAGTAGATCAGAGTCTTTTGAGAGATCTCCTTCATTGTCAAGGTTCCTGCTGATACCGTCTTGACTGAACAGTCTACACTGTATAAATGAATTAGCTGACTCATGTAAAAATCGCTAGAATTTTACCCGTGGACCCAGCATTTTACTAGCTTTCCAGATCTCTAAAACCTTTTTGGTATTTTTTTTTATGTAAGTGTTTATTACACCAGAAAATTCCCATCCAGCACCGCGCGCGTTTTTTGCTTTACAATTGGAACTAGCGGTCAGTTACAGAGCAGTTACTAACATTTCATTCTGCCTGAGTTCAGACGATAGACGAGCAACCACATGTCCTAAATTGAAGATTTATTGTTGTTCTCAGCGGTGGGTCGGGTGGGTGGGATTTATATAAAAGCTGACGGTTGGTTAAACGTTCAACTGAAAGCTGAGAAACGACTCAATCAGATCCTCTTAAGTTACCGTATGTTCTGAGTTTTCTTGCGCAGGAACAAAATTAGCTTTAAATCGAAAGAAACATGAAAAGAGTAGTTAACTAAGAATGTAAAATACCAAAGAGGTGATGACAAACAATAGACCAACAAGGATGTTTAAGGACGGAGAAGATTAACACTGATTGCAAACAAAGAACTTGCAAAATCATTTTCTGCCGAACGTTTCAAAATGCGCAAAGCGAGAAGTAATTCCTATATAAGAGTAGATATCATTATTCACAAGATAATTTACTAGCTAAATGCTAGATAAGAAAACAAAGCAAATCAAAACAGACGAAAACCCGCACGCGAAGTTAAAGGTAAAAATGAAAGGATAAATTTTTTACTATCGCACCAAGAAACAAAGCCTTTTCTCAGTTAAACAAAATCTGTATATTTGCCATAACTTTTTTTCGCTAAAGAAAGTAAAGTAATTTCCTTTGTATATATTATATTTATTAACCAAATGGCAGGTTCTCCTTATTTATTGCGTAATTCTTAATTGTTGAAGTTTGTATTTGTACCTGATGATAACTCTTGTAGATACGAGGGAATAACATGACTTTTTGAAGGAAAATTGTTTGTTCACTCTCGTGTCGAGCGTCATCATTTACGTTCCGAGCGCGAAGCGAAAGGGTGGCAAATGCCACTACAAGGGCGCAAATAAACAACATTCCCGAAGGAAGTCTCGTCACTATCATTAGTTTCGACTTTGAAACTTGTGCTGGGGCCTGTTTTGCGAAAGCTCCGGAAACTTTTCGGGCCCGTAAAGCTATTTTTAGTTCATCTGTATCTAAAAACGGAGAAGTGTATACGCCTGCAACTTCTTTTATGAAGAGCTCGAGAACCTCTGCTCATATTAACAATACGTGATTAAAACAGTTCTGTAATCACAAAGTTCGAGATTTTGCTTTTGCTGTCCGGGTGCGAAAGCTTTTCGGGAACTTCGAGGAACGGGCTCCAGGTCGCGTATGGACACAGTGGAGGTCCGACGCAGTCCTTTTTGCGGATATTCCGTGGTGTCCTGAAATACCATTCATCTCCCGGCCTATGGCCGGCGTCTACTGGTCGGGAGTTAAATTGATGGCAGAACACGACCCATGTTTCAAGTTGCTTCGAAAGTGCCACTTTCAACCTTGGGAAACCTGCCAAGCTTATAGCAGCTATGTTACTAGGGAAAAAGTTCACGCAGCACGGATGCGCCAACTCCATTCCTCTGATAGCGAATTGACTGAATTTCACAATGTCTTGTTTTCCGGGCTTCTAAAGGTGTGTGGAGATTTGCAGAAAAAATAAAACTTAAGGCAGTCTGGCCTAGATATTTATATTATCTCCAGATAGGTTAGTCTCAATTCTCCGATATTCTACCATTTTTAACGTTAATATGAGTTCACATTGACTTTGTCACTATGATGTTATGGCATGGCTTCTTGTTTCTCGACCGCTG
>CM042756.1:8632448-8639988 GCA_022496165.2 Catalaphyllia jardinei
CAGCGAGCCTGAGTCAGCGAGCGCAGCGAAGTCCTGCGTCCTGCCCAAGAGCCAAATATTTTCCCATCCGGCACGACCTCACTCCGTCAATAAGCATTTTATCATATCACCACTCTTTTTGTTCATTTTTTTGGTGGCACGAGGCCGCGCCGGGCCGTACGCATTTCTAGTAGGGCCAGACCCGATTTTCCGGCTCTATCACTTTGACGCGTATGACCCTCATATGGGACCTTTTTTCTTATGGTTTTCCAAAGAAATTGCTCGCAGGGCTGTACGGGTCATATGACAACATACGGTATCAGCTGATCTTATAAAAAAAAATTTAGAAAGTGAAGTACTGTATGTATATGAAAAGCATTTTAATTTATACACAGGAGCATTTTATACTGCAAATAACCTAATAATTATTAAACTTTTGAATTAAAGAACTTCAGGCAAGTTCACCCATAAAGTTCTAAGAAAGTGGGTTAGTGGCCCCTGAAAGACCAGCATTACAAATGGAGGAGAACCTGCAATACTTGAGTCAATTTCTTGCTATCACACTGGAGGAATTCTCCTGCAATGTCAGCTACTAGAGTTCATGAACACTCTTTTACTGTTGTAGTATCAAACACAAGTATCAATGACTCTTGTTACAAAATGTACATTAAAGTATATATATGTATGCATGACCTATTGAATGGCTTTTATGGAATGTATAGCCGATTACTATAGAGCTTAAAAAAAATTCTAAAACCTTTGTAACGTCTTCTCAGTAAATCGTGTACACATTTGATGGTGTCTCTAAACTTATCTGAAAACATATTACCACACGAATCACTGCCAGGTTCGGTTAACAAACGGTATAACCTCTTCACTCGAGAGATGGATACATAAGACAAATAAAACTTAAAACCGCCACACCTTAAAACTAGCCAAAATTAACATAATGTTACGCAACCGGACGGAAAAAACGCACCTGGGAACGAAAAAATGTACAGACAAAAAAACCGCTAATTTAAATATTCGCTACAGAATGTATTCAGAATATTATCCTATGTCTGCCGACTCTCATGCATTATCCGTGAGTCTCACGCCTGCGGATCTAAAATCGTGCTCTCACGCATTCAGACCAATTTCTCACGCCTAACTGACAATAGCAGAGTGTAATTTGCTTAAAAACGTTCTAGAAATTGTCAGAACATCTTTGGAACTCTTTAATAACGCTCAAGATTGGTTTGAAATCCTTTGGAAATCATTGTCGCGCCCTGTTTTGAAGTCTTCGAAAATCTTTCTACACTTTCAGTTATCTTCGAAAGTCGTCGGGAAATCTACGGCAATCTTCGGAAGTCGTCGGAAATATTTGGCAATCTTAGGAAGTCTTTCGAAAAATGTTTGGTAAATTTCGGAAATTCCGGTTCTGTGGAGAAGAAAAATCTCACGCATTTTACTGAAAAAAAGTTGGCAGGTATATGATCGTTAATGTTATACCAAATTACTCAGCAGAATACTGTTGTATATCTTTTCCTCTACATTCATTATCCTTGGAACACTTGGTCCGCCAACTTAGAAGACAAAGATAACAGAACGATTAGCCAGGATGAAATTCTTTGTTGTGTCAAGATTATCACATAGCAGAACAGATTGTTTGAGATCTAGTCTAGTGGTCATTGCAAATGAAAGAAAATTCTCATTGATGTGACCTGTTTAATTTGACATTGAAATCAGTCTGTTTCCAAAGAGGAGATTCTTGCTTTCAGATCTTGAAAGAATAGATTTTTTTTCTTCTTTGTAGGTTCTATCCCACTGGAACCCAGTGGAATAATCCTTAGAAGTTAACCAAGCTTCCGTTGACTTGTTTCCTAGACTCCCCAGCACCAAATACTGTAATTGAAACTCTGTCACTTAAAAACTATTACAAAGGGATTTTAGCAATGGACATCAGTGGTTGAAGGAGCAAGCAGCTTTTTTCAAAAAAAGATGTTGAGTATGCAGCATTTGCCAAGTGATCAACTACTGGTTTCTTATTGCAGTGCTGGTGTTTTATCAGTCAAACCAGTGATGAGAATTACAGCAATCATCAACTGGAAGATATTGTGGCCAACAATTTTAATTCTGACTGATGTCAAGAGAAATGAAGGACACAGTTTGAGCCTGGTACTGAAACTGGCGAAGGATAGAAAGTCTTTAAGCTTGAAGACAATCAGCTCTCATATTTTGCTTGCCCTCAGGGCAAATCTTGGTTTATTTTCTTTTTTAGTTGGAGGACGGCTTGCCCATTGCGCAAACTTGTGAGAATGAAAAGAAACTTCTCTTAGACAACTGGACAGCACTTTTAACAAGAGCCCTGCTACAGTGTATATTCATAAAGGAAGAAAACATTAAAATATGGCTATGCTCGTCTATGAACGGTTTTGCCACTCACTTAAACCAGCATGTAAACCGCATAGTTTATTGCCAACGAGCCAGCTGAGCGAAGACGCGAGGCTGGCGAGGGGGCCGCATTATGAAGCCGTGTGCATGAGTTGAACTTGATTTTGGTACAGGGAGATGAAATCTCGAATAAAAAAAGTCAGCATAAGGTGACCGCTTAAAAGCTGATGAGAAAAAACAGTAAAGACAAAATGACATTCAATGATTATACATGACATTATGTACTAGCTTTTAATTAGTGATTTTGACAAGCAGACTGTACTCTTGCAGAAGTGAATCATAATCAGAAATATACCCGAGATTCTTTGTTTAGAAACTCAAATGTTGCAGCTGAAAGGTCAGTAAATTATGGAAATAAATACAAGTGGTACTGCCTCAGGTATCTGCATGGTATTTTGTGATTGTTAGAATTGTATCAACCAGTCGTTTGTGCAAATACATCCTAGAAAGGTGGAGTGGAAGGAAGGGCTGACAAGACGGTGACAAAGAGGGTGTGTGTGTTTGTAGGGAGGGGGGGGTATCAATTGTATCACGCTAAATCATGCATCACTGAGTATTATTTTCACCAATCGCGTGTTACTTGAAAAGAAGTAAGTACAAAGACAATAGACCACAGTTGTCTGCTCAGTGACCATGCCTTTGAATGGCAGCGAGACTGTAGGTGACCTTGTTCTTAAACAGAGCTCACCGTTTTTGCTGTGTAAATCAAGTTATTGTATGAAAGCAAGGTCAACTCCAGTCTTGCTTGCATTCAAAGGCCAGGTAACTAAGAAAACAACTGTAAAATGACCTATTTTACTTTCTCGACCCCAAACGCGTCGTTGGAAAGAGAACTCGGCTGATTTAACCACAGAAATGCATTGGCAAATATTCCAAACATTTTTCCTCTGACAATGACCATGTTTGGCTGCAATAATGGTTACCCTGTAGGAAACCAAGAAAGCCCCCTTAATCACTGAGGGTGTGGGCAGTCCCTGAAGGCTTGATTTCGATGTATTAAAGAGTCTATTCAGCCCTGGGCTGCTGCTAACTGAGAGGTTCGGTCTGTATCCACAAGGCTCCTTGGTAATCTGGGAGACCCCCATTTACCACCCTCTGAAACTGATTCTTGCTTTTCATGTGACGTCATCAATATTCTAAAATGTAAAATCGCAGAGCCCCTGAGTTTTCAGCTTTCTTCGGTTTTTGAACATCCTAAAGACATTTCCTTTTAAAGGTTTTCAGTTCGATAGCAACCTTCTTTTTTATACTAGGGCATTTTGAAATTCGGTGTTTTCATACCACAGGACATCAAGATGGCCGACAGAATACGTCACGTATGTTTGAAAAAAAAAACTCATTCAGTGATTTTTAGCAATCTAAACAGTTAAGGTATTGTGAAAACTGTTATGTGAATATCTGCTAGTTCAAGGGGGCGAACGGATCGATTCATCCAAGTACAATCACCCGCGAACAGGACTTGACTTTGTGGAGCAGACGAGTTGCTAGCCTTGTGGTGTGGTGACTCCACGGTGAACGGGTTTTTTGAAATTTCTAAGATGAGAAAAGGTATCAAAGAGAAAAAATATATCTGATACTGCATGGCTGGGAAAGTAGAGAACAAAAAATAGAGGAATATAAAAATAAATACTAATACTTGCTTTGGTGATCAGACAAGCGGCACTTTCGAAATAATTGCCTCGGTCTCTCGGACGAAGATAACTGGGTTTCACGGACCGATAACTTTGTGAATGTAAATGTTTTCAACAGTGTCACATCTCCTCGTGTACTCTCTTAAGGGAAATCGAAACTTTGCAAGAAAAGAAGAATTGATATATGAAACTATCGCAGCCCTTACCTCCAATGCCGGCCATCTTGGGTGACAGCACACGCGCACTTTCCGATCACCAAAGCAAGTAATAATTCTCATTTTCATATTCCTCTAAATTTTTGCTCTCTACTTTCCCAGCCTAGCAGTATCAGATATATTTTTGTCTTTTTGATACCTTTTCTCATTTTAGAAATTTAAAAAAATGCGTTCACCGTGGCGTTCACCGTGGAGTCACTGTACCACAAGGACAGCAACATGTTTCGTCTGCTCTACAAAGTTAAGCCCTGTTCGCTGGGGATAGTACTTGGATGGGTTGCCAAGTACGAATACCCCGTGTTGTGACAACTTTTTTTTTTTCATTTTTCTCCCTTCCTTTTCCAAGGCGATATTAAGGAGTGCAGAACTGCCATCCTTATGTAATGGCGTTTTTTCTATTTATCATCTTTTTGTTCCTCATTTTTTATGTGTATTATCGCATAAATATACAGCGGGACACTGGGTTGGGACACGTCGTTCGAATTCTCCACAATGCTCTCGACTGCTGATCTTTCAAAACATTTAATCGTGGCTTATATGAAACTGAACTGAAAACTTTATTTATACTCGAGGGCCTGGAGCGTCCTAGGCTCCTAGCTTAAGTAGCTAATCATTCGAAAATTCGTACAGCTCGTCAATTTTGTGACTCTCAGTGTCTTGTATTTCTTGTTCGGCAATCGAGTATGGTTAACCTGTATGAGCGGGCATTTTCGGGAAATGAGACTTCTATAATTACGGGTAGCTTCTATTTTTATTATGAAGACGTTCGTGCGAGAATTTATTCATCGTAGAACGTTTCTTCGTGTTTTATACCGAGTTCGTAATGCTCAGTCCGCGTTTTATACCCGAGTCCGTATTTTATACCCAGTCCGTAATGTTTAGTCCTCGTTTTATACCTGAGTCCATGTTTTATACCCAGTCCGTAGTCCGTAGTCCGTAGTCCGCAGTCCATGTTTTATATTGATGTAACAGGGTTAATTCTCTGTTACATCATTTGTGTTCATAGTGCTACGCGGCACAACATTCATGTTTTATATTGACCGATTTCAAGGCCGGTAACCATGGAGAATTGCTGAAGACCGTGGATGACGTCAGTTTGCTCTTTCTTGTCGGGGGAGGAGTGAAGTGTTTTGTGGAATCATGGATCTAAAGCTTGCGTGCGAAACCTTTTGCATCTGTGGTTTTTTGAATAGGTTCTATCGATATAGGGACGTTATGTGATAGAAAAAGTAAACAAACGAAAGGAAAAACAAACGCGAAAAGAAACATGGAAGTGTTTGATTCATCCACCTACCCCTCCCCCTCTTCAAGCCTACGCCTACAAGGACAAAATATTGGTCGAGGAGTGTCGAAGTTTAAGCTAGATGGATGTAGCTTGTTGAAGATATTTGGAGTGTCTTTAGTTGCGTACACAGAAGAGAAAACATGAAGGTCGTTTTGTTTGTGGCATTTTCTTTGTTCTGTTTACTTCTTACGAGCGGTGAGTAAAGATTTGATACTACTACAATAATATCTGCTTCAATGTAGCGGCCAGCTGCTTACTAAATTATTGAAGTCTTCAGCTGCTTTTTCCTCGTTGCTCTCGCCGTGGCGTCTACAACTTTGTAACAGGCTAAAAGAGGGATCTTTTTTCCTCGTAAATGTGTTGCGTTAAGGGAATTATTCAATACGTTAGATCAATCTGCAATGTTCCCTCAACTGCCTTACAATAGGCCTTATTACGGTTTTCGACGCCATCTTTACCAGCTTGGCAGGTAGGCAAAGCGGTCAGAAATTAGAGTGTTTGTATGGGAATCCGATGGCAAATAACTCTCTTCAAAACTGAACTTCACACAATTTGTGAAACGCAACGTTAAAATGGTAGGAAACGATTATGTTCGCCAAGTTTGGAGGATGTAGCTTGGCTAGAATACGCTCAGTTGATTTTTCTAATTCCCCACGCCCACGGTACACATATTTGTCTGTGAAATTTGGCTTGCTTGACGGACGTGTAGACGTGGTTCTACTGACAAATGTATGAAAAGTTAGAAAAATTAGCTTCCTCTAGTCAAGCTACAGCCTTCAAACTTGGTGAATGAGATCTTCTACCTACATGTAATTCAGTACATAATATTGTAACGTTTTGATTCACAAATTGTATAAAATTTAATTTTGGAAAAAGTTATTTGCTGTTGGATTCCCATACAAACACTAATTCTGACTGCGTTGCCTACCCATCAAGATGGCGTTGAAAACCATAACCAGACCTATTCATATTGGAAGCAAATGTTTAGAGTGAAGCAAGTACTGCTGTCATAGATGTTGAAAATGTCTACTCAAATTGTGGTTCAGTCCCAATCTGTATTCTACAAGGTCCAAAATATTTGTGTGTAGAAAGCTTAAGGGCTTACCATTATGCCAAACCGACCGGTCCCTGACACAACATTTTCCAATTAAACCGAGCCAACCAATAGGAATGGCTCTTGCCATTTTCTAGTCCTCTTCGGAATTCCCTAATTAGGACCAAAAGCTAGTTTGTCAGAAATGGAATGGTGAATTTCAGTTGGAATATTCAAACCGAAATAAGTGGTCCACCTCCAGAGGTGATCCTGAATATTCCAGTCAGAAGAAGCTGAGACCGACCTTTCCATTAGAATTTTGACTGAACTTTTCAGAATCTTTAGTGCATAATGGAAAGCACCCTTTGATTTCAGTTCTTTAATACCCTTCAACAAGGAAAATACAAGTTTGATTTACATTATATTATTAGTTACATTATTATATACATACCATTGAATAAACTAGCAAATGATTCATTGTTTACCAATTTCACATACTACATAAACAATAGCCTCCATTTGGCATGAAAATATGCTAGGATATTTGTCTGCAGACATTATCTGTTCCAAGAAGAGAACAGTTTTCCAAGAGTGTAGCTTGATGAAAACTGTAAGCTTTGAGGAACAGATAATGTCCAAGGACAAATATCCAAGCATATTTTCGCCCCAAATGGAGGCTATTGTATTAATTATCCTTCAAATATTTTTCGCCGCCTGTGCAGTTTTGAAAATTGGGGTATATTCTCGGATATTACCCAGTTTTAGCTAGGGAATATTCAGTCATGTGACGTCTTTAACCAGTCGCGTACGAGCAAAAATATTTGATGGATTATAATTAGTGTTATAATTGAGGGCTTTTGTTTCTATCATGAATTCAAATACAAAATCATGGACAAAGTCTTGGGACAAATTTGCACATGCATGCGTATACAACTTCACCTGCCTAACCTTCCCCCTCCTGCAC
>CM042756.1:8645090-8647590 GCA_022496165.2 Catalaphyllia jardinei
ACCGAGGCCAGGTGCCGTAATCAGCCGCCAGCTAAACCGTGCGGATCCTGTAAGCGGCTGTTTTATGGTAATAATTGTTTTCAAAATCATCTGACGAAAGTCTACAAAGGAAAAACCGCTGACTCCACAAACATCAGTGTTTGCAGTAAAAGCCGGAAATGTCGTAACTGTAAAAAATTGCTAGTGGGTCTAAAGAAGCAACAAGAACATGAATGCGGTTACTTAGAATGTCCGGCTCCTGCCATGAATACATAGAAATTGCAAACCACCAATGCTTTATCCAGATACCTAAAACACCGGAAGAGCTAGCAGACGAAAGAAAAGAGCAAAAGAAAAAGAGAAAACGCAAGCGACGAACCGAGAGAAAGAGAAAACGCAAGCGACGAGCCGAAGCCGAGGCAGAGGATAACGTTGATGATGATCATGATGATGATGATGATGATGAGAAGCCTCCCATTCTGGTTTTCTTCGATATCGAGGCCATGCAAGACACCGTCAAACACATCCCTAATCTTCTAATAGCGGAAACTGAGGAAGATAATTGTCCGCTCCACTTTAAAGGCGAAAACTGCATCCGTGATTTCCTGGAATGGCTGGATTCATTAACTGAAGAGGACACACGAAATGTAACCGTTCTGGCCCATAACTTTTCTGGCTACGACTCCTATTTCGTGGTAGAGGAATATCACCGCCAACACAGAGTCCTCAATCAAATCAGAAATGGAGCTAAACTTCTCCAATTAACCTTTGACAATATCAATCAATCTCTATCATTTTTCCAAATGCCACTTTCTGCTTTTCCAAAGACATTTGGATTGACAGAGTTAAAGAAGGGCTATTTTCCTCACCTGTTTAACACGCCTGAAAATCAAACCTACGTAGGACCAATTCCCGACAAAGAATTTCACATGCCTCAATCAATGTCTGTTAGCAGTCGTAAAGACGTCGAGAAATGGCACGATAAAGAAAGAGCTGACAATGCAGTGTTCGATTTCCAGAAAGAATTGGTGGAATATTGCGAGTCTGACGTGAAATTACTGAAGCAAGGATGTCTTACTTTCAAACGAATTTTTGAAAAGGAGACAACGTTTGACCCCTTCAGTCATATTACTATAGCTTCGGCCTGCAATCGTGACCTGCGGCAAAACCGAATGGAAGCAAACACAATTGCTTCCGAGCCTCTCTACGGTTGGCGACTTAAAACAAATCAGTCGAAAGTTGCCATGGAGTATCTACTGTGGCAACAAAGTCAGATCAGTGGGAGAATTCAGCATGTTGGAAATGATGGGGAATATCGCATTCCCCACAGTCGTTACACTGTGGACGGCTTCGACGCAACTTCAAACACGGTCTATGAATTTCAAGGTTGCTTTTGGCATGGCTGTCGCAAATGCTATCCTAACAGATCCGAAACACATCTTAGATTGGAGCACCGCTGCACTGCCGACGTCTATCTCTGCACACAGGAAAAACTTCAATTCTTGCGTGACAAAGGCTACAACGTCATAGAAATGTGGGAATGTGATTGGCGGAAAATGAAAGAACAACGGGAAGACGTCAGGAACTTTGTAGCCAGCCTCAATTTAGTGGAGCCGCTAAATCCCCGTGATGCTTTCTGCGGTGGACGAACAAATGCTGTCAAACTTTATCATCTGGCTAACGTCGCCTCAGGAGAGAAGATTAATTATTATGATTTTACTTCCCTCTACCCCTTCATCAATAAGAATGCTGAGTATCATGTCGGCCACCCTGAAATTATATTTCAGCCGGAAGATACAAACATTCAAAATTACTTCGGAATCGCCAAAGTCACAATATTGCCTCCGGAAAAACTGTTTCATCCAGTACTTCCGCTGCGTGAAAATGGAAAACTGACATTCCCGTTATGTAGAGCCTGTGTACAGGAAGAGATGGAAAAACCAATGCTACAACGCTCCTGGGTTTGCAGTCACAGCGACAGTGAAAGACAAATTACAGGTACATGGTGTACTCCTGAACTGAACAAAGCCGTTGAAAAGGGCTATAAAATAACTTATATTCACGAGGTTTGGCATTTTTCTGAAACGAGGAAAGGTCTCTTTAAAGACTATGTGAACACGTGGTTAAAGATTAAAGAGGAGGCAAGCGGCTGGCCAGCTCATGTGGGCAATGACCCTGTGAAACAGCAAGAACATCTGAGATCCTACAAAGCGAGAGAGGGCATCGAACTGAGCCGCTACAAAATTGAAAAGAATCCAGGCAAACGCAGCCTTGCAAAAATGATGTTAAACTCTATGTGGGGGAAGTTTGGCCAGCGCACTAACAAAACTCAAATCAAAGAGTTCGGGGACCCCCTCAAGTTCAGTGCTTTCCATGAGAGTGATGCAAATGCCGTTTGCTACGTGAGTGTATTGTCTGAAGACATCGTTGAAATTCACTATAAACTGAAATCGAATGACGAACCTGTCTCACCAAACCTCAACATTTTCATCGCCTGTTTCACGACATGTTGGGCTCGACT
>CM042756.1:8650090-8669887 GCA_022496165.2 Catalaphyllia jardinei
TTATAAGTCTGGTCCGTTGATAGTTATTGGTCAGTTAAGCCATGATGGTATTGGCTGGAAGACTCATGTAAAGTTAGTCATCAGTCATTGGTCGGTTTCGATCCGTCTTTTGTTAGTCAAATTAGTCTGTTTGAGTCCATCTATTGTAAGTAAAAATTATTAAGTCGGTCTTTTAGAAGTCCGTTTGTCGGTTTCGTTTTCGTCGCGGATAAGTCGTTTGTAAGGTGCCGGTAGTTGTTGACATCTGTTAAGAGGCGTTTGTTCTAAGTTAGTGTACCAGCTTTCCAGAGTCAGTCGTTGAAAATAGTTTGTACTGTAGGTTAAGCATTGAGCAGAGTCCCAGTCAATGTTGTGGTTTGTCAGTTGATGATGCACAGCAATGTGATTGTTGACATCACCATTTCTCGTGGCTCGTTTGTGTTCAGTCATTCTCGTGTTTAGGTTTCTGCCAGTCTCACCAATGTAGGAGGCCTGGCAGTCTGAGCATTTGATCTTGTAAACAGCTCACTGTCTGTTATTGGGTTCGTCTCGGTCTTTAACGTTGGTCAGTAAGTGCCGTAACGTAGTTGTAGGTTTGTGGGCGACGCGGATGTTGTAGGGCTGTAAGATCCGTGAGATGGTCTCAGAAGTTCCCTTAATGTAAGGTATAGTCACTGTAGTAACAGCTGTCGGGTTCTTGTTCGTTATGTCAGTTTCAGTAGGTCGGAAAATGTTTCGTCTAATAAAATCAGCGTTGTAGTTGTTTTTGATAAAAACACGTTCAAGGTATTTGTTTTCGTCACGTAAGCTGTCCGGTGTATCGCAAACTAATTGCGCTCGTCTCGTCAAAGTCTTTATAGTCGTGACTTTGTGTGAAGTCGGGTTGTAACATGATTCGTCAAGTAATCTGTCGGTATGCGTCGGTTTTCTGTAGACTGTTCGCAGTTCGTTGTTGTCACGGCTTACCAAACAGTCTAGAAAAGGAAGTTTTCCATTTTCTTCCATTTCTTTGGTAAACTGGATGTCGGCGTTCTGTTCGTTAAGGTGGTCGTGGAAAGCGTTGATTTCGTCTTTGTGAACGGCGGTAAAGGTGTCGTCAACGTAGCGTAACCAGAGCGGTATTGTTTGTCGGCAAGTTGCAAGGGCGCGTTCCTCTACTGTTGCATCACAGCTATACCCCCTTATCCCTGCATATCCCCTATCACTGCCCAGTCAATGGATGTTAACCACGTGCTGCGTGGGATACCCCCTTACCCCCCGTCTTCACAATGGCTCTTAATTACCGACCATCGTCTATCCTTTTGTGAATACCATTTTATTAATCAAACGTTGTAAGCGAAATCATATTCCTTGCGAGTACGTTCAGCACGCGTCGGTCTTGATAAACATAGTTCTCCTTCCTGTCCTTCCTGTCTTGGCGATTATGGATCTCAGTGATCAATAAGAGCTGTGCATCGCTTTGGAGGAAAGAACCACGTTTGCCGATGTAAGTGACTTATTCTTATCGCTATTGGAAACCGCTTGGACCGGACTATAAGTTATGTGGCTGTTTCATTTCAAGTGATTAGTTTATAGCCGGATCAAGCGCGAAAAGCACTTTGGTTGCCTTCGATGCTTTTCCTAAAGGATACAATCAAAACAACATTTCAGCTTCTAAACATGTGTTCTTTTTCAAGCGATGCTTTGAACAAAAGGTTTGTTATTGATGGAAATGATTTTGTTGTCGTCAGAAACTGCTTATAATTCGCACGGATGTTTTATGTGAAGCGATTAACCCTCGGACGTACAAGCGGAGGGGGGTGGATGCAACCCCCCCGTAAGGTTTTTTTAAGATTTTGTCGTGGGGATTTTCTCTGCACATCTCTCCCTTTCAGTAGCTGTCTGTTTATCTTTAAGACACCTTTTCTGAAAGTATGGTGAAAATCGACCGGTAGATGCATGAGATATTAAATGGAAAGTGGCATTAATTTTTGTGAAAAGAGTAATATTGAATTCTATTCTTTGAGATGTTTTAGCTTTAAGGCTCTGTTCCTGGGCCTAAAACAGTTATAACGCAACACTAAGTTACATTAAGTCATATTTTACATGTTCAGCTGTTTAAAACTGTAATTGTGAGTGAAACTTTTTATTTTGTCAAGGAAAACCAAGTTTAGACTGAAAATAGTGAAAAATAACAAAAAGGCCGCCATATTGGATGACATCATAGTCCCCCAGCGGTGCAATTTGCATATGTAACCCATAATATTAACCTACTAGTGTAGACAACAGAACAGGCTATCTACTGCTGGTATTACCTGTTCAAAGCATCTTAACCCAACGAAAACCCAGAGGAGGGGTTCCTACAATCCCCCCCCCCTCCCACCTTGCACCACGGTGGGGGTATGAGTTTGCTTGTACGTCAGAGGGTTAATTTATAAGTTAGATCAAGAGCGAAAAGCTCTTTGGTTAAAATATACAGTGCAAACATTATTTTAAACATGTCATCACTGACTAATGATGTTAATTCTTCCACGGTGGCTTAAAATGTCCTTTGTTTGCTTAAGATTCTCTTGAATGATGCTTTTTCAAGGGTACAATCGAGATCAACGGGTTTAAATTTTATTGCATACTTCCAGTAGGAATTCATTTTGTGGGTTCACGCAACTAAAGATATGGATTCGTGCTTAACAAACGTGTGATCGATCCGGACACCTTCAAGTCCTATCCTTATGGATACACACCATCTGGGTTCAATGATGTGGACATGGAAAATGCTGAAACCTTGTTGGGAATTGTAAATAGTTTTCCCCAGCCTTTCACGTCAGCGCACACACCACACTGGACATTGCTCTCTTTTTTTCTCCCTTAACGCACTCACTAATGATTCACGTTTATTGGGAAAAATGTTTATGGGCGTCCTCCCACTAAGGGAGTGGACACAGGTCCCTCTTGTAAAGAATTAGGAATTTTTGAAAATACAGTTGTTTCTCATTTGATTTACACGTGTATAGATTGATTCTCAATTGACATATCGGGGGAAAAATATGATAAGACCGATCCCGGGCCTTCGAGTCCAGTGTTCATTTTTCTCGCCCAAAACAACCTCCTATGAAAACCTGGGACCTGGTTTTCAGGTTTCAGTGCTGCTCAGGGTGACCGGGGCGCTACCGCCATCTTGAATTCTTAATTCACCTCCTGATTGGCTGAAATTAAATAGCGCTATCTTGGATATGTTACTGAACCAATTCTGCTCTCTGATTGGTCCGATTTTTTAAGACGCCATCTTGGATTTGGAAAACAATAGAGTCTATTGTTCTCGAAACAATAGCCTATTGTCTAGCCTATTGTCTTGCGCTAACAGTGCTACTGACACTAAACATCAAAGTATGGACGAAGCCAACGGACGCCTGACATTTAGAGCAGCTGTGAATTTTTACGATATAAACAAAGCGTGTGCGCATGATATATATAGCAACAACAGCATCCAGCTGACCACTTGTTCGAGGTCTCCAGCGTTACACATTTCGTCTTCACAGCACTGGACAAAACAATCAACTGAGAAACCCCTGGTTCTGTTTATCCTTGCACGTGGGGACCTGGGTTCCATCTTTCTCGTAGGTAGTACATTCGTTTTCATTCGCACAGGTTTTGAAGAAGATGTGATCTGTTTTGGAATTGTTTGTGAATGAAATCTGTCCTTTTATGCACATATCGTCTCCAAATTCACAATCTTTCTCTATTGTCTTGCTGAAACAGTCCTCCCATGAGGCGGGAGAAACGCATTCGTAACACTGCTTTGGAGTGAAACCTGAAGATCAAATAAACAAATCAGGAACTCGAAACTAACAAAAAAGTATTAATTCGCAGGCGGACAGCAATTGTGTCGCTACACAGACCTTGAAAACGGGGAAACCAGTCGCCCAATTTATTTACCCGTACCACATCAACCCTGGGACCACAAGAACTGAAGAAAAATTTCCAGTCGAAAGAGTTCAGGGGCAGCAGCAAACACTAATTAACACTTAATGACTGGTCCCGAGGGAAACAGTGAATTTTGTTTCCCAAGAATCTCAATGTTTCCCGAGACGAAGTCGAGGGAAACATTGAGATTCAAGGGAAACAAAATTCACTGTTCCCCAAGGGACCAGTCATTAAGTGATTTGTTATATAGCAAAACAAAACAAAGGCAAATTATGAAAAACTCGCCGAGATTCCAGCAACAACATCAGGCCACCTCTGATCACGTGCAACAGCAGTCAACATTTCGCGGGTAACAGTGAACTGTTTCCCGTTTCCCATTTTCGCAATGTTGCCCGCTCATGGCATTTGGCGGGAAACAGTTTTATTGTTAGATGTCATGTGACCATGAACTAGCCAATGAATGGGCGCGCTGTAGAGGGAAAAATGCCAGCTATATAACAATATAAGTTATTACAAGCAAAATGGATTTTTATATGCTGATTTTTTTAGACCCACCTTAAAATGGGATGTAGTTTGTTTGAAACATCTTCTAAATATTTACGACTGGCACGAACATGATAAATTTTATGAAGATTACAAATATGGAAAGAATTACGCGTCAATATCCCCCCCCCCTTACCCAACCCCCTCTCCTTCTTGACAACGTTCAAACTGTCGAGCACGGCTAATACCTCCTCACCCAGCTGCAGGTAAATCCACAACTAATACTAGACAATTATCGGATGAGGTTTTTGTGATTAACAGATTCAGCCGAAGCCGAAGGCAGAGATTATTCTGGATATCACAAAGGCCGATTCCAATAACCGTTTTATTATACATTGAACGAAAAAAAAGGAAGTCATGTGTTGGCTTCTGCACTGAGGACAAGCAACACAAAGTGCGCAAACTTGAAATGACTACCTTAGAAATCATGCACCGCGTTCATACATGACATCATTACCTGTGGCCTTGAGGACGTCACAGGTAGTGAGTAGTGTAGCCAATCAGGGAACGGCATTCGTGATAGAACGCTATTAGTTTATACTAATATGTGATGGATAGTGAGTAGCGTAGCATTGTATTCTTGTCTGCAAAATGAAGGCCGTTTTTTGGCGTTTACGAAGTGCCTGTGAAGAGGATTTAGATAAAGTTTTGAACGACTAGTAGATTTATACCAAAACAATTAGATTATTCGCTCTCGATTTCTTTCCGTGATAGTTCACTCAGGCTTGGCCCTCGTCAACTATCACGCGATAGAAATCTCGAGCCCATAATCTAATTGTTAAATAGATAGTGAGTAGCGTAGCCAATCAGAGAACGGCATTCGTGATAGAACGCTAGTAGATTTATACTAAAACTCGATAGAAACACGGTACATGTTTTCTTTTTCTAAAATAAACTGTACCATGTTAGACATTGTTTACATGCAACCAAGCTGCAGTGTCTTTCTTTAGAAATCCCCTTGAACTTATCTGTTTTGTTCGTTCTTAATTTCGCTTCCTTTTATTTTCCTTTGTCTTACTTTGTTGTGTTTCTATTTTTAAACAAGTTAATTTGATTTTTGTTTTTCTGTGGTTCGGTAAATTATATTAACAAATACAAAGCTTAAACACAGCGGATGTTTATAGCTATATCATTAAATATTTACAACGAACGTAAATCGGCCTATTACCCGCTCGATACCTTGGCCTGAAATTAAAGACTCATCGCAGCTTAAACTTGCAATGTTGTTTTTTCCATATTTTAAATACGAGTATTTTAAAATTAAAATTCATTTTGATAAAAGAATGCATCCCAATAATTAATAATGTCAGCAATCGGTTTGGCAAATAAAATTGGTAGTTAAGACAGACAAAACAAAAGATTCTTAAACTCCATGACACTGGAAAACGCTTATATAAATCTACGCCAGATTTTCACTCAGTTTGCAAACACAATTTTTTTTTTCCTTTTTTTAAGCAAACATTTTGAGAGGCAATCGCTGTACGTCGGAATTTGCTACGTGAAGCTTCCTTTTTCAACATTAACCAACATTGCAAAAATACCATTCCGGAATTTTTGTTGACCTATTTGAAAAAAATGTTGTTCGTTCAATTTCAGAGTTTATTCCTCCGAGCCCAACAGGGGCTCGTAATTGTTTTTCTTAAATAGCACCTTTAACTGTTACAGTTTCTTCTTGGGGGAACTTATATATTTTTAAACTGTATACAGAAGATTTGTCAAGACTCTTTAAACCAATAATAGTTCTCCGGCCATTTTGTAAAATGACAACTGTTCTCCCAAAAAGGATGAAAATCGAGCCATATATGCTTAACCGGCATTAAGGAATTTAAAAGAAAAAAAACTAAATTTGAGGCTTTTTAATTGTGCTAATGTCGATAGATATTCGCTATTGATATTTGAACACAATGCCTCACATTTGTGTTACAAGATATATAGTCTCCTGAAAGTAAACCGTTGCTATGACTTTTGGTTTTACGTCTTTAGTTTAGTTTTGAAAGACCATGATGTTTTCTCGTTCAGACAAGAGGAGAAGCCATTTCTCATGTAATATGTCACGAGGAGATAACGACTCTGCTTCGGATGAATCGATGATATTTCTTGCGAAAGAACTCACCTTCGATCATTGAGGTACAGAAAAAAGCAAAGCTCAAAATGAGGAAACTGCACATTTTTCCGATGGTCTCCCTTTTCGAAATTCCACCACTTTGTACTGAGTGATGCAATGCTAAACGTATTGCAACATGACTGTTTGTAGACCGGTAACAAATGCATTTAATTAACTCCCCTTCCTCACCTCGTGGGGTCGTTACCTCGTTTCATATCAAGTGCAACAACAATGCTGTGAACAACCGGCATCCCGTAGATCACAAATAATAAAGAGCACAACAAAACGTCAAACTGAACACGAGAAGGGAAATTCTATATCGAAAAGCAGCCATGTATTATTTTGTTTCTTTATGAATAGTAACTTGTAATAAAACTATAGTTCAGTTTGAACATACTAAATACGACTTTTTGACGGTTCCCCAAAGATTTCGACCACTTTCCAAAGATTGTCTAAAAGTTTCCCGAAGGTCACACGAATGAACGTCTCACAAGCTTTTCTCATAAATTCCAAAGATTTTTAAGATTTCGAACGATAATTAAAGATTGACGAAGACTTCCGAGGAAGATGAAAAGATGTTTCGAATAACAATAGCTTCGTCAAACATGACTTCAACATTACGTCGATTTCTTCACAGTGTACTTTTATCGTAATTTTACACCGGTAAAATTATGGCTTTTCTCTGGGCTGGAAATCATTTTAACAAGAAGAAAATTACGTATTGTTATCTACATATGAAATTTATTGAAACTAGGTATGTTTAACAGATGTCATCTGGTACAAGAGACCGAGGGGGTACATTTTTTTTCACTCAAACTGATTGTGCATTCACTAACACAAACGAAATCTTGATGCGAACATTCTGAACTTTAGGCGCGAGGTAATCTAGATGCAGTGTTTTCACTGGCCAAAATGATGTCCACGTGTGCTAAATAACCTTGTGCTTGTGTTATGCCTGAGAACTATTTCGTTTTCACTTGTTTCAGCGAAATCAAAATGGTCAGTGGTGAAATCGCTAGCCCTCCACCAATGTGGCCAGGGTTCGATTCCCGGACCCAGTGTCATATGTGGGTTGAGTTTGTTAGTTCTCTTCCCCCTGCTCCAAGAGGTTTTTCTCCGTGTACTCCGGTTTTCCCGTCTCCCTCAAAACAACGTTTGATTCAATTTGATTTGATTGTGGTTGATTTGATTTAGTCTCCCCAGAGTGTCTGTGCTCAACTAGTAAATTTGAGGCTTAAATACTGTGATTGCTATTATTGTTTGTGCTTGTGTTGCTCCGACTGAAAACCAGGCTTTACATTGGCTACTTTTTCTGGGCTGGCTTACTACAAAATCAAGTGAAATCAAACAAATTTTTCCCTGAATCAAAACGTATCGTTGACTTGCGAAATTTTATCCGTGAAGCTCCAGTTAAACTGATTAAGCTGCTAGAACAAAAATATCAACTGTAAATCAAGGATTTACTGCACAGATGTAGGAGCCTTGGCGATAGGTGCAATTGATGAAAGCAAATCAAGCGAGACTCTTGATAGCTCATGCAGACATTTATTAATTAAACAATACATCCCTTAATTCACGGTCAATTTTGGCATACAGTTTAATAAAGTATTTCTAATGTGAGCCAAAGTCAGCTTAATCCTTCAGTCAAGGTCACCTTATTAACCAGTTAAAAATGAACAAAGCAAAAATACTGACGCAAAATAAAAAGAGACTTGTTGTTGTCAAGGGTCCCTTAGATGAAGAGAGCGTAGATGTCGCAGCAGACGCGCCCTCCATTATCTCCCTCGGTGAAACTCGTGAGATCTTCACCGTACCACAAGCGTAACTCTTCACCGGGAGTCATCGGACGAGGGTGGCTGAAAAACGACAGGACAAGCTCTGGAGATTGTGAGTCGTACCCCGGAATTGTTGTCCACAGACCGGGACCTGGGGCTAGCTAACTTGCTGGCAGAAGGACGTGATTTCCTGAGGTTGTTATGGCAACGGAAATCTTCTGTTTAACGCCCCCATGGTAGGCACAGCCCCAGTACGACCAGTGGATAGAATATCGAGTGTCACAGGACACGTACCCGTACAGGTGAACCAGTTTTATAGCGCCCACGCTACCACCACCTGGCGGAATATAAAACCTGCCAAACTGGTTATCTCTCGTGCCAAAACACACTGGACCGGAATTCAGTTTGCGCCAACGATCTGAAGGAAAAAGAGTAGCATAAATACAAAGATATCAAGCTGAAGGTTTATGCTAGATTGTGAGTAGTTACTCGGGCCACAACCTGAGTTGTAACATGCATTTAGTCTTGTCAACTTTGCGTCCTAGAATGTTATTTGAAAGCAACTATAAGCCCTTAGCTTGGTTGTGTGTAAAATTATTCTTAAACTTAGCATATCAGGATTGTTTTCGAGCTAAAAACTGACTTGACGCTAAATTTTGATGAGAGTTTAAAATATGCCAATTTACCGCCAATGATTTCAGCTGAATGATCTGGCATAATGAAGTGGATATGAAGTACATTACTATAAATTAAAAAAATCATCTGCGTGGGTTGGAACCTCGATCTCTCTAAGCCTTGACATAAAGTTAAGTTCTAAGTTAAAATGTAGTTTAAGTCTTGAAAGAGATATCCTGCAAGAATCCCTTCGTTTTTTACCAGGTGAGAGACGTTGTGTTTTAGAGAGGTTTGTCGTTTAGTTTAGGGATTGCCCTGTTTCCGTTTTGAAAGCGTTTTTGGGTGATTCAACGCGCTTGGTCAACGAAGAGTTCTCTGTTTATAGCTTATGAACATTTTTCGATTGACTGAGCAGAAAGAGAAGGCATAACGGTTTAGTTTGATTCTTTTAGACTTTAAGAGCACTATATGGAAGTTGCTAATTTGTCCCTGATCTCATTTTCCCGGTCCTGTAAACTTGACCCGTAGTCGAACTGATAAATAGACGCTAAAAAGCTTATATGCGTACAAAAATAAAAACTCACTAAAGCGGCACAATGAAATTATAACGTGCGAGTCTGCGAAGCACACTTGGTGATATGCAACGTCATTAGATTGTATTTTGCGAGACGTTGAAGCTGTTTTAAAGAAAGGACTATAAGAATAAACTTCAGTTGAAAGAGATGAAGCCCATTGTACACATTTAGCGAGCTGTGTTTCATGCAAATAACCATGTTCAGGAAAATATATACGTTCTACGTGTCTCAATGAATAAAATATTTCAATCAGTGTTTTGTTTTCCGAGAGGGAAGCGAGTAACCCAGTTTGAAACAAATCCGTCTTTCCTCGTATGACGAAATGTCCCTAGCCTTCAACGAAAGCGCTAGCGGTATGTTTCGTCGGCGGCCGGAGAGTTAATTTTGGGACAAAGCTCTGCTTATTAATCAAGTAATTCGTTCCGCTTTCAGCCGCCGAAGTCCTGTTTCAGACTTTTTAAACAGAATTTCGCTATTAGCAGAAGAAGATCAAAAAGAGTCGCGGAAAACAAGCAAAACGACAACACACAGTGCAAGTTATCGTACCTGCTTTCTGGCCAGACCCGGATTGATCGTTCCGTGGAAGTTTCGCGGCCATCGCGCTAAGAAAGGCAGCGGATAGGAAAATCAAACACAGCTTCATGGTAAAACTTTACTTCAGCCTTGTCGGTTGAGTGTCTCGTTTCAAGTTCTGGACCTCGACAAAGGAACTGGACTTCATTGAGCATACTATTAACCCTTATTCTGTTCATGTTGGAACAAGATCTTGGATCAAGGAAATTGTTTATTCATAACTGTATACTGACACAATACAATTAACAAATGGAAATAATAAAACGAGTCATCAGATAGAACGGTTCAACCTCTATACGGGAGGAGGGAGGGAAGGGGTGAGGTTCCCTTTTATATGTAGGTATGTCCGTCACCAAAAGGTATGATTTTCAGCCAGAAATAAAGTACCATAACCTGTATTATTACAAAAACCAAAATAGCTATTTTGGTCACAAATATGGTATGGTTTGAATTACGGAACTCATCATAAGACAGGTGTAAAATAGTGTTTGATTGAATAGTGTTTGAGCAGGTCCTAAATAGGGTCTCGAATTTTTGGTCAGGTCATAAATAGGGTAGTGAAAATCTCAGATTTTCGTCACAAATAGGGTAAGCGGGCCGCAAACCCGCAGCCATTTTTTTCTAGATATGCCTCCCGGATCTTTATTAAGTTTTACATTTAATCAGCCTGAGGGTGTTTCGATTTTCTCTTGATGCGACCCGACTTTACGTATTGATTTGACAATATATAATTACTGTTAACATTTTCGGGTTTGTTGAAAATATTTCTGGCTTAAATCGTAATGCACATAAATGTTGCTTTTCGTATATTTTATTTTAAACACGTGGACCGAAACTCGAAGTGGATGAAATCATGTGTCTTTATCACTGTTACATGTGCTGTTACGTGTAGTCGACCTTAACCACTAAACAATTGTCAACAACATATTTTCAAGATCTATGCTAAAAGTAATTTGGTCTTAAAGTATTCAATTCGACTAAAACTCTAAGGAAACGCTGCAAACGTTTTCTATCATGCGAGTCTTAAAAAGTACAAGGTTAAGATTGCGTTTTTGTTTCATAAAGGATTTTTCTTATTTCACACCAGTATGTTAAACATGTTTAAAATTAAAGTGGTTTAATTTATAAACATGGCAAAGAATTAGTTGCTTATACCATATGAACACACTACAACCCAGCAACGTAAAAACCTGTTTATGTTTATACTGCAATGGTGGTTTGAAATTTGCCTTCAAAAGTAAGTGCAAAGAGTAATGGAGAAATTATTTAACTTAATTTAGTTTAACGAGTTTAGTTGGTGCGAATGAAGCACAACATACTTGTTAAAATCACTTGAATTAATTGAAGCCGACAAGCAGTGCATGAGGAAAGAAGTTTCTTAGGAAAATAAGCAGTCAATTTTACCGCACAGCCCGAGTTTATTCGATTAATTAAGGTACAGAACACCGAGCTCAGGACAAGAAACTCCATTTTTTCCCTTAGAACGTCGTTTCGTTGCTTCAGCTCGCTCGAGCTCATACAACTTAATTACAGAGACGTAACAGAGAAAACAGACGTAACAGAGAAATTATAACAACGAAACTGTGCTATAGAATTAACAATTTAAGTTGCGTGAGTTGTATTTTTTGTTTGTTGGAATTCAAAATAAGAAAAATGCAGTATATGGGTACAAGATACGAGGGATGTGATGTGAATGGAAGGTAAACGATAATTTATGCAAAATGCCATTTTTTCAGTGTTTTAAAAAAATATCTAAATAGTGTAGCAAACGTTTGTTGACAGATCAAATATGTCTGAAAACAAGCTCTATATGAGGCTCTTAATGGGGTTAACCGTTTGTATATATTTATATATGTATTCTATTTTTCTTTTTCCAACACTGTAAAATTAATGTTTGTGTGAGTTTAAATTAAAATTGATTAAAATTGATTGAATTGATTGAGCCAAAATTATAGTTTGGCGAAAACATCGGAAAATTTCAGCCATAATGAAATATTTACCGTTAAACATTTGCCACGAAAGTGAAAGTCGCAAGATCTACTGTCAAGACTTGTCAAAACAATGATAATTTATTTCTAAGATTTCTGCATGTGAACCGTAAATAAAATAAATTAACGTTAGGCGTAAAAATGTTAAAATGTTCACCGTTAGCCGCAAAAATCACAGCCCCATTGAGACTCGCCCTCCCATATGAAGGACTTCCTTTCCTTCCTTCTCCTCTCTTTCCCAAGAACATCTCGTTCGATCAGCACATGATATAAAAATTTTCACCAAAAATAATGAAAAAGAACGTGGACTATTGCAAAATACCACTCTCAAATTTGCCAAACTATAAGAAAATCGCTTACAACGTAACCTTTTTTTTGGATGGGGCTAAGGGCGTTTTCTTACAGTGGCTGTTAATAGATCGTGTCCTTGATAAGCATGTATCGATATGCTACAACATACCTGCGTTGTTAATCATTGTTGCTAGCCTGCGATGTTTAATATTATATTTAAGATCTAACTTAATTTATTTTCAAAACAGAATGGATGATCCGAACGGCATTTATACGTTCCCAAGCTACTTTGCTAGCGAATACCACGGTGGCATTCAAGACGGCATGTAAGTTGTTCAATATTTAACAACTATATTGGACGAGGTTCAGCAAAATATCGTGATAATAATTTATCTGGAAGAAATAATTGATCTGCAAGACATTTTGCGATAACTGGGTCCAATAACATATATATATATATTTTGCTTAAAGCAGAATTTTTCAAACGCTTTTTTTGCCAGGTTTCATGGGGAAGGGAAGTTAAAGTTTTCAGGAGGTGTACACTACATCGGAAAATTTGAAAAAGGCAAGACAGTTAAAGTAAGTTTCTGGATGGGCAGCTTTTACATAAAAGTAAACGAGTCTTTTTTAAGGGGTTTCCTGAAGTTCTACTGGCGTGGCTCGATTGAATTTTTTTTACCCTAATGTACCACAAAAAGCAATCCTGACTGTGCTCTTAAAATGCTGGTGCCCGTTTCTCGAAAGCCCCGGAAACTTTTTGGGCCCCCAAAGCCATTTGTTATTAATCGGTATTTAAAGACAAATAGGGATATACGCCTGAAACTTCTTGTTTATGAAGAGAACCTCTGTTATATCAAGAATATGTGAATAAAACACCTGTGTAGTCATAAAGGAGCACATTTACCTGTTCAAGGTATTTTGAGTTACTTTGAATATCGTCAAAATTGCCATTAAATTAAAGGAAACCTGAAAATAATACTTTACAAAGATATAGAGCAACACCAAAGAAATAATAATAAACCATATTGTTATATAGCTGGCGTTTTTCCCGCTACAGCGCGCCCATTCATTGGCTAGTTCATGGTCACATGACATCTAACAATGAAACTGTTTCCCGCCAAATGCCATGAGCGGGCAACATTGCAAAAACTATGACGTCAAACGGGAAACAGTTCACTGTTACCCGCGAAATGTTGACCGCTGTTGCTGGAATCTCAGCACGTTTTTCAAAATTTGCTTTTGTTTTGTTTTGCTATATAGCAAATCACCTAATGATTGGTCCCTTGGGGAACAGTGAATTATGTTTCCCTCTCGGGAAACAAAATTCACTGTTCCCCTCGGGACCAGTCATTAAGTGTTAAAAGGAACAAGGATGATTAAGGATGGAGAAGATTGACACGGATTGCGAATGGCGAACTTGAAAAATCATCAGATTAAAGTTTTTAAACCGTTCATCCATGACGGTGCTGTTATAAGGTTTGAGATTTTGCTACAGCTTTTCGGGTGCGAAAACCTTTCGGGACCTTCAAGAAACGAGCCCAAGAAAGTTGCTCACTACAATGCCAAAAGTTGGTAAAAATTGCGACAAATTCAAAAAGTTGATACGTAAGTTTTTTGATACGTTTATATAAGCGTTAACTTTTATTTTTCCATTTTTCTTGTTGCTTTTTCATTCTTATAATACTTGCTTACATCGGTCAAGAAACATAGTTTAGTTTAATTTAAAAGAATCAGTAAACTGATAAAACCAGTAAAACATCATGACACTGGTTTATTTGAAGGCCTGCTGAATGTTGTCAAGTACAGGTGAAGTGTTCAACTCAGAAAAGTTTATAAAAATTCAAGAAATTCGCATAAATAATTTGAAGTTTTCTATAAAATCGTTGACCTTATCGTGTTTGATATATGCTATAATCCTATATTTTGCTCAAAAGTTGCTCAGAAAGGCAAAAAGGTGCTCAAAGTCGGGTGGGCCTAATTCTGATCCCTGTAAATATATTGTTCCGGCTTACTTTAAAGACAATCCAGAATCAGATATTATAACAATTGAGGTGGGCAGCGTATCTCAATAAAATAATGGCTCCGTTAGTTAGATGTCTTCCCACCTACATAAAGGATACCAACGATGCTCTCAGAATCTTTGACGCCACAACATCTGATGGCTCTGATGAGAATCCGCGCTTCCTGTTCACAATGGACATGAAATCACTCTACCTCAAGTAAATTAATGCAAGGGCCTCCAGTTATTCACCCGAAAAGTTAAGGGGTAGTCTATCCTTTGAGGCTTCAGTTGTAGCAGCATGAAATTTTGCAGTTTAAAAAGATGTCAATTTTTGTCAATTTGGCATGTCAAAAAATATGCAAATTATGTCACGTGACCTCTTAAAGCCAATAAATCTTCTTTGTCAAATGAGAACACTTTTCTTATTTCCTTTAACTTTGGTGTTCGTTTCGTGATTTTAAGGCCAGTAGATACATTTTTTCTGCGCCTGGAGAAAATAAGATAGTTTTTAAAAGGCAGTCAATTTTATCGGGGGACTGGGTACTAGTAAAAGAAATCGTTTTTTTCCAAAACCAATGAAATATTTAACAATTGCCAAGCATAGTTCCTTTGCTGTTGTCATTAGGACGTGCCCTGTACCAGTTCAGTTGAAACCTTCTTTTTGAAAAATGTTCCCATTTTTGCAGATTTTCCCCGGTTTTTTTTTGGCCGTATCAAGTCAAGTGATCTAATTTGCATACGTTTGACAGGTCAGAAATAATAACTTTAGAAAAATTATTTGTCTGCCAAGAGTTTATGTTGTTTTAAACAAAGCCTCCGAAGATACACCACCCCCAGCTTTTTTTTAGGAAAGTAACTGCTGCCCCATGCACCTGAGACACTGTGATTCCCAGCCATGGTGGATTCCAAGCTCTCTCCCATTTCTTCGCCTAGCGAGCCAACAAAGAGCCACCTACCCACACGCTTCCATCACTGGCTGAGCTTATTCTTCTCTTTAAACACCTTTTCCTTCAATGGGGAAAACTATCGCCAGATTGGTGGCGTGGGTGCTATTTGCGCTTGTCTGTCTGTGGGCTATATTGAAGAGCAGATTCGCACGTGTTATGTAGCGCTGGTTTTGTCCCATAGCTGCTCAGGCGTTACATTGATGGCGTCGTTAGATGCGCACAGTGCATTGGCCACGATTTAGAGCAGTACATTGATTACGTATCTAACTTCCACCCAGCTCTCCAATTCACATCTACCCTCAGTGAATTGGAATTGCCGTTTCATTGACAAGATACAGACATCGGTGCACCACAAGGAAAGTGACACGCCTAACTATCTCCATTACTGAATATTTGACACTTTTGGAAGCCTCTTGATTGAGCCTTATATCTAATTTATCGGCAGTGTCACGCATCGAAGTTTTTTTCTCATTCCTACTGAATTTCACCTTCAAAAGATTTGACAACTCCGTAGAAGTACCATGTTTCCTTGTACTGTCATCCTGAATATTACTCTCGATATCTTTCTACTGTTCTCTCCACCAATAAGCAACATTTAAATAAACAATAAAAGAGGGGATCTTTGCAAGGTGTTTCCACGTAAGCTATGGACTTTTCATCCTCCTGTAGGGCCACTTTGAATTTGCAGACGGTCTTCGAATGGAAATAGACATCTGGAATTACTGCGATGGCGACATCAACAGAATTTTCAAATCTGAGGATGAAAATGGAATGAAACCAGCTGGTAGTTAAATCTAATTACGCTAAATCTTTAAATAGGTGATTTAATCTACAATACACTCCCTTTTCTAACAACCGGTTTATTAGAAACGAGGCTATTTAGTTGTTGGATAGCTTTTTTCGCAGGCGGTATCGTTATTCAAAATTTCTGCGTGACCATCTCTTGTACAATTTCTGGTCAGAACTTTTAGGGACTTAAATGAGCTTACAAAGACATGATTGATCATTGCAGTTATACACACAACTAAAGCAGTTGTGAAGTTCAAGCCTAAAAAAAATCCAGTCCTGAGCGGGATTCGAACCTATGATCTCTGCGATACCGGTGCAGTGCTCTACCAGTAAGGGGAGGGGGGTAGGGGGTGGGGGGCGTGGGGGGTGGGAGGGAGGAGGGGGTAAGGGGTATAGCATGTTTTCTTGATGCCTTGAAAATTTAACCTTTTCCCCCTTGTCCCAATCAATGAATTCCAATGCTTCCTTTTATAGTAGAGATATTCCTTGTTCCCTCGAATTAATCCCCAAAATATCCCTTGTTCCCTTGAAATAACCGATCGGTGTTCCCTTGTTGCCTGGGATGACTTCTAAATTACAGCAAGTGGCTTGAACGAGTTTATTTGTCACAAGGTCGATCTCAACTGACCAATCAGGATCCACCTCCGACCATACCAGATGGAATGTATGATTGTGGGGACGGGTTCTATGATCCAGTCACAAGGAAAGTGGTTAACTACGACTTCGTTTTTTTGCGAAACACTGGTAAGTTTAGACGCGCTGAGAAAGCATAGGTAAAGAATGTTACAGTCCTCAAGGGAAGTAAATATGCCGCTTCAGTGCAGGAGCGGTTTTATAGCATTTGTCGTTTCGCCCCCAAGTCGATTAGCCCTAGCCATACTAGTCGGTAAGCCCTCGATCAGAAGAAGTCCATTAGACCCATTCACGTTTAAAGAATGAGAAATAGAGAGTATTTTCGACTTCTGGTTAGTGATTGCTTGCTTGCTTGATTGATCGATCAATTGACTTGAAGGCTAGACGACCAGATATCGTATCATTAAACAACTAAGAACTCGCTAGTTGCAATCTGCACTCCTGAGTGAAACGTGGATTAGGTTACAGCCACTCTCACGGGTCGGGTACCCGCAGATTTTTTCCGAGAGAAAGGGGTTCCTTTTCCGAACAACGGCTGGTCAACGAGCCAAGGCGAAGAGAGAAAAAGTTTCTTGCCCAAGACTACAACTCAATGTCTCCCGACAGCGCTTCGACCCTGGATCACTCAATCCCTGAATACCAAGCCATAATTCTTGATCTACCATTGGTTAAACTAATCTAGACTTCAGATCCGCAGCAGTTCCAAAGTGTATTCATGGACGTCGTTTCCATCACCTGGTATAGATGAACAAACTAATTTTGGCGTTATTTCAGCTAACAGAACTTGTGAAAATTTTGTGGATTGTTGTTGGCCGGGTTTTTCATGGTCGATCAGAAAACTGCAAAACTGTTATATAAAAAGTAATCTAAAGATCAGCTTTTCGAAGACTCGTGGGAAGCACTTCAAAAACAAGACAAAGTTCTTTTTCATTTCCGCTTATTTTTATAAAAGAAACTTAGCTTAAACCAATGGAAGTTAACAGCTATAACTAGTTAGGGTAAATGGCAATCCACCATAAGAAGAAAGATGGCGGCAGTACATTTTACCGCAATACCTTGCGAACCAAACCAAGCCCACTGGGCATATAGAAAAGATATGATTTAACGGCAGTCGTTCCTATACTAACAGCATTGCTCTTGTCGAGTTTGAACGACTTACGATTTTTCTTCGGGTTTTTATACGCTCTTTTAGAGTTTTCGTGCGCAAAGCATTATAGGTAAATGTACCGGTCGCCATCTTTTTCCTTACCGTGGACTATTTAAGCAATAGACCACAAGTTTCTATGGGTTATAAGCTGATAAACCAAGCGAAATGTTGGTAGAACACGACAAGAATTTGTAAACCACGAGCCGCAGGCGAGTGGTTTACGAATTCTTCGAGTGTTCTACCAACATCTCAAGTGGTTTATCAGCCTATAACCCATAGAAAAGTTGTGGTCTATTGCTTTTATATAATAATTCAGAAGACGCGCGATTTTTTTTACCGGCACAATAACCCACAGCTGATTGACCAATCAGAGCGCGCGCATTGATTTGGTTATTGTATAAAACGCCATATTGTTCGTTTCACAGATGAAAAAGAGCACAACTGGATTGTAAACTATTGCAGAAAGGCCTGGGACGAGCCAGTCGGCAAAAGAAAAACCCACTAGCACGCATGCGTCGAGGATATGTGCCTATGTTAAAGAAAAATTAAGAAAACAATAAAATTTACTTGGGGCAAGTTGGGCATCAGTTCAAACAAAGCGTATTGTCTTAATTCAGTAGAACATTTGCTCAAGCAAAACTTCGTTTTGACTGCTTTTTTTATCATTTTTAGCTGAATAAAATTGACCTTAAAGCCTAAATCATTCATTTATGCCTTAAGTTATCTCGATTTAACCGAAAATCAAGAGATTTCTGATTACTTGGCGATGAGTTTGCTGATGATAAACATGCTTTGCAAATAGAAATGAACAAGCCCGCAACCTCGTTCCCAGGGTCTCTCTTCTTCAAGCCTCCAGGAAGATACAGGCGGAAAGAAGAGCGACCGTGATAAGGAACTAGGTTGGTTAAAACAACAATAAAAGCAAGTGGCACACTCGAACACCAACCCACGGTCTGGCCAGTACTTAACGCATGCGCATAGCCATATCACCCGGGCGGTCGCAGCCATGGTCAGCTGTTTCGGCCTTGTTAGACCTCATCAGCATAGCATACCTGTTGGGTAGCAATAGGACTATGTAGTCTGCCCTTTGCTGCCGAAGCAGGTGCAAAGCACCACTTTAAGGCGGGGGTACACGTGAAGGCTGTTTTGAGGTCGCTTAACACGGCCTTTCTGCCAATATCTCGGTCACGTTTCAAGCGACGCTAAATCTCTATGCTTATTTCATTAATTAACCACTGTTTGGCGGTTTTGTGGAAATTTTTGGGTGATTTTTGAGTATTTTGGGAAAGAGACTTTTTCCTCAAAGGATAGGTTAAGTTTAGCAAAATATGAAATGTTGAAGATTATATGGATTTGGAAAATTGAAATTTTAAGTGACGAATTAGTAGACGGATACCAAACAGTCCCCTACTAACCTGGGGCTCTTTTTGGAGGGGGTCAACTGTCTGGTGGTGTTTCCAACCCATTTTAATCCTAACAATTTCCTTTCAATATTACCTCAAAATTCACTCCTATTCATGTGTACCCCCGCCTTAAGCGCCAGCTCCACTCGACACATGTGGGAGCTGGTGGCTGGGAACCGCACGGCAGATCTCCGTTGGCTTTTGTATTAAAAGCAAGGAAAATTTTAGTATTTAATCGTATCAAAAACAAATTTTAAGAATAACAAAAAACGTCTTTAAAGATCTTTTTTTCAGTTATAATAACTATATGGAACATTAAAAAGGAAGCCATAGACCCTATTCATAAATGGCTGCCGATCAAAAATTATTTTGTGAATGTCAAAATTAGCCCAACTAACCACGATTTAGAGTTGATATTTCAAATGTACTTTTACTCTCTAACGAGGATAGTTAAGCTAATTGAAATGTGTATAAAATAATTTTAAGTTGTCAGTAATTAATGACGAGGCTCTACTGAAGCTCGCGTAATTGAC